>NTHP01000416.1:206700-320622 GCA_003416845.1 Oplegnathus fasciatus | reverse complement strand
CTAACAACAGCCATGTTGATTGTTTACGTTCATTATGATGATGTTCGGTGTTTTCAAACATGTGAATGAGACATGAGGTAGTTGGACACGGTTAGCAACGACAACAATGTGTTGCGCTCCTCTCCCCAACGCTCTCTGTAGACTCGTCCTCCAGCAGTAGTCAGGCGGTGCGCCTTCGTGAGTTTTGAGGGGAGTGGCTTTGAGGGGAGACCTGAAGGGGGGGGCGGTCGTATATGTTCAATATCTAGCTTGCTCTTGCTGGTTTCTTCAACATTACCAACGCTAGCTTTAAGTTGAATAATTAGTGCAAAGTAAAGTCATGAAAATGTAAAACCAACTGAGTTTAATTCACTGAACTTGAGGAAACAAGTTCACAAGTAATCTTGAGATTTTAAGTTGAATCAACAACACTGACAGATGTTACAGTAACTTTTGCTTCCCATTGACACCGTCCTTATTTTAAAAGGCAGTTGACTCAAAGAAATTACAACTGTGGCTGCTGTTGGAGCCACTTTTACACCAGGTTTGATGTATAGGCTGCTCCCACTAACTTAGCTAAATTGAACACTAACCTTCATCATGGTTAGCAATGTTTTCTTTATTATAAAAAGGAACAGCCAATAATAATTATTATTATAACTAGCTTAATCAGTATTAAAGACACACAAGCTTCCAATATATGTTATATATGTTATGTATACATGTTTTCTTAAAACTATAAAAAGTCTCTGGGAATGCATGCTGGGAAGTCTGCTAATATGCTGATCATGTTTCTACAGAAACTTAATTTAATGAGTTAAGTGAACTCTCGGCTACATTCATTCAACTCATCATTTCAAGTCAAAAGTCTTTAAAAAAATAGAAATTTTAAGTTGAATTAACTTAATAAAACTTACATATTTATGTTTGGTTAATAATAAAAAAAATAAGGTGATCCTACTAAATTTCTGTATGTTTTACAGTGTACTGTATATGTGCATGCATCCATGTGTGCAGTATACTGTATGTGTGTCTGTGGTTGACACCAGCATTCATACATGGAGCTGCTCATGAAATTCACAGTCTCATGACCTGCCGAGTGTAGCTGGAATGTGCCTGATTGAACACATCTTCCCTCCTGAATCCCACCTGATTACCGAGCCGGCTTCCGCTGACCCTGCCTCAGACGAAGTCACACCGGCCCATTGTGACTAAAAGACTTCAATCAGAGCGGTGAGCGAGAGCTGTAATGACTTCCATCACACGGAGAAAATTGGACCGAACTTCAGGCTGTTTGACTTGGTGACATGTAGAAACGCACACAGTGGCGCAGACATTCAGACAGGTGTGCGTAGACTTACATACAGATTGGCAGTACAAGCACGTTCACAACCAGCTCGTGCTCATTTCTGTTCCCCCTCTCCATCTCTCTTATCACTACCTCAAGCAGTACAGCAGGAAAAAAAGATGCTACAAAATAAAGCCTCGGGTGTGTTTTTAATTTTCTCCTCAGTGCTCGCACCAATCTGATTATTATTATTTATTGATTTACCTGATAATCAGTGATTGTATGCAATCAAACCTTTCACCCCACACACACATGCACATTTTACAATGATTCTTTCTGGCCAGATCTTAGTTGAGAGTTTCAAAACTGCAAATTCATGTCATGATAAATTTAACTTGGTGATACATTTCTATAGTTTGTCTGGATACACTACAATACCAGACCTTTGTTGTTGCCTTGTTAATGATTTCAGGTTACTTCACATTGTTTGACTGTTTTAATCAGTAACATTTCCGCTATAAATCCATGTCCCACTGCTACACCACAACAGCAAGAGTGCTTCATCGCCCTCTGATAAATATTCCTGTTGACGAAAGTCACCGGTCAGCTGAGCGGCCAGAGGGGAATGTTTATGGTCACGGTAAACTATTGACGGTTATGTATGCATCATCAAAAGATATGAAAGGCTCGCCAAGGAAGTTTGTGTTCCTGCAAAGCTCCAGTCCAGATGTTCAGAGAGAGGGAGGAGGTGGAAAGACAAATATTAGTCTACTGGAAAGCTCAGAGGAGTGGGCTTTGGGTTGGAAAACATCAACAATGAAAAGACAGAACACAGAAATTTGGTGAGAAGAAGAAGGAAACAGGACACTTGATTAAAAAAGAAACGTTTGGTCGGAGCATCTTAGTCACTTGGTTGAGCTTCTTTGTTCAAACAAAAAAAACATCTCAACATGGGTGTTTGGAGAGAAAAACTGTATCTTAGCAAATCTGTTTCTCTACGTATTTATTCAGAGGGACTAAAAATGACATAGCTTGTTCATAAAGTATAATTTGTGGTGGGAAAAACAAGGTCAGCAGCCAGTGAGAGAACATCTTTATTTTAATCAACCACATGGAAAATATAAATGGAGAGTTATCTTAGATCACTTCCCTGAGGATATCTATGTCAAAGGAGTGAATTATAGAGAGGTCTAATGGTATATATAAAACTTTCGTTATGCTACCATCTTAAGTAAGCTTCAAAATACCACTGTGGAAAGAGGGAGAGGCAGTGAAAGAAGCTAAATTTCTTTAACCATCATAAACTACATTATAGGAACTATTGTGCATGTGCGTATATGTTCATATACATGTGATTTTGTGTGTTCATGCGTGAGGTTGAGAACTGTGGCCAGCCCAGTCCAACTGCCCTTGACACCACAAATGAAGTCAGCATGTATTTCTGCCGTTGTGGCAGATTTTTCCTCCATGTCAAGGTCACACTGGCCAGTGAGTGTTCGTAAAGTTCAGAGGCCGGCCACCTCAACTCACCCTGGTCATCTCCGCCCCAGGAAAGTACCTACAGTACAGTAAACCAGCTCTCTCTGTGCCTCTGGGGCCCTGTCGAAGGCAGGGCTCTGGGTGTTAAGTGACACCGAATTGAATTAGCAAATAAAATGGACAGGCTGTAGCAGGGTAATTTACCATGTCAGGGCAAATCAAATTATCCCTGAGGTGCAGATGGCAGTGTATCCATTACTACAGCTGAACTGGTAAACGCAGGCTGTTGTTATCTTTAGAATCCCAATTTCCTTTGCTTTGCTTTGTGTAGGAGGGAGCATGTTAAGTAGTGATGATAGAATAATCAGCGGCTGATTAAACAAGATTACTACAGAGGTATTTAAGACACTGAAGGAAGGCAACACAGAGTTTCTCTACATTGTTTTGTGTCAACACTTGCGGTATCGAGAGTAGTCAAGTGTCTACTTCTGTGTGTATTTCTACTTCTGTGTGTATTTCTGGTAACTGCCACAGTCCCTGTTAAGACCGTAAGTATGTGGAGGTTTATCAGCTCACTGGGACTCGCTTGATTTATCAGATGACAGTAAAAAAAAATGCACATTCAAGTGCTGAGAGAAGTGATACAATTAATAAAGCAATTAAATCGAGTTATCTAGAAGCACGTAGGTCTGTTGTACATAAAAGAGACCAAACGTGATATTATTTTGAATGACTTTTGTCTAATATAAAAGTTTGATGTTTCTCAATGATGAAAGCATATGATAGGATGAATAGAATCATTCCCATCAAGAAGAAGAGATTGTTAATATTACGTGATAATCATCTGCGAAGTTCTGCCATGACTTTGTAGTGTTTGGACATGAATAATAATATTCATGCTGAAACTGAAACTTCTTCATGTCTGTTTGATTATTGTCAGTCGGCATATAGGCGCATTACTGCCATTAACTGGACTGGTGCCGCTTGTGGGAATGTTTTGCAGGCATTTGGTCATAAACCAAAGTATTGGACAAACTGAAATTTTGACCTGATGCCGATGCTGATGAAGAGTCAGGGGATCACCAAAGTCATTACAATTTATCCTGAGGGAGAATGTGTGTATCAAATTTCATATGTTGAGACACTCAGGATACTCAAAGCCAAATGTCAACCTCATAGTGGCGCAAGAGGAAAAGTCTGGGGATCACCAAAGTCTTTATTTGTTTATTTATTTTATTTATTTGTTTGTTTGTTTAGCAGGGACAAGGGACAGTCATTGACTGTCCTAGAGTTAGCTGGATAGCTAAATTTCATCAGCAGTCCCTGTGCAGGCAAATCCACAAAAGAATTATGACATCAACAGACAGGTGTACAGAGAATAAACATTGCATCATACAAAAACTAAAAGCACTTTCCATTTAAAACATTATGTCATACAAAAAAATGAAATGGAATACTCTGTGTTTGGTACTTTGTGGTTAATGGTCACATGATTGGTGTTATGTTTCAGCCATGATTTCAATTGTGATTAGAGAAGGTGGAGCTTTGTCTGGTAGTGCTGGGTATTGTGTCCCAAAAGTTTGCAGCTCTAATGGAGAAAGCTGGCCGGCCAAATTCGGTGGACCTGTGCTGTACTACACAGCTGCCTCTGGTAGCCTCTGCTCTTGTTTAAGAATTGTTCTAGAATTGTTTTAAGAATGTTTTTTCCTGCTTGGGAGTGGTTGGAAAATCATAGAGTGCATGTACAACTAGCAGCATCTGTTCCTAGTGAATTTGAAGTGGCTAAGATTCAGTTTGACTGTATGGATTGATCTAGGATTCATCCTCTGGGGACCATGAATGCCTGCACAAAATTTCATGACAATCCATCACAGAGTTGCTAAGATATTTCAGTTTGGACCAAAGTGTTGAACAGACCGACTGACATTGCCATCTCTAGAGCCATGCTGCTAGCGTGGCTAAAAATATTGTTATTACAAGTGTTTCAAATAGCACAAGATATCAGTAAAGAAAGAGTAATAGTAAAAATGTTGGTATAGTGAATTTCATTTTTGTGCCCTCTGCAGGCTTCTTCCTAGAGTGATACATCGGCCTCTCGCCCATCCCCTTACACAAATATTTAGGTTCCCCTGATACATCTAATAAAACTGTTTAGAATGTTTCCCCAGTGTTTCACCTCAGAGGAAGGACGTAAACTATTTCACAGCGTAAGGAAGAAAGGAAGCAAGGAGCAAAGAGAGATTGAATGTCTATGCACACCTTATGTAAATATTTGAGACATCTGCAGTTTCTGGGTAACCTTTTCTGTCTTGAGAAAGATTAACTGTTTCCTGCGATACGTACTCTGCCTCACCTTTCCAATAAATAGTGCCTCATTTGCTATCGTTATCTCTGCTCTGTGTATCTGCTAGCCCTCGTCCAATGCTATAATTCGTAAACCTGAAATTCTTTCAGACTGTTGAAGGAAATTGTCATTTGCTGTCTCTGCCTTTAAAAAACATATAATAACCATGTGAGGGAATGTAAAAAAGCGAGATAGAAGGATGAATGGGAGCGATCTGGCACTCTGTTTTCTGTCTACTGATCATTATGACTCAGACGTGTCAAACCAGAAGAGAATATATAACAGCACTTGTAAAATCAAATGTCTCCTACTCTCCACATGCACACGTGTCTGCCTCCTTCCCACTGGTGCCGAGGCTTACGTAAGTGGCATCACTGATATTAATATTTAAGGTTTGTTTTGGGGATGGCGCTCCTTGTTTTTTGATGCTTGGCTTTCTCCCGTGATGATATTTCAATTGAGCTGTTACATCATCTGGATCATGGCCACAGCTGAGATAAAAGAGCCCCGTGAGCCATTAGTGCAGGAAGCATGCTGCAGTATGGTCCATGTGATATGCATTAGGAGCTAACTGGGATAGCTGCTCATTAATATCAATGTTCCCTTAGATGTGTTTCCAATAACAGGGAGATGGACTAATCATTAATCCGGCGGCTATCATCGGGGCTATTCATCATCAGTGGATTTGGGAACTCGTCTGACTAATACAGAACGCCTGCATGAGTATTAAACTTAAGTCTGATGTCTTTTTTTGAGTTAAATCTCTTCTCAGTTTGCGCGCTGCTGTAGATGTAAGGGGTGAGATAGATGGGAACCTCAGGGTTCGGCCGGTCGCTGTAACAGTACAATACTCTCAGCACACCACAACCTCAGAGTCTGTTTTCAGGCCACGGCTGACTGAGCGCGCTCCTCTCTGTCTCCGAAGACGCCACCCACCCAGATGAGAGAGACGCTGCAGGCTCAGTCTACCTTTCGGCCCATTGCACAGGTCTCGCCTTGAACACACCATCCTTTGATAACGGCGCTCAGAGATTCATCGCAGTTTGAGGTAGAGCTGAATGTGTAGGTAGATGTTTCTGTTTTCTATGATTATGCGTGTTGGTTTATACAGTGGATACTTTTTCTAAAGTTTGTGCCAGGCAGAGCGCTAGATTTAAGATTTGAGAATCGGGTTTAAGATACAAAAATACGGACTTGAGACTTGATGCCCGAACGAATTTAAGTCTAGCGTTTTAACCTGGCCTTAACAATGCATTATAGTAACGCGTTACAGTAATGTGATTATCTTTTTCAGTAACAAGAAGTACAAGGGATTGCAATTCAAAATTCAGTCATTACATTACGGTTATTAATCCCAGTAAGTGAGGATTTAGACCAAAAATAGACCTGCATTAAAACAACACAGGGGGCTGCATGGGTGGGTTGTTTAAGGTACCGGTGAGACACTGAAATGCGATCCAGGCAGTCCAGTTGGAGTAACAGATGTGTTTTCACGTGCCAGTTAATGGTTTTTACAGCTCTAAAAAGTTATCATAGTGGCAAATATTTGATTCTTTCGTCCCGATGATCGCGAGGTAAACAGTTGAAATGCAGTGTTTATTATTATTACGGTAATTTACCAGAAAAGTGCGTTTGCATGTATTTGATTGGCCAGTGCGACACCTATCTGGATGACGTCTTGATGCGTTGCAACAAAAGTTGTTTTGTCGGACCCCGCTGCGTTGCCGGACTGGCTCCATTCAAATGAATGAGAGGGCTACGTTTTTTCACTCAGGGTTGCTCTTGGTCTGAACCATAGACTGTATATAAAGATGGACGACATGACAGCTCCCCAAAAGTGAAGCCAAAACGTCTTGATCGCCCCCTGGTGGCTGGCTCCAGTATAGGTCATAAGTCCCGCCCCCTCCATGTTAGCAGATGGGACGTGATGGTTTCTGTCATTTTAGGTAGTTCTTATCACGCTGATGTTTGTTCAAGTTTTCGTTTTTCTGATAAGTTTGGTTTTAATTAGTTATTTGACGCTATAAAAATGGGGTGAAACATCATGATTGACAGCTGTCAANCACAGTGAATTAGTTGCGGAGGCACCTGCAGACATATTTTCGGGAATTGTGCGTCAGTAGGAACGTCGAGTGAAGATGTAACTGTAACTTTAGCAGGTGATCGTTAGCTAGCAGTTACTAATTATTGATTACAGAATGAGTCGGGCGGATGTATGGGCGGGACCTCAATACGGCGGCTCCTTACCCGATCACTTCTGCACAGACTCTGGCTCCAAATGACGTCACCAGCGCAAGATGGCAGGATCCGTATCCGGGATATTTTGGCTTCACTTTTGTACAGTGGGAGGAAGTGGAGACGCGTCGTCCGTCTTTATATACAGTCTGTGGTCTGAACGCGGCTAATTTGGCTGTTGGCTTATTTGCTCTCTCACTGAGAGTTGATGGAGGATTGACATCATTTTGGTCTCTTCGTGTGCAGTTGACAAACTGGTCCGTTAACTTGACGCTGGGGCTGGAGGTGTGGGGAGGCAGCTAGCCTCTACCAAAAGAGGAGAAATGCGACTTCCAGTAACTCCAAAGTTAATGTGATATATGTTACGTGTTCTTAGTTGGCTTGCTAATGTTAAAAACAGCTCTGGTGCCAGGCATGCCAACTCCATTCTTCCTGATGGTGTCTGTAAGCAGTGAGCATAACTGGAGAAATTAAGACTAATTTTCCTACCCAAAAAAGAAGCCATTATTTCTTGTACATTATGAAAATCAAATTCCACAGCCTTGAAAATTGCCTGAGCTAGATAATCCCTCACAGCGACAATGTGGATGTAAATTTGGCTGTGTCATAGTTTGTCTCTTTTATCATTATTTCCTCCTCCGAGTTGAGTATTTTCACATCGGTCTGCTCATTATATCAAACTCTGGTTATTGTGAGTTACCTGACACCTTCAGGAAGAAATGAAAGTTCTGCCAGGATATAATCCCTCCAAAAATATGTCGCCTTACAAACTTTATTATCACGATCATGTCTTTTTATTTAGAGGGTTTTTGCAAGCAGAACAGCAGTTAATTTCAAGCTTGGTTTACCACCATAAATTTTGTGCCTTAAAAATGACAAAAAAATAAGGTAATGTCCACAAATCTAATTACTTTTGGAATACATTATAATAGTCGGGAGAAATGTAAAGCAGAACTGTAGACTGAAGCCCTGTTAAAGGACTTGAACTTAAAATGATGCTGATGTTTCCCATTGAAGTCTTTGAAAGATGACGGCCTCCATTATTAACGTCTTTACTGTGCCTATAAAACACGAGCTTTTGTTCGTAAGGAACTTAATCAAACACATGCCATCAAACGTTTTTCCATATGGAAATGCAGCGGTAACTTGGCACACCACCCAGACTCCCATATTTCACGTCACCAGTTTGTCTTTTTGTCTCTTTGTCATATGCAGTAGCTACATCATATCCCGGTGTCCTACTATTCTGTCAGCTCTGGCCAGGACTATGAGTAAGATGACTGCCCATGTCTGTCTTCAGCACCCTGAGGGGTTCCTTCCTCTTTTTACATTTTTTAACACTGAGCCTTTTCATACCTACAAGCCTCAATATATCCATCGCCTGTCTGAGCCCAGAGTCACAGTGAAATAGAGGATCGGATAAAGAGTGAGTCAGCGAGAGAGAGAGAGAGAAGAGAGAGCATTTTTGTGACAAATTATTAGAATACCAGAACTGTGTTCTCTTTTTTTCCTCCACTGATTGAAGTGATTTCCCTCCAAGTTACGCTGTAATTGATCTGCATATTGAACCGTGTTGTCGCATAATTCTTTACATTATTCATATGTTGCCGAGAGCGAGGATGTGTGATACACTGCAGAACATGGAGTTCCATCAATCCAGCTTCTTTCTCATACACTGGATCCACTTGAACAGAACCTTCTCTGTACTAGTTGCATTTTATACTCTACTTTCTTACTTTTTCCCATTAAGTGAAGAAATAAATGTGAAAATGTTAACGCAACATCCAAACTATTACAACTCAACACGTGTGTGTGACTCTAGAAGGAATTAAGTATGGATTTATTACATGAGACATTCTGCATGTTGTGTAACATTTGTTCATAAATTATTAAACCATGAAAGTGATTACACTCTGGACCTTATTACGCAATGCAGCATCCCAAGATCACTGCTGCTCCAGAGCTGCTGGTCACGAGACACCGCTGAGGAAAAAGAGGAATGAAAACTTGATGTGTGTTTAAGATGAGGACCTTTTACACTCTGCTGTCTCAGCTTTACTGCTCGGCTAAAGTTGAAAAAAAATCCCACATTATTAATCATTAAATGGACTGCCTGCACGCAGTCGAAGCATGCCGGCCATTTGAAATGTGGAAGGTGTGCTGAGGTATAAAGGAAATTACACAATCCAGTCTATTACCCAAGTTAATCGATTCTGACAGATTGTCAATTTCATTTATGAGAGCAACTTTAAGGCTAACAATTGCAATTAGGTTTGACATGTGGTGGGTGAAGGCAATCAGCAGGGTTAGACAGTGGATCTATAGCAGTGCATATGTAATTAATGCATTCAGCTGTGCCCAGGGCACTCCGCCGAACAGAACAAGCAAATTCCAAAGGTTGCTTTAAAGCCGGGATAAGTACAGCTGCAGATGTGAGCACATTTTATTGTGTGTGCAGTTTTTCTCTGTCACCCTCCAACCCCACCCCCACCTCCCCTGTCTTACCCATTCTGCATGTGTGTGCATTGCTGCTCCAGGGATATACACAAAAGGTGAGTACATGTGCTAATGTACCCACACAGCCCTTCCTCCTTGGGTATCTTTGCGTGTGTATTACTGTGCACGTACAGTATGCGTCAGGACATGTGTGGCAGAGTTGACAGGCCATCAGAGCTGCTGTGGCAAATGAAAGTGATGCTCAGGAGGAAAGACGCCTGGAGGAAGGCTGGGAATAAACAGCCGGATCTGTGACGCACTTTGAAGCACACATCTGAGAGGAAAGAGGGAGAGGGGAAAAGAGCAAGTGGAGAAGGGACAAAACTGAGTAGGAGGGCGCTGTTTTCAAGCCCTTATAGAGCAGAATCTATAACTGACCAGACAGCAGGTCATCTTTCAAATGCAGAGTAGCTCAACTCTGAGGACTTAACTTGGTGCCAGGAATCCTTTCAGCATCGCACACATCCACACACACAGAATCAGGAGAGAGCCGAGTGGTTGACCTGCACAGCTTCATACTGTTTTCTGATGTCAAAAATGTTCTGAACTCAACTCATTTCCTTGTAACATGGATGAGTAAAGCGGGTAAAGGTAGCAGGAACAACTGTCATGATGATGAAATATCAGATAAGACTGCCATGCCTATAGCAACGCCCAGAGGCAGAGGATGACACAGTGACTACATTTTCTATAAGTCCTTGTCACGCAAAAAAAGACAAGAAACTCAGGTCCTCAAGGGGCAGACATGATGTGATAAGAGAACCTGATAGTTCAAAGATTTGCTGCAGTACAAATATAGGTTTTAAAGAATGTATTTACTGCACTGTAGGATTAGGGTCATGTTATTGTGCCAGCATGATAAGAAGAGCTGAGATTACTGACATTCTTATCTAAAGCCCACCACCACTATGGGCAGGCCTAGTCCACAACACAGAGGAGTGTGCTGTTTGTCTATGTGTGTCTGTATGCAGGACGCATGTATGTGTGTGTTGTGTCATTGGAGAGTCATGTTTTTCATATTTTTTTCTGAAAGTTTTAAACCTTCGTATGAGGCAGTGACAGTAAAGCTGCTGTGGGATGATTTAGTTGACCCCCCCATAAAGCTAAAATATGCACACTGAACATGTAAGATATGTACAGTGCAGTGACATCTGCTCTTACTTTGGGTCTATTGTGTACTATGGAATGCAGGACCACTACAATGGATAAACAGGAACAATGTGCCACAAGGGGTAAACAACAACAGTTTGCATGGGGTTGGGTAATTTCACCCATATTCTCGTTGCATGCTATCTAGAGAGGAGGATATTGCCTGGTGCAGTCGGTCAGAATAAACTTACCTGCTTACATGGCCCTCTGTTGCACACGGTTGACCTTCCCTGCTAATGCTTAAGATCATAGTGTCACCAACAACACTGTCTCCTTGAAATTACGTTTATATACTACTAATTTGTTTTACCAATTACATTTTGAAAGGAAATGTAATTCCTGTCTGCAATATCTTGTCTGGCAATTTTGAGGAGAGTGTTACATTTATGTAGTGCACACAATTCGTAGGGAGGAAGTCAGGGTGGATGGTGGGCGTATGAAGCGCAGGACTGTGACAACAGAGACTGGGGTTTGCACCCTGAGTCCTGCGTGCGGTTAGGTGTAGGCTACCTTTAAGATGTTAAAGGTGCCCCATTTTCCTGTAAACAATAAAAAGTCATGCTTCCATTCAGTGTTACTCACCAATATGCACTGTGTGTATCCTTGGGGTCTCAACAGGGTACCTTTAAAGTAAAGAAGTTGTGCTGACGATGGCCCTTTGACTGAAACATTAACTTTTTAGTCATATTTTTTCACATTTTTTAAATTTTTGCACAGGGAATAAATTGATTCTTTTGGCATCTGAAGAGCCTCTGCTACTGGTTTTGTGTCAATGTGCAGGACATTTTTCTATGTTGATTTGGGCTACATGCACCTGACACTATTTTTTGAAAAGCCTGAATTCAAGACTGCAACCCCTTACACAGTTATGTACCCTTAAAGCGAACACTGAAGTGTGTTGTGCTTAAAGTCACTTTTTACTTTTTAACCACTGTGAGTGCCTGAACACAACCTTTAATTTTTTTTTATCATGCTGTAGTTGCTACCAGCATACCATGTATTATGCAAGAGCTGATATTGTAGGAAAACAAATGAAACACTCAATTCAATGAACATTTTATGAACATGTTCAGTATCAACATTTTGCAACTTGTCAGATTTTGGTAATTAACAACTTTTCCTCATTGTGTTGATTGAAAACGTAATCTGGTCAGCACAACATTTCTTACAAAACATATCTGCTGTTGAAATTTAGTGGAATATGAACATTTCTAGGAGACAGGCTGTTAATTTAGCATTTATTTACCTTCAGCAGTGGACTTTGGGTGATGTGGGGCATCCTGTTTTCTTTCCAGACACTTCCATATCATTTAATATACCATCTGTAACTTATATAAGGTATATAAACCAATATAGTGGTGATTTCAGTTGTAATTACACCTGTATTCCCATATCGGAAACTTGAAATTACAGTAACTCCAACATGACATGAATGCAACATCAGTCTATATTTGCAAAAATCTACTACAATTGAATAAAGTTCATACAACATTCCTCTAACTTTCACAGGTTATGTAATAGGCTGAAACATGCCCAGACTTTGTGTGTGTGTATGTGTGTAACACTCCTCCCAGGTCTATGGGTTGTAGTAATTAGGTGGCTGCTGGCTGCGGACTACATTATTAATAACTTTGCTGAAAACACAGTACACACACACACACAGACTCATACACCCACAAATATCCTCCACCCCCCACCATTCTGCATGGTATAATGAGCAAATGAGCAGGCAGAGACCCACCAAGGTTCTGTGACGGATCAGAGACAATCTTGATCCTTTTAGGGATGAGGATGCTCTGAATGCAGGTCTCCCATTATCGGACAGCCGAGTGATGCAGTGCACAACCCCACATTAACACTAATCGCTTCAATGTATTCACCTGCACATTCTGAATGATTAAGCCAGGAAGCATTCGTAGCCATTCTCGATTTAATACCGTGAAAATAAGCGGAGATGCTGGATGGTTCGGTAAACACCAGTGTGATCAAAGAGCGTCATTCGACATGAATTATAAGTGGGAGAAAGTAAAAGACCAAACGCGTGAGTGTGTGTATGACTGACTTTGAGTTTATTCAAGTGTGCATGTGGTCCTCCGAGAGGCCATCTGTGTGTGTTTGAAGTGTTTATGCGTTTCCATGTGTATACGCCTGGACCAGACTGGTGATAAGTGATAAGGGTCATGGGGAGTGACAGGGTGGACAGCCAGCGGGAGTGTGTCAGTGGTCAGGCAGGGTGAACTCTGGGTTATCTGACAGGGATTTCAGCTGGCACGCAGGACACAGCTGTTCCTGAAAGAGCAGCTGGAAGGTGGCAGGCTGTGGCTCTACCACGAAAACTGTGGCAGCCATGTGACCAGCATCTTTACTGTGGTCATACTCCGACTACAGACCTCCCTATACAACAGGTGGTTGATATCGGACCTGAAACATTGTCCAGCCAAGTTAAATTTTAGTCAAGGAGACCTCTCATTTTATTGCATGCAACTCTAAAGCACATTAATTAACACAATATATCTTGTTTGTTTAATTCGTACAAAAAACAAATGTAAAAACAATGTGTAACGAGACTATAACTTCCTGAAGTAGTAACCTGTTAATTGGTGCGCTATAGGGGTGCTGGTAGGATTTTGTTACGTTTGGACAGAACCAGGCTAGCTGTTTCCCCCTGTTTCCAGTCTTTATGCTAAGCTAAGCTAACCAGCTTGGTATCAATCTTCTCATCTAACTCTGCAAAAAAGTGAATAAGATCCCAAAATGTTAAACTATTTCTTTAATACTTGTAAATATTTATTTTCTTTGTTTTTGTCACTCACTGCATAAGCAATAATATTACCTCAGTTACTATTCACTGGTAGGCATAATCTTTAAATCTCCTTCTTGCTCCTTACAAAAGTATTGCTTTTGTGTTGCACTCTTAAAAATTGCCATTGCCTCAAATTGCATCATCTCTTCCCTTCAAAAATTGGGATAGTTAACGTACATTACCTGTGTGCCTCTGTGCAAACGATGAAGGTTAACAAAGCACTGTTGATGTCCAATGTTCTTGTCATCGCTTTGCTTGATAAAGTGCCCAAGTGCCATAGGGAATACTTCAATGTGCAGAAAGTTAACTTTGGACACTTTATTATCACTGCTTCCCATCCAGGCTAAGTCAGAGAGGTCAGTCGAGCTCACAGCAGGCTTGTGTCAATTGAAATGATTATGATGAAACCAACGTGGTGATGGGAATCATCAGAGTCTTTGAATGGTTTGATGTTACTCTGCATGGTATTAAGAACTGGTGATAAGAAAATTGCTTTAAGATACAATATGATCAAATAAAATTTAAACTGTCTTATTGGAAAATTTAAAGTAGTAGAATATAGAAAAAGTACTTACAAGAATATAATTAGTGTGCATTATCCAAACATCTAAAGGTGACTTGTAGAAATGGCTGGTGTGGTATAAATTCACATGCATTAAAGGAAATTGAAATATTACATTAGTCTGTCTCATTACTGAAAACAAGTCAGCCAAAAAAATCCTACTCTGATAATTGCAAACATGCACATGGCTCGCTCTTGAACTGTATGTCTCCACATATATGTGTGTGTGTGTGTACTATATTTAGGTCAGTGTGTAAAAGCTCAGCATTTAAACTGGATTTAATCATCTAAACATACAGAGATCATAACAACAGTCATATAGGTTATTATGTGGAAAAGGCTTAGCTGCACACTGACCTCTCCTCCTCCACTATGACTCCCATCGCCGCCCTTCATTGTAGATTGGAGACCTTTATTTCACTCTCTGTTTACCTCTGTATGTATGTTTTAGCTTCTAGAGTCACAATACTCAAGCTCTTCAATAACCCAATTAAATTGTGCTCCATGTCTCTCAACACGCTGCCATTGTTATTCCTCTACATTGTTTTTCTTCTCTTTAGATGAGACTAAGAATCAGAATCTGTTTCATTGCCAAGTAGATTTTCATATACAAGGTATTTGCCTTGGTATTTTGGTGCATAACAATAAACATAGTCAGAGAAAAGGAAAAGAAAAAACAAGTACTGCAAAAGTCAAGAATTATGAATATAAAATAGAAATATTTACAACAAGAAATATGAAATATTTTGTAACGTGGATGGAATGTGCAAAATATTGTCCAAGGAATGTGCAAATGTTCACAGTATAAAGTATAAAAATTTGTGCAATGTGCAGAGATAATAATCCAAAAAAGATTTTACATTAATGTAATGTGTAGCAGGACACTGCTGCATGTATACGTCCTGTCCTGGTTTCTGACCGCTGCCGACTGTCTGTGCAGGTGTGGCTTCAGCCAAGTGACATAGTAGAAAGTCAAACAAGTGAAAACGTCTCATTTCTGTAGCGATGAATAAACAGAGTTTTGTTTTTGGTAATGAAAGAGCTAAATATACTCTGTAGTTCAGATGGGGAAAAAGCATCGAAATGCTGACCTATTCAAGTCTGTAGTATACATTACAGGACGATGGTTACAGGTACAGGAATGTCAGATTAACGATTTCAGAATTGCCAGTTTGTGTTGTAAACATCCCAGGTGCATGCGCAAATACAATGCAGTGATCAGTAACCAGCATACTAGTATTTATCACGTATACGAGGATATGAATAACCAAATTTCTCTGTGTTCCATGTAAACGAATATGATCAAAACCGGGATAAGCCTCATAACTGGGATACTCATGTCCATGTAAACACACTCAATGATGGCTTAGCTGGTGATGATGTTTGATCATCAAATTAATGTTCCCCAAAGTGCTCTATTTTTTGTGTTTTTTTTATGTTCTCTTGCNATTAACATTCACTGCTGGCACACATTTTGTGGCTAACCATTCTAGCAAATCGATCAGACTGGAGGCCCTTTACGAGGGTTTCTTCCAATGGTGGGATTTTATAAGGCTAAAAAGGAGAACCTCAATAAGCAGTGGCCCCTGTGTGTACAAGTAGTGTGTGTGTGTGTGTGTGTGTGTGTGTGTGTGTGTGTGTGTGTGTGAGTGATAGCTGAGCTAAGACCAAAGAAGCAGACTCAAAGGGCGAAATGCAGGTATGGTCAAAATCAGGGTGTGTACGGGTGCCGGAAATCCTTGAAAATGCTTGAATTTTAATGTGGTGTTTTCAAGGTTTGAAAAGTGCTTGGATTTTGAATAAAGTGCTTGAAACTACTTGAAATTCTAATTGCATTAATATAATAAATCACTATCTGACTGAATAGTTCGCTTTTTAAATAAAGAAATAATATAAGTCGGAGAGAGCCTAATTGATTTGAGTATAACTTACCATAGCCATAAGGTGCTGGAAAAGCCCCTTGAACATGCTTGAAAAGTGCTTGAATTTGACTTGCAGAATGGACATCTGCAACAGGCAGTCAGAACAGGCAACAGGTACAGTGAAGCAAGACTGGCTCAAGCCCTGCAGCAGCTAGGCAACATAAACAATCTGGCAAACTACAATGCTAACTGCCCTCTATATATCCTGGGGAGCTAATGAGCAAACGAGCAGCAGCTGTGCAGGCAGGTGGCTGATCACAAGAGCAGTCAGGTGATTTAACAGAGGCAGGGAACTTCTGACAATGCCTACTGGGCAGGTATGGCATGACTGAGTCTGAAAACACACAGAAACAGGCTGCATCACAATTCAGGGGATGAATCTAAAGAAGTTTCAAGATTGAAAACAGCATAATGTGGCAGTCACATGTCAGAGGAGAAGAAATGCAGCCTTACTTTGCCTGAATTCTGAGGACACAGCCGGTGTATCCTTTGCAGCCGTTAGTATCCCATAATCCATTGTGAACAGGACAATAGACCTTTTTCACAGCAGACATACTTGGTAGGAAAAGCACAGGTGTTACTAATAACATTAATGATGGCTCCCTTCTATTCAAGTGTCCCTGTAAGCCATGACAGTGTGACAGTCAGCCAGCATGCACAATACCAGGACCCTGAAAAAAGCCACATTAGTGGGTTAGCCAGCTATCTTTGGGTTTAACTCGGGTATTCCAGTATCACCATGGTAACGTGCTGCCCTGGAGCAGGTTTAGTTCAGAGGGTCAGATCAAAACCTGTCAACAGCCTGACTACCGACCAATCAGCTCACTGGAAATAATGAGTCGTTATTCAGACAGGATCCTGATGTGGACAAAAGCACATGACAAAGTGACACGTAATGAAGAGTAACCGGGCGTTCAGGCCAAAATCAGCCCTGCGTTAAAACAAGGCAAGGCTCTGCATTGGTGGGGGCCTGTTGCTTCGGGTGAGATATGAGTTACAATCCAGGAAGTCTAGCCGGATGATGTCATGCTGTGTTGTGGCAAAAGTTAAGCCACATTCAACTTTTTTGCCGGACGACCTGCGCTGGCACCCCTGCCGTGTGGCCGGACTGGGACCATTCCAATGAATGAGGAACCTTTGTTTTTTCACACAGAGCTAAAGTCGGTTTGAACGCAGCCTAGATATTATTATTGATCAGTAGAATCATTTTGCCTACATTAAGTTAAAAATAAGGCTTCTAACAAACAGAGAGATAGTTTACCACAGTAACAGCCTTATGAAGGGTGTTGATAACTGCATATTAATTACGCACCCTGTTAATTAGTTCAGTAAATACATGCAACATTTTGGGCAGATTATCAGTTTAGGGATAATCCATTAATTTTATCTATACTACTTAACATTTTGAAAATGTCCACTGTATTTAAAATGGCCTATATAATAATTCCCACACCTTTTTTGAGTGGCTGGCAGGAGTCCATTAAAATCACATAACAGGACACCCCAAACATAGTTCAACAGTTTAATGGTTCCAAATCAGTGTTCAATGGATACGACCCTGCATGGCAACACCTCCTCTGATTTGTGCCAGTTTAACCAGTTACTTTTCACTGGTGAAACTGAACCAACATGGGACTAGAGACCTGACTTGTCGTCTCAAACAGAGTGGAAAAATACTTGAGAAAATGTGTGCTCCCATGGAAGGACACTGGTCCCACCTCACCTTCACACTGACCCCGGTCCACCTCCAAAAGCTGTTGATACTTGAAGCTACTGGTTTATGGAAAGTGGAAGCTGCTGACAGGGAGCTCCCCAGAGCGCCGTTAGCGCTGTCAGCAGCCGCTCAGCAGGAAATGCCCAGGCTTCAGGCCTATCAATGGGCCCTTTCAACAGGCACACACCAGCCCTGTTCAGGCCAGGTAAACAGAACGTGATTCACACCTCCCATGCAAACCAAAATGCACATTCTCAACACTGCAAACACCACAACCAGTTACTGAGTCTCTGAACATGCCACATGTATGTACACTGTTCTATTGGAAGCCTGCAACTCTAGGTAACAAAAACAGAATTATGATTCTATATAATTCATGTGGTTTATATGACTGCACCGTCTACATCCCACCTGTGAGATGAGGATTTGCTATGTCAGATAAACAAAACCATCTCCAGACACTGAGGAAAACACACTTGCTTGTTAGGAAATGATTTGAATTTCATTTTTGCTCACACCTGTATGCAGAATCATCTGGGTAATTAAAATGAAGTTAGCACTGAATCAAATGAGGCAAGGGATGCAGAGAGAAGGGGAAGAAGAGAAAGCGTCTGAGGGGAAGAGAGGATGAATAAGAGCATTAATTGAGGAACTGTACTGAGGGGGACAGAGGTAGATGAATAAACAGATTTAGAAAATAAGGCAGGATGAAAAACACATCTCATAATCATGAAGATTCATTCACTGTAACTCCATTTCGCTCTGTGTTTTTATTTTATTTATGAGGATAAATTAACACATTTTAACAAGAGGGCTTTGAAGTTAGTATTGATGAAAGGAGAGGGGAAAAAGTTTGTGTATGTGTGTGTCTGAGTGTGTTTCTGAGACAAGAGACAAGAGACAGACAGAGAGAGAAAGACAGCTGTTTTTCATCGTTCTGCTTCATGCTCGGTCCATCTTCCTCGTTAGTGACGACTCACGCGGCTTTCATCAGGATTTCTCACACATCTCAGTTTGGAAAAGCAGTTTTATCCTGCGTGTGTGCCTCCCCCCTTTTCATAAGTCACCTTCCAGCAGTCGTTCACGTTGCCTTTGAGCCAGCTGATATGATTCAGAGCCAAAAAACAGCAGAGAGCTGCCTTAATGAAGGGTTTGCGTCAGATAAAATATTAAAGCAAAAACATACAGGTAGACTTTGAGTGTTGCATAATGTAGCTAACCTGCTACGTTGGTGAGCTTAATGATATGAAGCAGGACTTTCAGATCATCTGATCATCATACTGAATCATTCCCCTGTAGGCTGTGAGCCTTTCACATAACCTTGTCTAATCCCTGATCTCCCACATCAAAAGTGTCAAGCTGAATTCTGGCAAATCAAAAGGCAGCATACGGACTGTGCGCTGAATTATAAGTAAAAGTTCTTGCTTCTACTGGAACAAGGTGTTCTCGCCTTTCCTTTTTTCTTCCTTTGCCAGTCTGCCTCCTCTCCTCTTGTATCTCTCTGTCACCCCTCTCTCCCTCTCCGTGCCCCCACCTCTCCTTGCCGCTCTGATAAGAAGACAAAAGATAAACAACCCCTCCAGCATCTGCCATCGATCGCTCCGGGGTAAAAGCTTAATGGCTTGGCTCAAAGTAATAACACTCCTGGAGTTCTCTCAACTGATGGGAATGATAGATTCTCTCCCCTCAGCTGCACCTAGAGTTTGTACGCAGAGAGAGTTTGTATGTGGAAGAGAGGGTGAAAGCAGGAGCACGGAGATCAGGACAAAGAAAAACAGGAATATGCACCTCAAAGAAATACTTAAATGAACAAAAGGAAACTTACTTCTTGAGGCAAGGAGTGTACTGTTAGCTGTGCCCTTCCTGACTGAGGTGGTTTGGGTTGTGCCCCAACACTTGTCACTCATCTTGATGAGCTGTCCATGTTGAAATAGCGTCGAGCTTGTGGCCGAGGCAGCTGGTATCCCTGTAGCCAATATTCTTATTTACCCATGTCTAGTGTAGCCATTGTTTCTTCGTCCCTGATTTCCAATTTTGTTTTTATTACAACTTCCCCGCTTCTGATTGCCACAACCCAGCTTGCTGCTGGGTATGCATGTACGTACGCTAAGAAACAGATATTCTCTGTTCCAAAAAATGTCCCAAATACTATTAAAAACCCAATCTCAGGCAAATAAGGAAATGGAGACAACACACAGCCTGATAATGTGAAATAGGATTTCACGGTCACTTTACTGTAATACAATAAAGACGTGTGAAGACTCATTAATGAATAAAGCATTTACTTCAGAAAAACAATTAGCCCTAAAAATTGACTTCTGGTGCTGTGATTGTTTTGGAGTAACAGTTCATTTGTAATACAACCCAGGTTTCAATGTTTTTTCCAATATTGGTTTTACTTTGGAAAGTAAGGATTGTGGAGCAGTTTAAATAGAGAGCTGAAGTCCTGACGTAGCCCCCGGGCTAACACTAGCTCCTGTAAGTCAATGTTGTCTCTCATCGAGCATTCTTTCATTGGTCTTTCTGAAAAAAAGTCACTGTTTACTGGCCACATTCTAAGATAAATCTGCATCTATATCAACCTTAGACGGTATATAAAGACGGACGACATGTCTCCACTTCCTCCCACTGTACAAAAACGAAGCCACAATATCCCGGATATGGGCGCTGCCATGTTGTGCTGGTGACATCATTAGGAGCCAGAGTCTGCGCAGTAGTGATCGGGGCATGGAGCCGCGGTATCGAGGCCCCGCCCATAAACCATGCCATACATGCTCATTTTGTCAGTTTGAAACAGACAATCACGGTTATGGAAAATTAAAGTTAAAGTTACGTCTCCTCACGACGTTCCTACTCTACGCACAATTTCCGAAAAGAAGTCCGCAGATGCCTCTGACTACTTCACTCAGAGCAGCTGTGATTGACAGTTGTCAATCATGACGCCACACCCCCTTTTTATAGCATCAAATAAGTAATTAAAACCAAACTTATCAGAAAAATTAACACTTGAACAAACATCACCATGATTAGAACGACCTAAAATCACAGAAACCATCTTTGGAAAAAATTTATTTGATTTTTTAGTTTGGCCCATGTTCCATCTGCTAACATGGAGGGGGCGGGGTTTATGACCTATACTGCAGCCAGCCAGCAGGGGGCAATTGAGATGTTTTGGTTTCATATTTAGGGAGCTGTCATGTCGTCCATCTTTACATACAGTCTATGATTTCACTTGCTATTAGAAGTTTGAAACTTCATGATTTAACAAAGTAAAATAGAAACGTATTTGTTAGCATGCAAAACATCTACAGCACCCATGAGAATGTATCTGCACAGTAGGGTGGGTACCACTAAAATCATTTTTAGCTTTTTAGCTGTAATACTTCCTGTCTGAAAAACAGCAAAATTGTCCGATTCTTTCTGTGCTATTGTTGCATGTAGCATGTCTGAACCAGCCGCATGACGTTTGACCCGTCTAAAGTGAAGCAAAATCAGCTAATGTACCAATTGTACGTTTTCAACTCGTGCGGACGTGTCTTTACGTCAATTTGCATCTTTCAATTGACTTTGTATGCTATGACTCCACCTCTAAAATTTTCTTTGTGTTCTATCTGTTTGTTAGTTGGTTATGGTAAATGGTGTTTGTTACTGTAGATGCCACTGAAAACATAAATATTGAATAGGCAATGATGTTAGTTTGTTTCTTAAAAGATACCGTCCTTATCGAAACATATGGAGTGAACCACGGAACGTACTGTTGAGTGAAGTTCTGTTCCAAGGCTGGATTTTCCGTAATTTACATTATTACATGTCAGTGTGATTTTAAATGAGGTTTTCTTCGTTGTGAAACACAGCGCCAAAATTCTGGCTTCGCTTCGTCTCTCTTTTTACTAAGTTGTCATGATAAGGATAGAAGGAGGAGGAGGAGGAGGAGGGTAAATGGGGGGACAGAAATAAAGAACACTACAGCAGGTCTCATCCTCTTTAATGCCTCTGTCTTTTAGATTGGTTTCCTTCAACACTGGCTCTGACACTTTCTATAGCTTAGCCCTCCACACTCTCCCATGAGACTGGGACCGCTGCTGCTCTCCCCAGTCAACAGCGGCAGCTTTCTCTACTCTAGAGTATTTAAAACATTTACTGGGGTCCCAACTCACTGCAAACATGTGTCAGACTCTATCATGCTCACATCACAATTCCCAGGTGCTGGTCCAGAGTTAGAGCGGGACCAAGAGGATTGTGAAAGTTTGAAGCTTTAATAGAGTGACACAGTCTTCTTTGGCTTCCAGTCAGCAACAGCAAAGCTCAGTAACACAGAGTTTGGTAATTTAGAGAGTGAATTAGGGGACTAATTAGCCATTCAGTCATTACAGTGATTTATTAGATTGAATGGTGTCAGAGATTGAAACGGTGTCATCCTCATACTAAAAATAACAATCTTTGCACTTCGGGTGACTTCAGTAATTCATGTGGGCTTACAGAGCAGCAACAGCACGTACTGTAGCAATTCTCAAATTGGAATTAATCTGCTTAGAAAATTGTGTTTACACGGCTTTCTTCCATTTACTTGTATTGAAACAAGGATTACTCTGTCTCAGTAATTCATGGGGTCAAACGCCATGAGTGTGTTGATGAGGTGACAGTGAACAGAGACAAGCCCCCTCTGCTACTGTGGGAACAGGCGTGACCTCTGACCCCTGACCTCACCACTGAGGCTCTCTACAGTTGGCTGTCTTGGCGGCTCTGTGGGCTGCCTGATCACAAACACTCACCTTGGGCAGGATGGACTGTGATGGATGGTAACCTGTGAGCTGCGAGGTCACCCGAGTCAGCCCCATACGGAGTCAGCCAGCTGACCTCACATTGGTGTGTTTACGTGGATGTGCACGTGCGGATGTGTCTCAATAATTCATGCAGTGATTCCTTTACGTTTAAATAAGCAGTTCTTAAAATTTTGTTTGGGCCAGATGAAATAAGCAGTGGGAAAAAACTAAACATGGATTGATTGAAAGCTTAAATCTGCAGGTGTCAGGTGGGTATTGCTTAGCAACAAGCAGAGACTGCATGCTGCTTTTGTTACATTTGAATGATACATCTTGATGACAGCACAGTGTTGATTTTAAAATGTAAGCGAGACAAAACTTGTTAATCTTCAGTCATGAACAAGCAACCACGTGTGTGTCTCCGTGTGTGCTGATTATTCAGCTGATGGCCTTGAGTTCCTCCTGCCGAGTCGCACTGCGGTAGCTCCTGTCTCCTATGTGCCTGGTACGATGATAATATCTCCCCTCTTAATCTTCAAAGTGAGTCCTGACACTCATGAAAATGTCCCTCAGCGTCAGCCCCGACACCCTTCCTCCCCGTTCCCGTCACAAGCGCGTATATACATATGGGAGGTGGGGGTGTTACATAAGTGTTCTGTGATAGATGGCAGCGCTAGCTGGCTAACACATCCTATCTCTGAGATCAGCAGGAGGCGGCTTAAAGACACGTTGATACAGAGATGATGAGGAGGAGTTCAAAGAGAGAAGCTCAGTCCTGGGTAATAACCGGTGATCATTTCATTATTAAGCAGACTACTTTGTAAATTACATTTTCTGGAAGCTGGCGCTGTCTAACACAGATCTGGTCTGATTTTACAGCTGCAGCCATGTACAGAAATAAGCTAATAGCTGCTCCTGGGCCCAGACATGTCCTCACGTGATAGAGGTGTGATACTATGGTTCATTAATGACACACTCATGAAGAGAAAGCAATGGGAGGTGTGTGTGGCATTCGTACAAGCTGCCCTTTTAAAAACCCGACATTGCCCACACCGGTGACTGCAGCTGTCATAGGACTGCTTGATGGCAACTTTGCTAAAACACAATGCCACAGAAACTGAGAGTCCACCTTTCATCATGAAGGGCGTCTAGGTAATTGCTGATATTTCCAGAGGTAAAATTAGACAGTAGGCTGCTCTGAAAGCCCTATAAATGGAAGCAGTCCTTTTGTTCTTCCTCCAGAGAGAAAGTCACACAGTCAAACAGGGAGGCAGATGAAGCGGTTTTACTGCCAGAGTGGAAAGGCTTTTACAGGACCCTTTAACAAACTCTCATTGATGGCTTCCTGTCACGCAGCCATCATACAAGAGCTCACTCAAATGATATTTACCTACAGGGATCTTAGCTTTGCTGTAGATAAGGGGCATTCTGTTTTTATTTCGTCTTACAAATGCCTTTCATTCTGGCTCATAAAGTCAAAGACGAGCTACTCTGGTCCTCATGTGCTGGCTGGCAGAGGAGTGATTCTGGGTAGGAGAAAGTCACTGGAGTTAATTATGAGAAAGGTCTGTTCTCTGTTTGGAGGAGAGACAGCAGGCCAACAAGTCATTGTTAAGATAAAAGCTTGGGGAAAAGACCAGGCATGAAATGAGACAGAGTGACAAGCAGAGAGAGATGTTTCTTCTCTTCAACCTGCAGTGTACCAGAAACAATCAAAGACTTAAGTGGAGCCAGAATCGAAATATTGTGCTGGGATGGAGAGAAAAGAATGAGAAAAATCTGTGGATGAAGTAATGCTAGTGTGCAGTTGTACGGAGAGAGAGGAAGAACCAGGATACTGACTGTACAGGCTGAGGAAAATTACATTTTTCTCTCACCAATCACAAGTGTCTGACGACCAACGATGCGTTGATACTGAAGTGCAGTACAGTTAGTTTACAGATTTAATCCTTATGATAGTGAAGTTAATTCAAAACACCCATGGTTACCTTGGTAACAGCAAGTGTAGTTTAACACAACAGCAAACGCTCCTTGAGCAGCAAGAATGACCATGTTGTCAATGCGTTTTCGATGAACAGTCGCAGTTAGCGCCAACCATGGTAACAAACATACTGTGTTTCCTGTGGCTGCTTCGCAATAAAAGCCTTCTCATGTTTTGCCAGTTGAGTGCTTTCAAAGTGAAGCAGCAGCAGTATGAAATGTTCGACTTAATACAGCTCTGATACTGTGTAAAGACTGCACCTTTTTCTGGTAAATTTCTCATGCTTAGGTAGGCAATCTGAATCCAGCACGGGAATGGCGGACTCCACCACTACAGGGAAAAAAAATAAAATGTATGTATAGAGAGGTTATTACTGAGTGTAAATACATTGGATAAATATTGCAAAAATAATGACGACCATAAATAGTATCAAAAATTGGGTTTGATTTCATGAAAATCTTAAGTATTTTACCTTTAAGGAAGACCAAAGTTATTGGTCAATATTGAGAACATACATATGTCTTTTATTCAAAGACAAAAAGCAGGACAAGATGTCACAAAATTGGAAAATAAATGGGGGAGAGGTGTAGATTTCCAAAACACAATATTACTTTGTCCAATAACAAATTGTTGACAGGACAAAATGATTCATGGGTGGAAACAAGGCGAGAGTGAGCAATTGTTCACAACAGTGTTTATGTTATATATTTAGCTTTTTGGGTAGTTGCTTTCAAAAAAGTGTGTTTAGTCACTCCAGTATACCATTCAAAAATGATCAATGGAGCACAAAAAATACTGAGTGAGTGTCTTTTGAGGAAAAACTAGAAGAAAAAGGGCCTCAAACAGACACAGGCATCAGCACACATTTGTACGAACTCTCACACATTCACACACATGTATGCCCATCCTGAAGCACCAGGAGAATAATCTGCAGTTCAAGGGTCTGACGCGGAGCAAAGGTCACATATTGAGTCTGTCCTTGCAGCGACGTTCATCTCTGACACCTTTGAAGAGGGGCCGTACATCATGGTGGGGAGTCCTGCGTGTCAAACGAAGACCTTGTGTAACAAGGGCCATCCTTCCTGTTTGTGTGTGTGCGCACTGAGGGCATGAGGGGGTGGACACCACCATCTTTAATTCAGGTCCTTCCCACATCCTGGATTATTTCATCATGTTACGGGCGTTTTTGTCTCCCATGGTGATACTTAAAAAAATGCGTAATATCATGTATGTGTTTGTGTGTGTGTCTGCCAGTGTATGCACGCACTCACATATGTTTGCATCCCTCACAGGTACAGTAAAATAGGAGAGACAGTGAGTGTTCATATTCATGTTTTAGAAATAGGTGTAATCATGAAAACCAGAAGTAAATCTTTAACAGCAATTCAATTTGATGTATGATAGAGTGGTCTTGCGTTTTTCTTTTGCCCACTGATATCTTATATGAGTCTTCATAAGCTTACGAGCAGCTTTACTTTCCCATCAGAACGTAACTGTGGAGGAGTCTGGATTGTGCAGCCGTCACCAAACGTTGTTTGAAACAATAAACTCTCAACTGTCAAATTATTGATTCTTTTGGTTGTACTCTGTTGCACTTGTGGTAAATAAAAAGCTTTTTATCCCTCAGAGAATCTTAGCCCACTTTCTTTTTCCTCATTTCTTTCTGCAAGGAAATCTGCTCTCCTTCTCTCTCAACATATCAAGAATCTCTGTGATCCCATGATAAGACACAACAATAATGATGGAGTAAAGATACCTTCCTTCACTGGCCTATTTTCAGCTGCTTGATCTATGACACTCGTTTGCACTTGTCTGGGTTTCTACCATTTTCTGATGGATGGGCCACAGATTCAGATATTGCCTTCCTCTCATCCACAGTTGCCACTTCTCTACCTCTCTGCAGCGCCTCTCCTCTCAATCCCTCAATCTCATTCTCCTTCGTCCATCTCTTTTGTGCACCCTTACAGTTTTTCCTTCCCTCCTGGCTTTTCCTCTATCTCTCTTTATGCTCTCTCTGTCCCTCCCTCCCAGTGACTTTGTGGATTTTTGCATCTCTGTTACGTAATGGCACTCAGGGGACAAGGGCACTTCAATCAATACTTCAAACAGCCCGGCCCCGGAGGACTCGCTCCAAATGCCACGTGACAACATGAGAGGATGACATTTGAAGAAGGAGGGGAGAGACGGCCCCAAAATACCTACTGCTACCAGCGGTGCTCAGACTTAAGGGAGGTGGCTATGACTGGGAGGAAGAAAGAGAGTGAGAACACTGATGAGAGAGATTAGAGACCACTGGAGAGAGGAAGAAATTTTAGGAAAAGTAAGAACAACAGGCAGATAAAAACACACTCGCTTGGGGACACAAGTCCAGGGTGATTCATATGTCTCACTGAGATAAAAGCCAGACGAATAACAAGAAATGGAATTATTCATACTGTGGCATCGGAGGGGCAGCACAAACTTTATTTTAAAAAGATAGTAAAGTGGCACACACTTTGTTTGGCAAAATATGGCTTTAGGGACAAGTGTGCGTACACTCCTTTTCACCCAATTTCCCTGTGAGTAGCTGGCTGGATGAGGACTGATCTTGCATTCGATATACAGCATATACATATAAAAGATAATAACTGCCTACAGCCAAAAGAACCACCAGTATTCCTGTTGATGCGTAATGGTCCCTCTGGCCCGAGTGAGCATCATCCCAGTGACGAGCCCTTCGACTGGGACTCGCTCTGTGCTCCCAGCCCGGAGGAAGGTGAAGACTCTGGGCTCCATAAATCTCCCACTGCCGCCTAGCTCATGCTATTTCAGGCCTAAGTGGCCACAGAGACCTGACTGTAATTGTGTGTTCTCTCTGTATAAGTCTATATTTATTTAAACCACCCCCCTGTGAAGGCACAGTGTCCTCCACTCAGGGTTAATCAAGTGAATCAAACACTGCGAGTGTTTGTGTGGAGGACGAAAAGAGAGAGGGAAGGAAGTACACGGAGGTGATCTCATCCATCCATAGAGCTATTACAGTAATACGTTTAACTGTTATTTATTACACTACAACAGAGAGAGGCCTTTTGTGCTTTAGTTTAAATGTCACGATAATTATACGATAACGGATCGCTGGTGCAGTCAAGCAGAGGAAGTGGGAGGAGCTCATATGCGCACATGTCATATACACAGAACATGCATGTGAGTATGATGGTATGATATGAGGAAGATATGTAATTTGCGTAAAATCAATGCTGGAATAAAAAATGTGCAGGTTTTGCAGTGAGGATGACTTGACTGGTTTATTTCAGGCAAGCACAACCTGAGTGTCTCTTTCTGTTCTTTGGGGCCAATGTGTTTCAGATTCAGACCTCCTTGTTCCGTCTGCAGACCTGACCTGAATCTCTCAGCCTCTGGACAGGGTTTCGAAAACAGTTGTGTCCCCAATGTTCTAGATCATCCTGACAGAGGAAGTTTACAATACCAGAACAGTAGTGTACTGGGTCATAGCAGCTGGGTCATACACCAGCATGTGTTTGTGTGTGCGGATTACATGCATGCAGTGTGTGAAAGGATATTTGATTAGGGTATTTCAACGCCTTAAAAGGAAATCCCCTAAGTATGCATACAGTTGAAGATAACATCAACAATTAGGGTAATTGAGTTTATTGGGATACAATTAAACTTTACTGATTTAACTGACTAATGTAATGATCATACTCTTGAAGCTGATAAATAACCATTTATTTCTTATGACTACATACTGTATGTAAGGAGGTGGAGTCACCTGACTTGCGAAGGCATGCATGGACAAAATGGACAACTGCTCCAGGTCCCCAAAGGCTGGTAGCATGCCAACAATCTAAACTAAGATGGTGGTAAACACTAATGAAAGCACTGATGTTGACAGACATGACAGCCAGTATACTTCTGGCATGTTAAAATTAGAAAGAATAAAAACTGTGTTTTTACATCTCTTTTGCTTCTCTGTAGCTCATTTTTCACATCTTTGCTCACACAACACTGATATGATAAAAAGTGACTGAACATTACAACACTTCTGCTTACACAAGCCTAATACTGCCACACGCATCTCCTAACACTTCCATGCTCACGACATGATAAACCCCTCAGATATAGGTTACCAAAGACCTTTATTCTGACACCAGCCTCTGGCCAGTTATTACATTTACGTCACTACGACTGCTAAAGAGTAAAAACTCATTTTGGACCTCAGCTTTTATCTAGGAGTTTGGTTTTACAGAGAGCATTACAGCCTGCCAAAGCCGCTAGTGGGTCTATAGATAGCTACAGTATATAGCATGGCTACCTTGTAGGCTCTTTCTTGTAGAGGGCCACTGTGTCAAAATCTACTTTTAATACCTGTATTATTGCAGCTCATGTTATGTTTACACACTGAATAACCTTAAATAAATTTGCATTTAATTAAATTACAACATAATAACAAAATAATAACTTGCAGGTGCAGGTGGTGGGCTCTGAATTGTGGCCCATAGCTTATTTTTGCCCCAAGGCCCTCTTTGTGGATTTAACTGGCCCTGGGCAGAGAAACCGAAATCAAACACATTCTCTGAGTATATTTGCTCTTCTTCTTACTCCTCCTGTTTGACTCCTCTGAGGTTCATTCCTTCTAGATTGAGAGTGTTTAAGTAACTATTTTTTATTTTTAATCTGACATTTACCAATGTTGCAACACTGCATTATCTAATTTACCTAATCTAAAAGTATAATTTGATTGCTGATTACATGGCAATTGCAATTGTAAGGTGTTAAAGCATCTCATTCTAGTTTCTTTGAGCAAAACTGATCCTGTAAATCAGTGAAATAATGGAGTTATATGTACCTCAGAATAAATCCCATAACCAAACTCAAGGCCTCTTATAATTCCATTCACATATCACCTCAAAGTCAACTCCAACACACATCCATCTTTAAAAGCTACTGAAGTATGATGTTGATTTAAGATTAATATTGCTATCACAATCACCTCATTACATTGTTATCCATTCGTGCACAGGCAGAAGGTGCTCTTAGAGAGTGCATATGTGTTCAGCTGTAAATACATCAAGATATCACAGTGGGGTACAACCAGGGTCAAAGTCAAACTTGTTTCTACTCTGATTCATGAATTACTCATACTGAGATGTTCCCAGAAACAGAACCTTTGAAAGTCTGTACTAACATTAAATTGCGAGGGGCTTTTGGAACAAAATAACAGTAACCACAGCAGGGTTGCCATTTCCAGAGCTGTTAATGGAGCAATTTTGTCTTACTTCCACGAACACCACAATGTGGTCAATTAGTGAGTCATGGTAGGTAGAGAGTTTCAGGTTCTTAGTCACCATGGTAAAGAGCTCAAGTGGGTGAGAATGAAAAGAAAAGTGAAGAAAAAAAAGTATTGCATGCTTATGCAAATTTTTGAACATGAATAGTTACACAAGTCTTGAAAAGTTATCGTATTCTGTGCTGAATCTAACAATCTGATCTTAGCAGTTGATTATCAGTTTAAAGATACAATTATATTTCTCAAGATTTCAATCCTGGTTGATTTGGCGACACCTGTGGTCACTGGTGGTAACAGCCGCTGTGGTTTAATACTACAGGTCCCAGAATTCTGAGGGCAGCAAACACTCATTGAGCAGCTACTCCGTCAGAAATACAACACAAGGGCACCCAGTGTGGCACCCAGTGTATCTGTTTACAGCCCAGCCAAAACAACGTACATTGTTTAAGAAGTTAAAGAAGTTCATTAATAATAAGCGAAATTGCGTTCTGATTTCATGCTGTACACCACATGAGTAGTTTTCTACACAACAGCAAGGCACCGTAACATTGGTTACCTTGCTGAAACATTGAAGGTGCGCAGCCTGTCACCTGCAGCTCTTCATCTAACAGCTCACTGTTCCTGCTCCTTCTCATTGCATTACTCCGTGCAATATTAGAAACTGATGCGCTGTCAAAACATTTTTAAAATAACTGTTAACTCTGCTCGGTGACAAAAACATTGCATTTTCTGTGACTGCTTCAAAATAAAAGCCACTCCATGTTTCGCCACTAGCAGCAGTAAGAAATGTTTGGTTCGGTAGGAAACATCAATGTGGGAATGGTGGACTCCGCCACTACAACCACATTCAGGCCGACAGTAGTAGTATTAGCCCTGCATGAAAAAACACAGCCTGTCATTCATTTGAATGGTGCCAGTCCGTCGGCACAGCAGGGGTCCCAGCGCATGGTTATCAGGCAAAACAACGCAGGGGCATCCAGCAAAAAAGTTGAGCCAGGCTCAACTTTTCCTGCAATGCAACACAAAGTCATCTGGCAAGGCACTGTTTTGACCACTCACATGCATGCAAGTGCACATTCCTGGTAGATTACTTTGTAATGTGAACAATGTAATGTATTTCTACTGTTTAGCTTGTGATTGTTAAAATGTTGAAAAGATGCAGACCCAAAACAGTCTCAAAAATGGGGTTTAATTTCATGAAAATCTTAAGGACTGTAACTTTTGAGGACTAATTACAGGACATGTCCTTCATATAAAACCTTTGATGATTTTGAATTAATTCCATATAAACTAATGTTACTGTAACAGGAGCTAAGGTCACCGACATGATGTTTCCCTACTGATCAGTACTGGCCGTACGTTACCACTTTGGATACAGTCACTAAGGAGTCACATTTATGGAAGCAGCATGTGCCTGCTTCTGCAACTTTGTGACTTTGGCAGTGTAACATTTGGTGGTATTTTGTTCAGCAGAAATGCAGCCCTGGAGCAACACAATCTGCGCTGGCCAGTCATGGACGCTGTAAAATGTCTCAGCAGGCCAGCATACAATAGAGGTAAGTAAAGTCTTTGCAATAAGGTCTAAAAAGAAGGCTAGCAGAAGTCGGTACGTTGTGTAAGTTGTGTACAAGCAGAGTAAACTGCACAGCTTTTTTTTGTTATCATGCATTTATTCAGTTATTTGACCTTCATTTCATCCGGATGGTCTCCTGCAATTGAAATCTCATTTTCAAGAGAGTTCTGGCTAAAATTGCGCCGTCATTATGTTACACAACCTATCACAGAACCAGAAGAGAAAAAAAAACCTATTTCAATGCAACTGTTCTGTGATGAATGCAGAATGGCTCTTCCACGTACGTCTCCCCTCATCTCTGTTACATTGGCTGTGACTCAGGCCGTTGGCCTCAGAGGCTGATCAATCAGCGTCAGCGCTGACCTGTACGTATGCCATCCATCATGGCTGCTTCTGAGGTGTCTGCGATGGCCTCTTCAGTGGCGTATGCCCATATTCAAACACTGGGAGGAACGAACGAGTTCCCGGAATTCATTTCATTTGGATGGGGACTATTAGGATAATGATGATAAACATTGCTAATCCCCCTGTGTGCTTTGTTCCGGGTATTAGAATTGCAGAGTTGATCCATTGATCATTTCTCAGGGGATTTGGAGAGAGTGTGTGACAAAACACTGAATTTATTTTGGGATCCACAGGGCATTGTATATAAATTGTCTGTTGTGTAAGATAATTTTTTAATTGCTCCGTGTTTGATTAATCCTGACTTTGTCTCCCACATGTCTTCTGTTAAATTGTTATTTCTTGGGTCTTGAGGGTTGAATCCTGAGCTTGACGGTGAGATGTAATCAGTCGTTTCTTACTCACAGGCGTAACGGGAAGGGAAGTTTCTTTCGTTTGTCTTTTCCTTTTAATCTAACTCTTTCTATCCCGGTTTGACTCACAGATTTTCATCTCCTAACCTAGTTTGACTGCATCGGATGGTCACATGTTGCCAGTCCATGTGTACCTCCAGTGTCTGATAAGCTACCTACAGTACGATCAGACCTCTCTGGATTTTAGCTGTGTGGTTAATTATCACAGTCGATGCTCGCAGAGCTGAGGGAGAAGGCTAAACTGTTTGCCTGCATTCGGTCCCAGTTCATTTAGCTGCTGCCCGCGGGACTGAAGCTCTTTATTATGAATGAGGCGCCTCATTGATGTGCCTCAAAGTCAGAGGCTCATTAGAGCTAAATACTGCGCGCGGGCTGAAGTTGCATCTTGATGACTCCAGCGGCAGTACACTACCACTCTGTCTTAGCTCCATCACTTTGAAGCGACGGCAACTGCATTTTTTAACTTAGACTGATAGCTGTTGTAGAGATTTATCAGAAATTCTGCATTTGCACTGTTATCAGAAAATCACCAGCTGGCCCATAACATGTTTATGTGATTGGGTTTAAGGTATTAAATGTGTAGAGCCAGTATCAAACAGTATGCTGCCTCCAAGCTAATCCTAACTCTATCCATTAAGTTTCAAGTGCAGCTGCTGTTAATGTTGCCATTTTCAGATCACACTTAGAAGCTGTGCTAGAGAGCTCAGTCTATGCTGAGGTTTAAAATCCATACAGCTGTTACATCTGTGCAATCTAACCACCATGTGTGAGCTGGTGCATGAATGTGGAAATGTGTGCTTAATCAGCTCTTATTTGTGTCTAAAATGATTTTTTTGTATCTTTTGTTCGACATTTTTGGAAATACACTATTTGCTTTCTGGTGGAGAGTTCGATGAGACGTCGATACCGTTCTCATATCTATATACGTTAAATATAAGGCTACAGCAGCCAGTTAGCTTAGCTTAGCACAAACACTGGAAACAGGGGGAAACAGATAGCATGGCTCTGTCCAAAGGTAACAAAATCCGCCTACCAGCACCTCTAAAGCTCATTAATTAACACTTTATGTCTTGTTTGTTTGACCTGTACAGTATAAGAACCAAAGTGTAAAAATGAGAATTCCAAAGAGCTGGCAGATTTTGTGATCTTTGGACAGAGCCAGGCTAGCGGTTTCCCCGTGTTTCCAGAGTTTGTGCTAAGCTAAGCTAACCACTAGCTCAGCACAAATACACTTATAAGCGCTGAATGTAAATGTTGAACTTTTGAACTAAAGGTAAATATGGTAAAGGCCAAGCAGTGTATTAGCTAAATGGATATTATCGCAGTGACATCCAGGCTGCATCATTAGGCTCATAGAACCTCAAATCCATTTTTACTGCATACATAAAGCATGGAGCTCTAGAAACCTCAACAAAGCTTTGCTTACAGCAGTGCAACTCAGATCAATGGAAAGACATGAGACTGTGCACCCTCAACTAACTACATGCTGTGTTACAACTGTCTGCAACGTGTTACCTTTTCACCACAACCACTCTTACATAATCATTTTGTTGTCACAGTTTGACTGGAATAACACTGTCAATAACACTCCATTTTCAAATGAGTGAAACAGAGTACTACACAGCGCAATCTGGAGCTGCTCATTGCTTTCATTAGAATAATTTAGCATAATACATTATGGCTAAACACAGATGTTTTTTTCTTCTAATAAAAATAACAAAAGGGAATGCAATTAATTCAATCTGTACATAATTTCCTACCTCACCAGTTCACTGCTTCCCTTTTATTGGTCTGAGGCCACTTCACTGCTCCTTCTTGTGTTGCTACGAGCAGCCGTTGAATCTGTGGACACACAAATTAAAGTTACCCTTTATTTCTGGCTGCTCACTGCATAATACTAATGAGCAGGGAGTTCTGCATAATGTTTGTTTTCATGTGTGTCTGCATATGTGTGTGAGGGAGGCAGAGAGGAAAAGTGTGTTTATGGTGATGAAAAGAGAGCGCATGCACACAGCTCCCTTGGGGGTTGTTAACATGTTTATATGTGGGCTGTGTCACTGTTCCACTTTCTCCTTCAATTGACTTATCGATCCACTCTTAATTATGTAACAATTTCAGTTTAAAAATAGGCCTTCGCCACAGTCGATACGCTTCGTCATTAGCATCTAGTACAGTCTACCCAGCTCAGGCCATCCATACCACAGGATTAGGGGCCACCTAAATGGGATTATCACCAGTCCAAGGACCCCTTTGTTATTCACTCTTTCGCCTACTCTGAGATTAATAGACCACTTTAAATTCGAATTCAACATGGGGTGGCTTAAAACATCCGAAATAGCTGAAAATCCAATTCTGTTCCTCATTTATCCATTGCAATCTCTTAGGTCTATATGCGTGTGTGTGTCCTCTCTTGTCTTGTCTGCCAGTGGTTTGGCTGAAAGGCTTTGTTCTGTACCAACCTTGCTCTGTCACTGTGCAGCAGAGGACTGCTGGCAGATAAAGCAGAGCACAGCCACGCTGGGCAAACCTGAGATGTCTGATTACACCTCTACTTGTCGATGAGAGAGAGACGAACTGGCAAGAGGGTAGCCATCTGAGGAGAGGACATCAGTTTCCTGAATCACCAGGGACATCATACTCTGTTAAGCTTACAGTATTTGCCATTTTATTTTAATCCTCCTACAAAAATACACAGAAAAGAGATTATGTTAATGCAGTATGTAACCTTTGCTAAATACAGAAATGTGTGCGTTTATGTTGGTTAAATTCCATCTGCCTGTGCGTTAATGTTTGGTAACTGCCAGTGTGTGTTCATGATAGGTCAGTTTCTATTTATGTCGGAGCCCCCTCCCACCCCTAAGCCCCCCCTTTGCGCCTTCCCCTCCATCCTCTCAGTGATGCTAACCTCCACGTCTGCTCAACGTCACAGGACAGCCGCAGGGGAGGTCGAGGGAGGGAGGGAAAGAGGGGGGAGAATGGACCTGGGGTAAGGGATGAGGAGGAGAAGGATGAAAGGAGCTGGTGTTGGAAAGAGCACAAGAGAGGGAGGAGACAGAGAGAAGGGAGGAAGGGACAGAGAGAGAGGCAAAGCTCCAAGTGTGACCTAAGTGTCACTCCTGGCCTTCTCCTGCCGGTGGAAGAGTCTTATTTTACACACATCTATTAATCTCTGGCTCTGTTTTCCTCACATTCATTTGGCTTCAAAGCCTTTAGTCTCTCACTGCCCTCCCCGTCCTCTCCGCCTCCCTTTATTAGCCATGTCGGCTCTCCCTTGCTGCTTTTCTCTTTTGCTTTTACACAGCAGCTCTCCCTCCTCAGTCTCCCCCGCATCATAATAACTTCAGATTCAAATGCTGTTATTCTTTATCTGACTCTGACCCTGTTTCTGCTAAGCTTTTCTCAGAAGCTTGGGCAGTGCCGCTTCAATATCTTATGTCACCCTTAGGTTATGAAAACCGTATCCACCGCGTGTGTCTCGCAGATATTGGTAACACTGCACACTGTAAAGGACACACACGAAGACAAAGACACATTGTTGTAAAAGCCTGTGAAAAAGCATTATGTTGTACACCGAAGGAAAAAGAGGACAAGATCCTCACATGAAAGCTGGATTAAACATTTGGTAATAGAGTTTATAGATTATTCTTAAATGGCTCTAATGTTGCTGGAGGTTTACAGGGGGTGGACACAGTATGATGAACACCTTCACAATATCACAGCATGGCATGTCTCCTCCAGTTAATGATTTTTACAATGTCAGAGAGTTGTTGATTCATATGCAAAATACAGTCCATTCTACAAGCTACAGCCTCAAAAATGCATTGGTGGAATGTAAAGCAAATAAAAGCACATTTACTCAAGTACTGTGCAAGCACAGCTCTGAGGAGCGTGTACTTTACTTGAGTGTTTCTATTTTGTGCTACTTTATACTTTTACTGCGCTGCTTTTCATCAGTCAGATATTGTACTCCACTGCATTTATTTGAAAGCTATAGTAACTAGTTACTTTGCAAATTCAGATTTCACATACAAAACATGATGAGGTAAAAGATAATGCAAGATTAAATTACCCAACACTACATAAAGTAGCTAACATTAGCTCCATCTCAACCAGCTACAACAATAAAATGCTACTTATGTATTAAAGCTGCTATAATCAATATTTTTACATTAACAATGAATCACACGACTATTTGTATGTGAAAGGAGTCGCCCGTAGTGACAAAACCACAGAGAATTATCAACAGATTTCTGCAGTTCCCCTCAGCTCTGCTGAGCATTTTAGCACCTTTCAGGTAATTGTTTTGGTGTTCTGGGTCCTAAACTTTACTGTACCCATTGCATTGTTTTCGGCCACAGCAGGCAGTTGTTATCAGCCAAAAAGCTCTCAAAGACTGTGAGGGTATATGAGGAGTTGGTGGAGACCAAAATACGGCTCCAAATGAATGATAGTGTTTATGTCTTGCCGCCATCATGAGCAGAGACTTCAGGAAGTTTCTGTTTGTTGCCAGCACATAAACCCCTGTAAAACCAGAACAAGTCCTGTTTACGCTTCATTTTGCACAGATTTAACAAATACGTTATTTAATGAGTTTGTTAATTAGCAAGGTTTAGAAGTGCTGGTAGGTGGATTTTGTTACCTGGCCGGGCTAGCTGTTTTTCCCTTACAGTCTATTTAGCTAAGCTCATCAGCTGCTGACTGTAGCCTTATATTTACCGGACAGATATGAGAGTGGTCTCAATCTGCTCATCTAAATCATAGCAAGACAGAAAATAAGTGTAATTCCCAAAATGTCAAACTATTTCTTTAGATAAAGGATCTGAATACTTCTTCCACCACTGCCAAAAAAAACGATGATTAATACTGCTCAACCACTCTCTTTCTTTACTAATATTTGATGCGTTGTTTTATTGGATTAGGTTAACATTTATTACATAATGTCCACATGTCTGTTATTACGTATACTGTAGGAGCATAATAGTATATTGGCTCCTGCCTGAGTTTGTCAAATAAAGCACTTAACATAAGCATAGCATAAATTTAGTAATAACAGTAAAACTCATACTGATAGCATTTAACAGTAGAGGTAGAGGTAGTATTAAAAGCAGTTGCAGTGTAGTATTGCAGGTATAGATGCTACAGTGTACATGCTGTCCTATAAACAGGTATGATATCATTCCTTCTGCAGTATTTCTTTGACACGGCTGTTGTCCGGGTCAATGTGAAGTTGTAAAGCTAAGCCCCGGGGCTGAATGAGAGCCATCAAGATGCTTCACATCAAAGACTGAGCTACCCACTGGTGGCCGGCTTAAGAGCAGAGCAGCTGCTGTGACTGGAGCAGTAAGGACAATGGCCAGAGCAACACATCACACTCCACTATAGCAACACAGAGAGACAAGCAGTGTACAGTGAAAATCAATACAACACAGAAATACTGCAGCAGTAGCAAGAAGCTTCACAGACATGCAAAACAATCAGTCAGAAACAGGGGAGCAGAAAACAAACCTGCACCAGGTATCAAAGTGGCAACAATAAGCACGTAGATCTTGTCAAGAAGCATGAAATTAGAAACCTATTTCCATGGCAACAGACCGACAGAAATAATAGCCGTCACAAATGGTTGTCAGAACACCCAGACAGAACAATTAAACTGATCTCATAATTATGATTTTAGATTAATGCGATTTGGTGCAGCATGTTAACGGCAAGTTTTCTCTCATTCTGAATACATGAATATTTTCCCCAACAAATAAACATGTTGAGTTTCACTGTACTAATAAGTTTTTAGAGCCCCTTTGGAAGTTAGCGCCTGCAAAGATCTAAGGCTGTTTGGACGTGCAACTAAGCGATCACAGTAGGGTAGAGCGAGAGGAGGAGAGGTTTGTGAATATTTATAAAGCTTAATTCATTCACCGCTCAACAGTCCTTCCCAAAATGATGTTTGCGTTCAGAAACACTAAACAGAAACAGGCCCTCAGCCTTGCATATTCTCTTTGCTTTTTTACCTGCTTTTTTCTGCATCATCTTGTATCATCACTGGCTGTGCTCATGCATGTGGATTCAGGGTTGCATGGCAGTGGAGTGGAGTGACTGTCTAATAAAAGGATGAGAGGATTACGGCTGTGATGAATGACTCCGTCTGTTCACATTCTTGTAAGTCCTGGTCATCTGGACTGTTGCATCATAAGCCCAATTTAATCACTCCAAAATACTATGAAATGATTGGAGCAAGACCAACACGGGCCCTAACAGGCCTCTTTTTACTGTATGCTGCAACCTGACCCAACCTTTACATAACCATTACTAACATCATGAAAGATGGACAGAACGGGAATTGGAGGGGATGAAATGACATTTTTCAGGTGAGGGTTTTGCTGATAGGAGAAGACGTTAAGGTGATACAGGGAAGCTGTCTCCACACAGATCCTAATGTAAATGTCATGGAAAATTAGACTGTGGATGCTCTCCGCTTGCCATCTATTCTCAGTGGACTCAGTGTGTTTTCACAGCTCTTCAGAAGCAAGGAGTTCCTGCTGGGAGATCGAGGGCTTTTCATGGACTGGGATGTGGGCAGGGTTATGGGGGTTCAACACATGGAGTGACTAATCTTTGCAGGTTACCAGCAGTTTTTAAAAACCCTGGAAGGATCAAAGAAGCATTGAATGCTGCATGTTCACCCACAAATAATGAGTCATCTGTACGTTGTTTCTAGATAAAATCCAAACCTTTTTTTATTTAAATGCTTATATTCTCTATGCTACGTGTCACTATAAGACGTTTTAATCAGCCTCCTCCTGTCACAGTACCCACAGCCAATCAGGCTAATCTGCTGTTACCACAGGCAACTTCTGAGTGACATACGGGGTTGGCAGGGGCCGCTGGTAGCCTCTCACACTGGACCAGGATAATGAGACTGTCCCGCTGTCAAGCATCTGTGGCCCTGCTCTAGTTTTCCTTCAATACACACATTCAAATACATACACACACGCACACACACACACACACACACACACACACACACACTTGCCCAGGCTTTTATAAGTAGCCACAAACGAAATTTTATTCACTCAGTGGCAGAAATATTGAAATGAATGGAAAATGTAAACATTTTAGCAGTGAAGCCTGTGTTAGATTGATGGCTACTGAGTGTGTATGAGGGCCTTTAGCTGTCTGCGTGTGAGTGTGTGTCTCAATGCTAAGGTGTAGTTTTGGCAGGAGAGAGATTACGTGCATTCATCTTCATTTGCTGGCTGGCGTTAGCTGTGTTACCTGCTGGAACAGCAACGCTCTGCTTCCCCCCTGAGACTCAGACCACCGATTCAACGCTGAAAACTGAGCCAGATACACCACTCGCTTCATATCTCTCTCTCCCTTTCTGTCTCTCTCTCTCTCTCCCTCTCTCTCTGTGCCCTCTTTCATTTGTCTCTCCCTCGCTTCTCATTCTGTATTCTGCTCAGCATCTGTCCCTCTTGTCCCACATGTACAAATGTCTCCCTCTTTTGTTACAATCTGGCTTGGTGTCACTGTGACATTTGACAAATAGCATAACAAATAACACTATCCATCGCATGCACTTTGAATGATGATGTTCACACCAGTGATTACTGCTTATAGAGCAGCTGTCAGATCTGCACCAGCACACACTTGCACGTTCTGACCCATACAAGGCACTTTTCCTTGTGTCAAAAGTGGAGCCCCTTTGACACTAGACTAATGACTTATTGAATACGTCATTATTTCCCCATATTATTTTGTCAGTGCTGGGAAAATTAAAATCGACTGCCCTACTTTATCACCATGCCTGCCTTTTTGTGCAAATGAGACTAGCAGTGAGAAAAGAGCAGTGTAACACGCAGATGAAAAATGTCCCAAAACTCATCCTTTGTAGTCAGTATGTGGCTCCAGAAGTGTGTTAGAGGAGGGTGGGGTTTGGGTAGGTGGTAGTGGGCCAGCGGTGTCAAGGCAGACACTAATGGATGAGCTCCTGTCTGACGTGCAGCGTTTTTTTGTGCGTATACATGTGAAAGTGATGTGCATACGTTTGTATGTGTGGCTCTGGGAGTGATGGAAAGCCACATTCTATTACTGTAGTGAGTGACAGGACGAGGGAAACAATATGAGACAGGAGCGCCTGTGTATTTCAGATGCCACCTTGAATTAGGTACCTGAAGATTACCAGGAGAAATTGAAAGTGTTTGACTCAGAAAATGTATTCATGAGAAAAAAAACACACAAGAGCTAAGGTGAAACAGCACCACATTTTTTTCTGAGATTGAATAAAATGAAAAGAGGTACAATAGAAGAAGAGGGAAGTGCTCTGAGGGTAAACCACCAGATAGATGGCAAAATGAGATCGCAGGAAGGGGGGATGTTTCTTTTTTCAGCCATGTATGAATGTGCGTCATTTGCCCGCAGTGCAATGAGGGTGAAGTGCTGAGTGTTTTTCATTCAGGTTGTTAAATAATTACACAGGGACCAAGTCTAAAAGCATTACCTTTGTTTGCCTACTGTACCAGACCAGTAGGGGTAAACCTCCCCAACAAACTAAATCTAAAAATAACCACATCTTGTCACATAAAGTCTGAACTCAACAAGATGATTAATACTGAATCAAGTTTTATCTGTACAGTCAGTGCACTGTCTGGTCTAATCAAATTACTGTAAAGGGAAAATCTGGTATTTGTTAACCTGGGTGTTGTTTTTATATTTTTGCCCAATATTAATGTCGGACATGATAACCTTTTAACATTAATCTGGACAAGGAGTGGGAGAGGAGAAGTCATCTCTCTTATCTTTGAGTCATACCAAAAGTAAACGCAGAAAGATCCATGTAACTATTGCAGCAAACTGCAGTGAAGCAATTGGCCACAACTAGAGTCTCTTATCATATAATGTCAGTCAATAAGATGACTAAGAGTCTGCAGCCACGCTAGCAGCTCTGTGAGGCTGTACTTAGGCACAGCAGTGATCTGACTAAATTTTAACGTCAGCATGCTTTGACATGTTGATGTGAAGCAGGTATGTTTACCATGTTCACCATCTTAGTTTAATGTGTTAGCATGCTAAAAATAAGCTAATTAGCATTAAACACAAAGTACACCTGAGGCTGATGGGAATGTCAAAAGTATTGGACAAATTACAATTTTGACCTGATGGTGGCGCTAGAGGAAACATCAAGGGATCAAAACGTCATGGTAATCCATCCAATAGTTGTTGAGATATTTCAGTATGGACTAAAGTGGTGGACGTGCCGCTAGCATGGCTAAAAACTGCACATTGCACTTTTAACTTTGCAATTTGGAATCTTTTGGATGTTCAGACCTTCTCATGTTTGCTACAGCTTCTCTAACATACACAAGCTAAATCAAAAGTGAGCCACACCTTCACACTAACACAAATAAGCCAGCATGCGTGCATGAATACAGGTAAATCAGCCTGCGAGTTGACCAGGAAGTGGCCGCTATGGTATGCAGTTTGCTACAACAGGAATTTCCAGGGGATTTAGCTTTTGGTTGGACTTAAAGTGGTTGAGATATGCTTCCTATATCACAGTAAATAGAGTTTTTTTTTATTTTTTAGAAAGACTCACGTTCCTTGCCTTGATCATTGCTGTTCTTGCCACGCTCTGCATTTCCCAAATCTCTCCAATAGACAGAGAGTGAGTAAACTGTTATCATGACTGATAGTCATAATGGTCAAAAATACGAGACACACACGTTGACAGGTACTGGTATTTCCCTGGAATCCTTCAGCTGCTTCCAAATTCAGCATCAGACTTAGTGGAGGTAGGGGAGTATAAATATATTATAAATGTAGCGGCTACATTCATACTGTACCATAGTTCAATATGAGTACTGAGTGCAGAAAGGTCTCAAGGTAGTGTTTTATCTAAAGTTGGCGAGGGCTGGTTGAGGCTAATTTATTGCCCTTTTTAAACAGACGAAGGCTGAAAAGACTGAGCATGTATTTCTTTTGTGTTTGACAAACCTTGCTTTTATCTTGTATTGACCCCCAAATGTACGCTCACAACACCCAAGCACATGCATCTGCACACCTGCACCCACACCCAGTCTGTGTTGAATGATCACATCAGAAGGACAAGAAGGAGGCCACCTCCGTGGTGATGGTGGAGCCGGCTCAGTTGCTTCTATTTGATGACCTTCCTTCTTCTGTTTCCCTCTTCTATATTCATGCTAAAAAGAGCATTTGCATTGGTGCCATGAAATATGGATGCTGTGTGGAAGGAAGAGAGACGACCGACCTTTCACTGCCGCATGAGAATGGATCGAAAGAGAAACCGATGAAGGGTATTTCAAAATTTGAGTTAAAAGGGAAATATCCCCTGTCTTTGTATAAGCCAGTTCTTTTACGTTTTCATCTGCCATCTGAATTCAAATCATTGCCGGGGACTTAGAGGAAAGTGTGTCAGAGGAATGTGAAGCACAGCTAAGCTGGGAAGAGATACAGGGAGCAGGAAAGTGTGTTGGGCGTATGTGTGTGTGAGAGAGAGAGAAATAAGAGAAAGGGGAGAAAGTGTCCTAGAGAGACAGGGGGAGATTGGTTTCACCTGCACCACAGTGTTTAGATAAACTCCAGCAGCAGGGAGCTGAGGACTCAGCAGAAATGAAACAGGATGCAGGTTCGACTCAGCACTTCAAAGAGAACTTAAGAGTTCCAGAAACTAAAAATCTTTGAATCACTGTAGCAAAGCACACCGTATAATTTAGCAAAAGAACAATTTCATGGGCATTTCCTACCAGTTAGCAAATCCTGCTACGTTCGTCAGAGTCATGAAGAGAAAACAAGAGAAGAGATGGGGAAAGAAGAGTGGTCATGTGGAAAGGAAGTGGGAGTGATATGACAGCTGTAAAGGTCACCAGGAACTGCTCTACTGTTTCTTGTTCATCAACCCTCACTCATCCAGTGAAGAGCCTGCACTCAGCCTGATTGCTCAGTGAGCGTGAAGATACACGACAAATACCTTTAACTCTCCGAATCCATCACAAAGACAATCAAGAGTTTCTGTTCCCGTAAACAACACACTTGTTGCAGGAGGGTTGTGAGCGATATGTGAAGTGAAACTGAAATAAAATTTACTTGGAAATAAAAATGGACAAAAGAAAACACCACCTTAAGGCAGCATGTGTTACAAGTGATGAATGTTAGTAAAGTCTAAAATCACAAGCAAATAAAACTACAATTACCTGCTGCTCGGTGAACTCTCTGGTCCTCTTGGTCCTCCTCTTTGCAGATCGACATCCTCATATTTTAACTTGTTTTTTTCCGTGGGAAGAGTTGCTTGTGCTCAGTGTGAAATGTGACTTTTCTATGAAAATAGAGGAAGTGGAAAATGTTTTTTGTTAAACCTACTCTAGCCCTATTTTGGAAAAAAAAAAAATACGGCGACCGAAAAAAATATGAGCGACTGAAGGACTGTCATTGCCATGCCGCTAGCGTAGCTAAAAAGAGTGTGTATGATGTAAAACACTTAAACCTGCCTATTTTTTTTCTTACTGTACTTGTATAGCTTCACTTGAGTCACTGCCATCATGACTAACCCCGATACAGTCTGTATATATTCTGCCCACACACAATTACAGATGATGACAAAAAAGCATGAAAAGTAGTGCACATAGTAGTGCATGATATGACTAGCAAAGTGGGCAAAACCAAGTGCTTTGAGAATATTCTCCACATACAATATAACTAATGATTCAGCTCGGTTTGCGTCACAGAGTGACTCATGAAGGACCGTCATTTTGTGTCTGCAGTGGTGTTTGTCTGGGGCACCTGTGGCTTGCAGTATCAGGGCTTAAAGAGAAGGAAACCACATCTGAAAAAGAGGATAACAACTGTCTTTGTACAAAGCCGAAGTCACACGCACGGCTTTACAAAACCAGCTATTGTCATAGAGAAGCAAAACCACAACAAATAAAGAAGGCCCTATACAAGCAGCAAGTATCATAGTGCCTGTTTTGTACTCAGGTTTAAAATACTTGCAGTACATGGTAGCATTATCTAAGCCTGAGACATGTTGTCATTTACTCAGATTATGGGCTTCCTGTTTAAAGAGCAGAGCACAGTCTTTCTGTTTACGCAAATGGTCTGAAGAAATCAATCATGTAGGTACATAAAATGTTTTGTGGGTTATTAAATTTTTATTGTGTTATAGAAGAGGTCCTGTCAGAACTTGTACTGTAGCTCAAGCTGCTGGTGCCCTTTTGCAAGACATTTTGATATTTCATTTTTGCTTGTTAGTCATAGCGGTGGACTTTTGAAAAAAATGTCTCAACTGCTTTTCATTACCGTCCATTCTTTCGTTTCCCATCTCCACTCCACTTTACAGGAAATTCCAGCTTCTCCCGAACTCCCAGAGCAGGTTTGGGCAGTTCTCTTGTTTACCTTTTCTCTGGCTCCGCCCCTCTGCTCTGCCACTTCCTGATCACCTTGGCCTGTTAGAGGTGAGCAGGTTCTGAGCTCACACAGGAGCAGTCTTTCTAGCTTTGGGTTGCAGAATTCCCTCAAGACCGGCAGTTGGATAAAATTTCTCCACTTGAGGACCAATCGGCAGACTCCGTGACTGGGACAAAGTCCTCCTCACAGAGTCATTTAACTCTCCTTTGCCTCCCCTCCACCTCCTCTCTGAATGGTTTAATGTTACACCCTCCGTGAGGCTTTACCTGTCCAGGTGAACTGCACTGCTGAAAGTGAACGTTGATCATGAAGTCCTGTAAGTACACTTTCCTCACTCCAAGTAGATTTTTTTTTACCAGAAGTGTGGTTGTTGCTTGTCTTAAATGCTCCAATAGTGAAACTTTGTCAGAAGTTACAAAACATTGTTCCAGTATCTGTTGCTGCTCTGTGTTATTTGCATGGAATTCATTTGCATTGAATCCCTGTGAGTGTGTTTTCACCTTCGCTTTACATGCGTGTGAGCGATGCAGGCTGCCTACGATTATGTTGAATGCGTAGATTCACTGTAATCTATGAGTGTGATTGCTAATCTCAGCGTGTCAGTCAGTGTTCAGTACAGTCTGTGCTGATCCAGTCTGCCATTCTGATATTAGAGACACTTCACAGAGCTTCACATCTGCCTGCAGCTGTTCTCCCAGATTGAGGTGTCAGGTCTGGCTCAGACTCACCGTGGAGATTGCTATGAACTCAGAGAGGGACCGGCATACGCAAACGTACACACACAAGAGCTTTATGTAGAGGTTACTGAGAGGGCAGGAATTACATTACTCTGTTGCTCCACATCCCATATGTTCATTCTAAATGGAACGAGATGTGCTAGATTTGAACAAAATTAAATTATATTATGTTATGTAATATTGTCTGTGTGGCTAAATTAAAATGAAACACAATACAGTACATGTAGAGGTATGAGTAAATGACTCACGATGAGATACTTGATAGGGTGTGTATAGTCTAGCACTATCATTTTAGGTCCTAATTATAAATACTGTATAGGGAAGGTTTCAGTTATTAATTTGTCCTCTTATAAACTGTAGAAATACTGCTGGATGTTTCCGTTTTTTCCACTGTTTTGTTTTTTGATGTGTGTGATTATGGAACAGATGTCTTCTGCAGAAAGTGAAAAAAAAAAGCCTTACTGGAATTTTCTGTGTTTCAGGGACATGTCTGAACACAACAGACACAAACAGTGCTAAAGTCTGTGTGTGTGTGTGTGTGTTAGATCTGACACACACTCGTTGTGCCTATAACTCCAAGCTGCCTCACGTTCATTTGTGCTCAGGGTCCATGTTTATTGAGCTGCTTGAGCAGGAACAGCAGCACTGATCTAGTATCAACATGCTATCCTGATTTTTTTATGATCTGATGATGAACTGATTCAGCACCCCCACCCTGTGCTGTAATTGTGTTGGTGAGCCTGGGCCGTGTGATTGTGTCTCTTTCTTACATGAATCACAGAGCAGTTTGTGGTCTTCACAATGTGAGACCACACCTGCTACAACTACAGTGACCAGGTGAACTCTGTGTCAGTTAACATACGCTATAACATCAATATCAGTACGTCGCAGCACATATAACAAAATCTGCATTGATTAACAAACTGTGCAAAAGAAGGCTGTGCTACATTTTACCCAGCGTGCTCTGCTCACATTCAAGCGCTCTAACTTTGTCTGATTTGGCTGACTGGGCCTTTTGCTCCGAGGGTGTGTCTGTTTGTTTGGTTGATACAGATATGATTTGATTTCTCCGGTTGAATATAAGGAGTGGATATGTACATAGCAACATCTTAGCTCAGTGTGGACAGCCAGAGTGCTGACGCCGACATGGTTACCTTGTCATTGGGTTGTTTTTCACACTCAATCGTTAGGAAAAGGAGCTGACTTGGCACAGCCGCGTGTCATTATTAACTCGTCAAGTCATCTCAGATCACGGGAGAGTAACCTGAGAGTGAATCAACAGCTCTATTTACATAAAATGTGCAATGTGTGAGGAAGAATGTAAAGGCTATCTTAAACAAACAACTCTCCCAGCTCTCAATCGTTGAGAAGGGACAGCCTATTGAGCCAAAGCTTGACATGACTTTGGTTCAAAGACAAAGGAAACACTTTTGCCTCTGTGCTGGATTTACAATCTAAACACTGCTTTTTCTTTCACTTTATGATCAAAAGTGAAATGTGGACAGCATGCTTGTTTGGATATTGGATTGCAGGTGTAGTTATTAATAAAACATGTGTATTATGTAGTGAAGGTTCAGCCTGTCAGCTCTCTGTTATTGTCTCTCTGGAGCAAAGAGCAGCGTTCTAACAGGACTGCTGTGGCGGTGTCGTCTTGTCACTTCAGGGATTAGGACTGAGCCAGAGAGAGCTGGTGCTCTTCAGGCTCGGGTGTGTCCTCTGAATGTACGAGTGGGTGTGTAGAGGCATGCATGCCTGTGTGTCTAAGTGCATGTCTCCGCATGTAGGTACACGTATTTGTGTGTGGGAAAGCATTGTTATTGTGTGATCTTCATTCCAAACGCAGATTATTATGGCTAATGGGTTCCAGTCAGGCTGTAAGTATCTGGGCGCTGAAGATGTCATCCATTTTGTTTCATACGAAAAAAGGCGTACTATTCTGATTCCTTCACTGTAGTCTTATTGTTGGTGTGGAGTTATCTTTTCTCTTTTAATACCAAAGATTCCCAGGAGAGAAAAGAGAACACACTTAAAGGAGACTACGTTATCCTGTTCCGATCAGGAGTTGGAGAGAATATCAAACCACCTTCATTTTTCATTTTCTGTAATTTTGAATCACTTTTTTTTTTTTTCATTTTCAGCTCCTGCTGGCAGATATTAGCTCTCACTCTCTCTCTCTCTCTCTCTCTATGCCTCTCTGTCTCTCGCTTTTCCTGTGTAGTGATGAAAGTGCTCTGCTCCATAGATCAGGCCAGACCTCAGACGCAGCAGGTGCCACAGTGTGTGATGAATCAGCCACGTTACCGCAAGCTCTCAGTGGGAAAGTTCATCTTTGTTAAGACTGCTCAGCCTCTTCTTATTAGCCTTCCCCTCCCAGACGCACCAAAGACACTGAGCTTTTATGGCTGTCACAACTCGCCGTACGCCATCTTCATACTGCTTATGTAACAAGAAATGACCACGGCCTGTTTGTTTTGACAACTCAGGGGTTACTCTGCGGATTTGTATGTACTTGTATGTGCGTGGTCATAATTGTGTGCATTAGCATTTTGGGGATGCACATCAAAGTCTGTTGTTATGATTCTTTAAACTATTTAGCACAAGAGCATGGGCATGTGTCCAATTAAAATAGAACTTGGATTACATTTGTATTTTGCAGACTCCAAACACAAGTTTTGTTGTTGTTGTTGTTGTTGTTTTTTTTTCTAACAAGATCTAGTGTCTCATTAAGCAGCCAAGACTCAATAGTGGGTCCAGAAACAAAGCTAGTGGAGCGCCAACAAGATGGCTGTTGCCAAGGTGACGTGTGTCTGACTGAGCCCATCTGTTCGTGTCCATGTGCTCGAGGAGCCTGCCTGTTTTGGATAGGACATGCACACTGACACTGTCGAGCACGATGTAAACCTGTGTAGCAGTAAAAAAAAAACACCACATCCCACAGTGGATTAACAGTGGTGTGTGTTTGTCATGCAGTACAGCGGGTGAGTGCTGGAGACTTATCTGTGTCTATCTGTCTCTACACTTGCTGCTGAGATGAGCTGTATTGATGTTCCTGCGTCCAGAGAAGAAATCTCAGTAGCTCGATATCACTTCTCTGTGCCAGCGGGAGAAATCAAACAAACTGAGAAAAGGACAGCTTGTGGGACTGCCGCACACATCATGTGCTGCTGTTGTTCATGTGTGTGTGGGAAAGAGCGTTCCTGCTCTGCTCCGGCTACACAGCTTATGAATATTTTCACACCCTGTTTACTTGACATAATAACTGTGACTGCTGCCTCCCTTTCTTCAGTACTTCAGTACTTTTACTCAAGTACTGTGCTTAAGTACAGTTTTGAGGTACTAGTACTTTCCTTGAGTATTTCTACGTGATATTACTTTATATCCCTTTATATTATACTTTACTACATTTCCGAGGCAAATATTGTCATTTTTACTCCACTACATTTATCTGTGTAGTTATTGGTTACTTTTTAAATTTAGATTTCACATAAAAAAACATTATATTTTATATTACATTCAACCCACTTTATATTATACTCAACACACTGTTAAATATTAAACCACTGCACCTTTTTGGCTGGTGACTCCTTTCAAGAAAATGTGTAGTTGGGGTCTCTTGTCATGTTTCAGAGGTTTACGAGTTGTTAGCAGTTTCTCCAAAGAGATATTTATTTAAAATTATCCAATATTTCACAAAAAAGCAAAGATCAAAGAAAATGTCAGAAAATAGAATACAAATTTGTGTATCAGAACTTTGTTTTTCTTCTTTCCTCTCCCATTAATCATCTCACAACCCCTCAGATTTATCTGGTGACTCTTTGGAGCGGCCCGACCCCTAGGTTTGGAACCACTAGACTGAACAACTAAAAGGTGTAGTCTGTGATTCTGGAGAAAGCTTGTTGATATTTGAACTCAACAGCCAGTGCTCCTTCAAACTGGCGCAAGTAACGCACAGCAGTAGTTTGTCCTGTGCACAAGCACCTGGGTTGGTGGCTCTACCTGAGTTGCTCTGTTTGTTTCCCGTTTACACCGGACTTTTATTTCAGCGCACACGCAGAACAGAAAGCTAGCGGACCGTGAGGGGATATTCACTGAATTTGACAAAAACTGTTTTGGATTAGAATCGTAGGCTACATCTTTAACTGTATATAAAGTCGTTAAAACTAGCTCCACCCAGACCAGCTACAACAGTAAAATACTCCACTGATGCATCAGAATTAACAATCTAATAATGTCATATTTAATAATATATCAGTCCCAGGAGACATTTTACTGCACACTGTATTGGTACTTTTACTTCAGTAAAGGATCTGAGTACTTCTTCCACTACTGCCTTTCTTAGACTATGTTCCTTTTCCTCACATTGTTCCCCACAGATCTGCTGCTAATGACCTCCTCACCAGATCCAACAAGACATCCCGAGTCCTGCCTTCCAAATGAGTATCCAGGAGGAGAGTATACAGCCTGAAGTTGCCATGGCGATGGCCGAAGCATCGGCTCCACCTCTTTCCCCCTCAGACTATGGACTGTTGTCTCCGCCTCCTGACCTGTGCGCTGCATGTGGCCACAGTCACCAGCTGGAGGAGAACCACGAGTACCTTTACAAAGACGAGGTGGATGACGACCTGGTCTGTCACATCTGCCTGCAGCCGCTCATCAGGCCTCTGGACACGCCCTGTGGACATACCTACTGCCAGGAGTGTCTCACCAGCTTCCTGCTGGAGAGCGACTTCTGCCCTGTGTGCCGTACGTCCCTCATGCTGCAGAGCTGCAGGAAGCCTAGCCTGCTGGTGCACAAGCTGCTGGACAAGCTGACTGTGGCTTGCCCCTTCACTGACCATTGCACTGAAACACTAGCCCGTGGTGAACTGGAAGACCACATCAAGAGCAGGTAGGATGGAACAAGCACAGTTTAGTTCATCCCAACACTCACATCGTAAAAGCAGTCTGTACCTCGAAGCATTTGCAGGCCTGTAACTGTATATTTTCAATTAAGGAAACTAAGATACAATCAGTGCTCTTGTTAAACAAGTAAGCAAGTACTTGCGCTTCCTTTTTATTTTTTATTTTTGTTTCTCTCCAATTTACCCTCGCTATCTGTTAAAAACTTCCATGACCTGCAGCAAACACGCACTCTAAGTTTCCCGCCCTCCTCTGCCCATCATTAACCCACAGCTCCATTTCCAAAGTGGAGAGTTCTTCCTCCAACCAGGCTTTCATCTAAACTAGGCTCAGCTCCTCTGTTTATATATCATTAAAAGACAGTACTTTGGTTTCTCTCAGTCTGGGTCTGTTTTCATTAATGCTCATTAACACCCCCCTAGCCCAAAGGCCTCTGGGATAATTAGCGCATCTCGCCACACATCACACACAAGCAGCAGAGTGTTTCCTATTCATTTGCACTTTATAAAACCTCAAGTTGCATAAAGCTCTATAAACTCTCTCTAAAAGTTGTGTCCTTTTTTCTGCCCCTTCTCTCTGTTGTATTTCCCACCACCCACCGCCTACACGTACACTCATTTCCTCTGTTTCTTCTCTTTTTACACCTTCGTTTCTACTCCATCCTTCCCTCTATCTTTTTCTCCACATTGCTTCATTGTTTCCCAGTCTTTTCCTCCATGTAGTGTGAATGTCATAATGAGGTGTGGAGCTCTGAAGCCGACTCCCAGAAGGATTCAGCTGCTCTCCCATAGTTAGAAGGTGTTATCTGTGGAGGTGAGAGGCCACGTCCAGAGGGACAACTTTACACATTGTGTGCAAGGATGTGAAAAGGTTTCAGTGAAACACCCATTTCAACATTTCTATTCTGTTCACTTTTTACCATTTAACTATGGTCCAGTGATTGTGGCTACTGTTTATACAGTGGAGTAAATGTGTCTTTCGCTGAACAGTTTTTGTCTAAGAAAGCTGGTTATTATTGTTGGCCTAGTATTTGTTGAGTTTTAACATGTGCAGATGGGTGGGAAACTAATTGATAAAGGACACATAAGTGTCTTAAAATGGTGTTGGTTCGGCCACCATGAGCCACCAAAACAGCTTCAATGTGCCTTGGAATAGACTCTACAAGTCACACAAGTTAAACTACCAGTTACGCTCTACTAGACGGATGAAACACAATTCTTCCAAAAGATAATCCCTTATTTGGCGATGATGATAGTTGATGATGGTAGTGGAGAGCGCTGTCTAACACATCACCCCAGAAATCTGCCATTGGTATTCAATTAGCTTGAGATCTGGTGATTAGAGACTGTCCTGACGAAGGACAGCATCAGTCATTTCAGCAAGTGGGCAAAAACAACATATGTCTATGTTCAAGTGACAAAGCCTTATAGCGGCCGTAATAATGATGACTCTTGTCTGTCTGGAGCCAAGGAGGATGTAGTGTGACGTTATTACACAGCTACAAAGTCCACAGAGGGAGGAGATCGGGGCGGTTAGATGGGTCAACCAAACGTTGGACTTCAACACGGGAGACTAGTAATTGCTTCCCATTTCCCGCCGAAAGTCAATGTTGGTTTCTCTTAACCATGGCCACAAACGTCCCCTAAAAATAACCGAGTGGTTATTATTTCAACCATGATTCCAAAGGTCTCGTAACCATAACAGAATAGTAATTTTAACCCAAACCATGATATTTCCCTCAGTCTAACCAAGTCATTTTTGTGACCAAACCATAGTGGTGTCAGATCAGAAAATGTTTTAATTTTTCCAATGGTGATTTTCAACAATTTGGGAAGTCACAACAGTCACATGTGTCATTCTGGAGGGGAGTTACAAACAATGTATTTTGTCATTTAATTTGGAGGACTTGTTCGGTAACTACAATATGAAGGCTATAGCATATTGAATCATTCAGTGGCTCCTTGTGTCATGTGTGGAAGCACCAGTATTATGTTTCTTCCCTCAATTACTCTTGATTTTCCTTTAATTTGTCACCTGTTGGTATAGTATCTAGTATGTTAAAGTCAATGGACTGAAAATGTGAGCTAAAATCTACATTTTTTTAAGTGCATGCTATTCTAAAATGCTTCTTTATGATGTGCCTGTTAGTACACAACAGTAAGACATAACTTGGCTGTGCTTGCTGGTCAAGATTTTTCCATCTTAAATATGATGGAGGCTCAAAACGAGTATCATGGGAATAAAGCCAATAAGAACAAAATACAACATCTCTCCTCTGTATCTAGACATAGAGATACGTTTCAAGACCTGTGTTTTATGTAAGTAACGCCATTCCTCCCTTACCATAGGCCGATCTTTCTGCGGGTATTTTGGTGCCCATGATGGCAGAATACATTGTCTCTGGCCATACCCCAGAATCTGGCAGTGGGTCAGGACTCGTAATGACTGAGACAGCCACGCCATCTGGTCAGAGCTGATTTCATACTCATCTAATCATTCATGACCTTTATTGGCCTTTGGTTAGAGAAATTGTCATTCTGGACACAACCAGTGCAATCAAGAACAAAATCTTAATAATTTGATCAGTGGTATTTCTTGTTGGTTTTGTTACTTTGTCCTGTAAGGGCTTGCACAGAATTCAGCCAGCAAGAGCCTCCCTACCTGCTCAGGTATTTTCTTTTTTTTAGCCAGTTACATGTTGTTACATGTGCATGTACTGCCGGCAATGCTTAAAACAGGTTTTCTCTGCTCCGAATGTCTCTCGCTCTCATATTTTTTGTAGTAGTCAAGTTAATTAATCCAGAGTTCCTTGTGTATGTTTTACTGATGATCTGCCTTGAGCATGGTGGTGTTTCTTTTTTTCTTTTTCTTCCTCTTCTTTTTTTTGTGAAAATGTACTTGTTTTGAAGTACACTTTCAAAGCCCACAGAGGAATTCTTCAAAGCTTGTGTGAATATTCGAAAAAACAAATGAGAATTCCTGGCAGTTACTATAATTTTGTTTAAATGTGCCAGTTACTTTTGTATGTGACCTTTCTGTTTGTGTTTGTATGAGAGATAAAGGCAGAGGCTGAGAGAGAGACAGAAACAGATAAAGCCACCTCATAGCCAAAGCCAGCCATGGTGGCAGGTGGGAGGGCTAACCCGTTCACGGAACCGGCTTCTGCGAGAGTTAGTGGTATGCTACAGGTGTCTTCCCTCAACTTTTCAGGAACTTAATGATGTGGGAACACAACCTGTCACACCTTAAACAGGATAATGTGGTCATACCTCTGCCTTCTACTACCAAGCCGTGGGAGGAAGACCTCAAGAAGTGGCCTTGGATAACAGTAACAAAGTTAGTTTAACGTTAGCTAAAATGTTACGCAGCTGAGGGATAAGTCGCGCTCTATGCAGCTGCACCAACAATCAAGCAAAACTAAATTTGTGTCTTAAAGAAGAGTGTGTGGAACATGAAACGAAAAGGGATTGTTGTCAGCAATAGTAGAGTTTCAATAGCCTACCAAAAGAAGACAAATCCAAAAGATGTCTGCTTTTAGATACACGATGTTGTGACTCACTTTGACAAAACATGCCCAACCTTATTACCATGGAAGTACTGATAAGCCTCAGGAGTTTTAAAGGTGTAGTCTACGATACTGGAGAAAGCTTGTTGATATTTGAACTCAACAGTAAAACAAATACACTGTACTCCTTCAAACTCACGGGAGTAACGCACAGCATTAGTTTGTCCTGTGTACGAGCATGGGTTGTGACATATTATACCAAAGTGTTTAGTGGAAACGCAGCTAAAGCGTTGGTATTTGACGACCTGGGTTGGTGGCTCTACCCGAGCCGCTCTGTTTGTTTCCCGTTTACAGAGCCAGGGCTGTGTATGTTTGACAAATTTGACAAAAAATGTTTTGGATTAGAATCGTGGACAATCGTAGGCTACACCTTTAAGATTGTTCATGGCTTCACTGTCAGTAGCAACAGAATTAGTAAAGTAACTAAATATGCGGAGCAGTGCAGCTTATCCATCAACTTCGTTTTAGCTAACGTTAAAGGTATAACGAGTAGGATTTTCCCTAAAAAAACAATGTATAGACTCATACAAAAATAACCCCTCTCAATCATCACTTATGACCCACTAGAAGTGTGTGGCGGCGTCTGTATCTGCAGAGACCCTGCCCTCTGTATTTTTGCTGTGCTCGGGACATTTCTGGGCGTCAACCTTTGGGCAGTGGTGTGTAGCCCCCAGCCAATAACAGCGTGCAGAAGCTTTGAATGTTGTTTTTACAAACAGCTACCTACGAATCCTACTCCTTATACCATAGAAGCTAACTTGTTACTGTTATCCAAGGCCACTTCTTCAGGTCGTCCTCCCATCTCTCGATAGTGGAGGGCAGAGGTACTGTACATGTCATTACCCGTTTAAGATGCGACAGGTTGTGTTCCCACATCATTTATTTCCCCGAAAAGATCTAAGAAAAGATAATAGACCCTTGTAGCATGCCGCCAACTCTTGCAGAAGCTGGTTCAGTAAAAGGAATAACTGGAAGTTGTGCCCATAATTCAAGCAGGATATCATGGTGCTAAGAATAACGTGGATGGCGTCTATATTTATTATTTCTCATGCCATCTGGTCATTTCCAAAGCATCAATAACCTTCTCTTCTTTACTCAGTATTACATGAATGTACATAGGTCCCTTGGTTTATACTTATAATACCTGTCTTGCTAGGTTTTCTTTGTAAGGCAAAAGTCCAAGCCCAAAATATATACTCTATCTTTGAAAATACCCACTTTGACTTCACATCAGTATGAGGAATTGGCTGCTGTGAGTGGGCATTGAAAAAGGAATAATGGGGGGAGAGTATGTGTATACGTGTATGTTATGATGGTGTTTTTGTGAGTGCGAGTTAATGTGCTAGTGTATGAAACGACTCCTGTGGGGCAGGCTGGTTTCTGTTCACAAACTGCATCCTGTCACAATCCAATTACATTTCCATTTCCTGCGTGCCCTGTGGTCTTGTTGCTGTGCGTACTGTTCAAATACCGCAGGATAACTTGTGCCTCAGTATGCACGCATGCATGCATTAACACACACAGAACAGACGCGCACACACATACAGACAAATTCAGCCTGTAACCATGCTACCTCCACCCATGAAATATTCATTCAGACAGGGTATTTACACCAGCTAAGTGTCTTTCTCGAGGGTAGCAGACAGCTCAGCGCTATGGAAATTGGATAACAGTGGAAAAAAGGTAAGAAGAGGGAAAACAAGGAAAGGGAAGGGGAATAGGGAAGGGAAAGGAAAGGAAAAGATGAAGATAAAGGTCAGGAAAAGGAGAATATTGCGTTGGGCTTTATAAATAAAATTGACACGACTCTACTTAAATAAAATAGCCAAAATAACACTGGATAGGGACTGAGGGTGAGATTTGACAGGATGGAATGAAAATAGATTAGAACTGCTGCAGTATTTCACATTCAAAGTTCTTATGCCACTGTCTCTCCCTCTTGCTTTGTGTTTACTACAGAAGGAGACAGAGAGGGATGGGAGTGAGAACAGAGGAGAGATGAAAGAAACAGAAAGGGATGATAGAGGATAGAAATACACACCTCAAGCAGCCTTTAAATGAATCTTGCTTCTGTATTCAGCACCTTCATGTGAATGCTGGTCGCTGCCACCAACAAGTAACACGGTCCATGAGCGTACACCTCTTCCCCCGGTCACTTCCCAGCCGTAAGTGCCTCCCAAGACCCCTGCACAACCTATCAGGACAGGCAGTGATGACAGACGGGGTTAACCCTCATTATTGTGTAATACCTACCGCCCTTTATCTTTCCCTCTGTCGTTGTATGTTCTGACATTGATTCTATGAATGACTGACTGAATGAATGAAATGTGCACATTGGACAGTGGTTCTCTTAAGATTTATTCCAAATTATTATTTTTTGCCCCTGTCTTTCTCTTTCATGTCACTCAGAATAACAAGCTTCCGTCACTGCAGAGAATATTGATTTGCCGGTGTGTTTTGGTCATGCTCTGTCTTTTTTTTTTTTTTCCACACATGTAGGCAGATTCTTTTGAGCGATCAGACCAATCTGCTGCACGGGGAGCAGTCCATCGTTGAAGAGGAGGGGTGAGGGTTTGGAGGCAACATATTCCCTCCCCTCCTCTTTCTCCTCCCCTTCACGGACCAACATATGTGCAGGCAGGGGGGAGGTGAATGCAGAGGTTGGACGTGTGTGTGTGTGTTTGTGTCTGAGTGTGTGCCTGTGTGGACGCGTGTGAAGAGGGCAGAGCCAATCAGAGCAGCACCAGGTACCTCCCCCCCCTCCTGTCTTTGTTTGGTCTGCTCCATCTCCCCCCTCAGTGGTTTCTGCTGCAGTATAAGTCACAGCCTGCGCTGTTCTCTCTGACATACACACGCGCGCACACGCACACACCGAGGGAGACAGACATGCACACACACGCATACGAGCGCAAATCCTCTTACAACTCGCCAGTGCCCAGAGCAGATTAAGGGGCTGCACATCTCAAATTGTATTCCAAATGTGCCACCTTTGCATGGGTCTCCTTCCTCTTCTTCTTGCACTTTCTCCTCTTCCTCCTGTGCCACAACGGGACTTCTCCTCTGCACCTGCTTCTGCTGCTTCTTCCTCCTCCGCTCCGTCTTCAACCTCTGGCAACTGGCCCGTTTGCCTCTGCAGCTGAGATGACCAGGCAGCCAGCCTGAGGCAGAGGAAGAAAACTGCCAAGCTCACACAGACACAGAGGTAGAGAGAGGTAGAGAGAGGGGCAAGCAGAGGGAAAAGAAAGAGGCTGAAAAGGTAGGAAGTGAAGGATTAATTCTGATCTGAGAGCGCCTCTAAAGAAGGAAGGCAGGCGAGGAAGAAGGGAGGGGGGGTCAGCACGGCCAGGTTCGGAGAATTGGAGGTGGAGGGGGAGGAGGGGGAGGAGGGGGGAATAGAAGAGGAGAGAGCTTCAGTGCAGAGAGGAGAGGAAGAGGGAAAAAGAGGGGGAAAAGAGCCCAGCGTTGACCATGAAGGCTCTGTTGCTGCTGGTCCTGCCCTGGCTCAGCCCGGCCAACTACACAGACAATTTGGGCAACCTGCACATCCTCTATTCTGAGCTGTGAGTACAACACTTAGTCTCCCACCGCATCCTTTCACCAACATCACCCCATCTCCCCCCCCATCAACAGTCCATGCAGCAGTTAATGTGTTGTTGTGCATGTCTGTCACTTTTACCAGCCATTTGTTTGTGCGCCTTTGTGTACATTCATGCACATTTGTGTGTAACTTCTAATGTTTACATTTTTATCATCACTTTAAGAGTGTGCCTCTATGGTGTGAAAATGATCATGGAATTGCTTTCTAATGCCCTGCTCATTGGTTGCTGTGGCACTGGGGTGCAGTAGAGCCAGCAGGTAAAGCTTTGTGCTGTCCAGGACAGTTTGGATGCTACAGCACTGCAGCATGGCATTTCTCTCTCTCTCTCTCTCTCTCTCTCTCTTCAGTGGCATGTGTGAGTGTATCTGTGACTATTGATTTGAGCAAAATGTCAGCACACGGTTGTAGGATTTATACACTGTGTTGTGCGCGAGTCCCGCGAAGCATATGGACGGTTGTAACTACGGTGTGTTTGTTTGTGGAATAGACTTTCACCTCAGCATTAAAAATTCATAGCTGGCTACTCTTGCATCGCATCTGTTCAGTATACAGTGTGCAATCCTTTATGTGCAAATAATCTTTATTTTACTGAAAATAAACAGAATCACCATCATAAAAACACACCTGTTGGTGCACATTTTCACAACCTGTCCTTTAAATTAATATTTCATTAGTAGTTATATATAACTACACCATAACCACACAGATGGACAGCATGTTAGGTGTTGTATGGAAACCTTGACTGATCTGTAGACTATTTTTGCAATTAATATTAATTATTTAGTTTAAAAGATGTCCAAAATAGTGAGAAATGTCCATCACAATTTCACAGAGCTCAAGGCGACATCTTTATATTGCTTATTTTTACTGACCAACAGTCCAAAACTCAAATATATTCTGTTTAAAAACTGCAAATTCTCGCATTTTAGAACCAGCGAATGTTTGGCATATTTGCTTGAAAATTGATTATCAAAATTGTTGTCAACTCTAATTGACTGATCTTTTCAGCCAACAACACAGCAGACAAAATATTATACTACACTATTCGTCACACTATCTTTGTTCTTGGCTCCTCTTCCTCTGAACTGTGTTTTCTGCTCTGTATTGGCCCTCAGACTCTCTTTGTGTGGGAGTTAATGTTGACTATATTCAGCAGCTCCGTGTGAAGCCAGCGCTCTCTGATCCCCAAGCTGGGCTACCGCTCCTCTCTCCAGCCTGACGGAAATGTCCCATTATACTGCATGAATACATGGAACAATGGAGCGCCTCGCAAATCCCCTCATTTCATTGTATGCTCTCTCCACTGAGTGGGGCTTTAGCTCCTGCAGACACCAACAGCCCATATTGGACAGCAATGGGTGCCAAAGAGGAGAGGAAAGAAGGGCGACATAGGCAAATGGACTGAATGGGTTGGAAGAAGAGAGGTAGCAAAGATGAAATCCTTACATTTGATTATATACAGGAAAGAATGGGAGGAGGAGAAGGATGCCATAAGAATGGGAATGAAGTAGATGAGCGGTTCAGAGAAGTACAGCAGAGAGGAGAGGGGAGATGAGAGGAGACAGGAGGGTATAAGGTCACTTCCTGTGCCTGCCTTCCATCTGGCCATACATACGGCTGCTATGGTGATGGCACTCGGCGCGCCCAGTGTGTGGGTCATTTCAATGAGGGGTTGTTTGTTAAAATGATCGGATTTCCGTCTGACTCTCTTTGCAGCGTGAGAAATATTGATAGTCAGAGTGTGTGTGTGTGTGTGTGTGTGTGGCGGAGTGTGTTTCTGCGCTTGTGACAGTGATTTTTTTTGCTGATTATGACATGACAGAGAGAGAAACCAGGAGCAGACAAACGCGGACGTGGTGTTTTTCTGCCTGGCTAGAGAGCAGTGGCACACCATTTATCTTTATCCATACTGTTGACAGGAGCAGCCTCCGGCTCCCCCTGTGTGACCACCATCTCTGCCCGCCTCCCGTTCTCCACTCGTTTTTCTCCCTCTCCTCTTCTCTGATTTCTTTCAATTTAAGTGATTACTACAGTGAGTTTATATTGCGTGGGAAAAATGAGAGTGGCTGCAATCTGTCTTATTCACACATAAGTGTGCGTACTCAGGCTTGTAGACAGACTATACTGGCTATACGCAGGGTGTGGATTGGACTAACAAGGCAGGGGGAGAATAAATGTTTCTCTGCGATGAAATGCTTAATATGGTTACTGCCGTTATACTATGTCAGCACCAGCCAATAAAAAAGGAGCACTGGCACACACAGGAGAGCACCTAAATTGTGATTTTTACTCCTTACTTCCTCACACACACACACACACACACACACACACACACATAAACACCATTAGACCTTGCTTATTCCCTCCCCCAGCCCACATGGCCTCCCCTGATAATCACAGTGCAGTGCTGTAGAGCATTAATGATTAATCTATGTTCATTTCTGGGCCTGCGCTGAGATGTCTTAAACACTATGATTAGCTTAGCTTCCGTCCTTTCAGCCCTCATCTAGGAGGTGTTTGATCACCAAGAGCTGTGCGCACTCCCAGTGCTCCGGACATCTTCAGCATGGACGCATTCTAACAGGATTAGCCACCCGGCCGCCACGCACTCGCTGGATGTGAACAATACGAGCCATTTGTTTATGGCACGTCCATCTCGAGTCAAAGGCAGCGCACCATGTCGTGCCCTCTTCGGCCTCATGGCTGCTTCAAGTGTGGGGCAGGCTTCACTAATTAGACTTTTGTTTGGATTAAATATTAATCCCTGTTCAGTAGTGAGGCAGCTCTCCCTGTCTCATCGTATCTAGCCGGCCAGAAATACAGGGAAGGCCGGGGGGAGAGTGGCTGAGAGATAAAAATCATACTAACAGCCTACTTCCTACTCTCCTGAACAACTTTCACAGCTCTCTAAAAGGAGATAACATTAAATCAGCTTAATTATTTCTTTGCATGGGATTTAACCAGGAGCAGCAGATTCAGTGAATCCGTCATGGGAGCATTTATATGCATGGGTAGACAAAGGCTACGAGCTACAACAGTGTTCAGCAGTGCGGAGTGCACACACAATCAAACATGAAAGGAAACATGGGGCAAGGACACATGTAGAGGACACACTGAAGATGTTCACGAACAAACAGACAAATGCATGAATCTCATATTACATGAAACAAATATGCATGAAAATACACACAACAAAACGCACATTCAAACATGTATAATTGAAGTGTGCACAATGTATGTGTAAATACACGGTCACAAAAGAACAGATGAATTATGTATGTATTCATTTATTCATGAACAGAAGTGAGTAGCAGGTCAACGTGTTTACTTTAGCAGAGGCTTCCTGTCAGATGTGTCTCTGTTCAAGCAGAAATACAGCACACCAACAAGGTGAACAGGTATTAGTGTCAGCATGCAGAGAGGCTTTAAATATGGGATTGCGTTTGGTATTTTATAAGAAAAGCATTTCACTAAACTTTTAAAATGTGCAGTATTTGTTTCCGCAGTGCAGTGCACTTTCACATCTGTGCTGAATCATTTACATCAAGTGCCCTACTTTCTTAGCCATATCACTGAAGATGTGTGTATTGTGAAAATAGGTGTCTGTTAACCTTTGCCTCAGGCTGGCTCAGAGTCTGGCTGGTGTTTAGGGTCTTTGAGGCTTGACATGTTTAACATGGAATATTGTCTACCGTCTGCAGCCGGCTAATCTGTAGGAGGGGTCCCATATGAGCAGGGAGCCAGCAGGGTGTAACTGACAGCAGAGAGGAGAGCAGTGTAGAGTTAATCTCTCACGTGAACAGTGTCCCACTGAGTGCCAGGGCTTTGGGCTGGGCTGATCAGTGCTGGCTGTGTTTCAGGCAGTTGTACCATGGCACGTGGAGGTAGAGAAAACAGGACACTGCCAAGGGCTAGTGTGGCATAGAGTGAGAAATATAGGCTAAAGGGTGCCAAGAGCAATGTGGGACAGCAGTCTACTGGGGATTCTCTATGACCATGTACTGTAGTGTAGAGGGAATTACAGTTAGAGTTATCTGCACTACAGTGAGAGAAATGTATACATTCGGTAGTATTTCACTGCAGGGCTGGAGAACAGCCACTGTTGAGGTCGACATATGTGAGGTGTATTAGTAAGCGGAGATCCAGCACAGCCAGAGAGCAGAGAATAAATCAGTTCTAGTACTTCCTATGCTCTTCTTCTTTGCTGACAAAAAGAGTGAGATTGACCTCTTGGTTGAAACCAGATACTGACACAATAAATGCTGCATAAATGTCCTTCCAGCCTGATCATGAGGTCAGGGCTCCACTGATGATCGTACGTATTGATTGGCTGAAAAGCCATGACTCAGAGTTTGGGCCGTTACTAACAGGCTGACTCGACTGACATAGCGCTGGCTGGGAGGCCTCAGCACTCGTAAACACACGGATGCATTGTACACGCCAAACCTGCCGAGCCACCGCTCGCTGCACAGGAGCACAATGGAAAGTTCAAACACAAAGACAGGATTTATGTGCTGTGTGGGCCGTTGTACACATTCACTTTTGGTTTCTGTATGCATTCATCTTCAAAGGCTGTAAGAAGTCACACCCAGCTAAACCTCGCCTCCTACTTCAATTTAGCAGATCTGTCTTTGGAAACAAGCTTAGCCAAAAATTTCCTCCCACAGCAGAGACTGTCCCCTCTAGCTGCGGTCTCACCCCCTCCTCGCGCAGCAGATGGGATTACCCCTCGCAGCAGGCGGATCCAATCAACACACCAGCGCATCCTCTGATTAACACTCCTCTAGTTCATCATTAACTGGATTACTCTGTCTGTCTTTACGTCGCTCTTTCCTCTCTCTCTATGTATCTATCATTCTGTCTGTTCCCTCCCAATCAAACTTTACTTTATGTGTTTGGCATGTGGCCCACGTGTGTGATAAATGAGTAATTGATATACTAATCTAATCAAGGAAAAATGTTCAATTCAAGCCTTTATCAACATAAATTCAATTAATGACCACCACCCCTCCCCATACTATATAGCACCAGCATTCCTGTACTTTGTGTGTGTGTGTGCGTTACTGTGCGGTCACAGGTGCTTCCCCAAAGTGCTGTACTTTTTTCCCCCTGCTCAGTCTGGTCTAAAGCCAGTTACTCCTTAATGTTTCTTAGCCAAAAGCTGTCATGGACAGACGGTTTTCTCTCGGGAGTTTCATCCCTGAATCAGCTGGAGTAGATGATGAGTAAAGCATAAATCCTTACAACATACATCTTTAAAACATTTCTAGATTTTAAAGATCTTTTGCACTGTTAGGGAAATTTGGTAAAGATAGCATGCCTCCCTAGCTTTTGAATTATTGGGTAAATTTTGTTTGCTCTTTGTCCACAGGCAGTTGGGAGGATATTAAAGGATATTAAAACGGTGTTAGCTCACAATGTGGCAGAGACAATGATAATTCTGTGCTCTAAACTGAGAGATCAGTGGGACTGAGAAGGCGCTGAATATTGCGCCAACAGCGTATGTGCACTCCCATATTCATTAGTGCTCCAAGAATAAACTCAACACACACATGCTGTCACTTTTAAGCTTCTCTCACATTCTGTGTCACACAAGGAAACCTCCTACATATCACACATACACACACTTGTTGTACTCCACACATGCCGCTGTGAGAAAAACCTGCAGGCTACCTCCGGGCTCGCAGTGCAACTGGAGATTCTTTCTCTTTTCTACCGGTTTCTTACATGTCAGGTGTTGCTGGTATATTTTCCAGAGCATCAGAAAGTTGGCTGCCGGAGTCGCAACTCGTCAGGAACAACTGCCTGCTGTGGCTTTCAGATTAATAAGGTAGCAGGAAGACATAAAAGAGGAGCTGAACTTAGCAAAGTTAGTCAAACTTACAGGTCAGACGCAGGTCAGCCGGCTGTACCCCCACAGACGTTGGATGAGTTTGTGAATAAACAACGCTTTAGAATCCAAACCATTTGCATGATTACACGCCTGCAGCATGTGAAAATAAGCACCGAGACAGAGCCCAGTTTTTTGTATCTGACTGCCTGACCTGGAATTGTCACCTCAGCGGGGATAATTTGCGCTGTATGCGGAGTGTGGCCCAACACGATTGTCCGTGGCAGTCAGGGAGCGGAGAGAGTATTTGGGTTAGGAAGGATAATCCACTCACCCCTAAAGAGGATTGGAGAATCTCACAGGCTTTGATGAGTTGTGAGCTGGTGTTTATTTCACATCACAAGAACAGGGCTGTTTGTGTCGCAGCCAGGGCGCTTCAGCACGACCACCATGTTACCGAAAGCATCACGGGTAATTGTTACTGCGCTGGGGAGAGTGGAGGAAAAAGGGAGCAGGAGGTAGAGGAGGATAAGGGAGGTGGGGAGGACGTTTTGGTGTCTTCGCTCCTTATCTTGCCACACATCCCGGGGTTTAGAGCGATGATGTGATAACTGAGGTTGTGCTGACCGAGACACGGATACTGCAGTGCTAATGAGCATCCTCTAAGCTCAGTGATCATCCCCTGAAAAATGATGCTTTATGAGAAATGGGGAACGCCGCATGAGCACTCAAAGTTCCATCATTATACACAAAAGGATGTTTGTTTACAAGAGAAGGAAAAGAAAGTGTACTATATATGTGGATGCCTTTGCAAGCATACCTCTCTCAATGCACTGCACCTCTCCAGTGCGCAGACTTAATTGGCTCGCTTACCTTGGCTCTGAAACTCCAGGACCACCCTGGTGAGGGAGAAAAGGGGTTTCTGTCATGCTCCCCTGTCTTTAACCTCAGACAGGACAGACCGTGGCCTTAACATTCAAACTCAGACATTCAAACTCCAAGCAGCTGAGCTATGGCTACGGTTTTAAGGCCACTCTTACCCCCCGGAGGAAGGAGATTTTAATTAACGGGAGACAAAGCCTTTAATAAACCAGTCGCACACTAAACAATGGCTGTGCGCTGCTGTCTCAGAGACTCTGTGTCGTGATGGCCTCTATGTTTCTGGGACTTATCAAAAACTACGACTTGTATCTGTTGTTCCCAGTGACAGCTCTAAATATATTTTCCTTTGGTTTTCATCCTCTGTGTCTGAGCTCTAGAATGACAGCACACGTACTTGAAATGAACCCCTTAAGATCTTCCTCACTCAGAGTCTGTGTGTAGTGTGCATTCATTAGTACTTGGACGGACATTTTGCTAAGATTTGGGTGGTCTGTAAGATTTATGTAACTGAATGAACCTGTTTTCAACGGTATTTGCCCATTTCCACTGGCTGTGGTTTTCCATTTTCCACTATCCATGCCGAAACAGGGGAATGTTGTCCAAGTCTTCAATTCCATATAGTCAACTGGGACCAGAAGTCCTGTACAAGAGAGCCTATCAAAGGTGTGTGTGTCTGCATGTGTGTTTTGTGCATGTGTGTGGAAACAAAAAGGAAGCAAATATTCAGTCAAGCGTCTACAGTCAGTGCTGCTACTTAAGACTTTGGTAGGGAGTGAATCTATATATAGATGAAGATATTAACACCAGCTGGGAGACATTAAAGTTAACGAGGACATTGTTACACAGGGATGGTCACAGCAGCTCTAAGTTGTGTAACAATAAGGACAATTAAAGCTGGAATCTGTAATGTTTTTTTTAGTTAAGAGACTGTTATTGTATCTATCTGCAAATTGGAGTGTGGTGTAGAGTTAGAGTCTACAGCCATTATGCGATTCTGTGAGGCTTGAGCTCAAGGCTAACATGCTCACAATGACAATGCTAATTAAGTGATGTTCACAGTGGTGGGCTACCAGAAAGTCGTGATGCATTTATGGTGAAATGATTCTAAACCCTTTTCTAGCATGCGGGGCACTGCAACGCTTTTTCTCCACTGGTGGGGCACCCTAGAGGGCACTTCATCATGTTTTATCTACCATAGGGGCATCCAAGAGGGTACTTTTGTTGCATTTTTTTCTAAATTCTTCCCTTTAGTCCACCAGTGGATGTTGAGAATGCACGTTAACATGCTAATTAGCACTAAACAGAAAGTAGTAGGTATTTGGTCATAAACCAAAGAATTGGACAAATTTAAATTTGATGAAATGTCAGAGGATCACCAAAGTACTTCAGTAACTGTGTGCAAAAATCCTGGCAATTCATCCAGTAATTGACATTTTATTTTTTCCTGTGATACGATAATATTTCAGTCCAAAGGACCAAAGTGATGGACTGACAGACAGACGATCTACTGATCGGCCGACAGCCCTACATTACCATCCCTGGAGTCATGCGTGGCTAATAAAAAACAGCACATTTTCTGTGGTTGGCTTCAGTAAACAATATTTCGTGATCATGTTAGCGGGTTGTTCTGCGATATCGTCACTGTTTAAGAATAACAAAAAGGTAAAGCAACTTAGGAAGTACAACACTAGATGCTCTGTCAACTTTACTGTTGTTAAAACACGAGGAAAGTTGCACATTGCACCAAGTGTATATGAGCCTGCATACACGTACACATTTGTCTGTGTATACTTAGGCACACAGGTATTTGTCTGGGGATCTACTACAACAAATTCTTTTCTTGAAGACAGTTATGTAAGTACAAGTAGCTTTTTCAAGCTACATACCGCTTTAATTCTTCTAATTGATAGTGAGTGACACGGGGAAAGCTTCTGCCCCCTCAAGACTGCAGTGCTGCTCTCTCCTCCGCTGCTGATTGAAATATTGCTCTATTCAACCACTTCACTCAGTTAAGTGGTATGTTGCTGCACAGACATGCTTGATAGCATTCAATTTACTAACTGAACGGACAAGAATAACTCACAGTGGCACTGCCCGCACACAGGTACAGATACACACACATGCAAAGACGCTTGCACTGTATGGTAGTGTTATGTCACAGAGCTCAGCATGAGATCAGTAGGTACTTCAGCTTTGTGTAATGCTGAATGTAACTGTGAGTCTCGTGGCTACAAGTGAGATATAGAACCCTCTTCAGGATGAAATGATTTTCCCTGTGAAATATGGACAGAGTGCATGACCCACTCTGACAGCTCTGTTATTGAGACAAAATGCTGCTTCTAGTGATGTGGTGCCCCAAGAGAGGCAATGGCCTCCCTGGGCTCAAATGGCTCACCAGCAGGTAATCTTGTTTCTCTCGTGACTCTGCAATGATGGCCACCATTTTACCTTGCTTTTACTTAACCCCTCCTTTTTGGCTTAATATCCTCCATGTAAGATCCAGTGGTACCCAGCCCCTCTCACAGCACAGGAGAATGGATGCCGCTCCTCTTGTTTTTCTGAGCTACTGTGGAGGCTGGGTTTGATCCAGCTCATTAAAACCCAGTTAATGTTTGTGCTGATGGCTCCGCAGAGACAGCCAGAGAGACAAGCCAGTGTTATTCCTGCCTCTGATGAAGCGTCAGCTCAAAGCCTTTATGGCTTACAGATGGAGGGAAATTCTCCAACAATACAACACCCTACTCTGTAGGGATATCTTTAATTCACACACAAACATTCCCAATTTAATAATGTCAGTGTGAAAAGCCTTTTATGGCGTGTAGCATAATTTGTGCATGAGTGTGTAGATGGGTGTGTATCTGTGTATGTGTGTATGAGAAAGAGAGAGACTGTAAATGTGTTGTGGTTGTGGTGTTGTTGACAGGGAGGAGACATCTGGAACTTAGGAATTAGATTTGTTTTGGAGAAAAACAACATTCAGACGATCTCTGTTTTATATTCAAATGTTGTGTCAGTTATCCACCCTCTCTCCTCTCCAACGGGTGTTTTCTTACATTTGTATTCAATCATCTGTCAGGGATGCTCACACTCACAGCCACAGAGAAAACCCATCCTACATGTGATTAAAGATACTGTCACAAAGAAGGGGTGCAAGTGAAAGAAACTGGTATTTTTTTTTCTTTATGAGAGTAAATATGACATTTCTGGTACATTCCCAGAGAGGTGCTGCATAAATTGAGAGCGCCAGGAAATATATTCTGCCCCAATATTTGTTGTTGTGGCTTATTGTACAGGCTGTGTGGTATCTCAGAGAGGTGCTGTTTGAGTGTTGAGGTCAGATAAGCAGTCTTTGTGTGAGGCAGTCCCAGAGCAGAAGACAGAGGTCAGCATGCAGAAAGCCTCAGGCTGGAGGAGATGCTGAAATCTGCTCACATTAGTCTTGAGAATGTGACCTTTTCATTAGATGTTATCATGGATTTGTTGACTTTCACTCTACTGTGATAAGTGATGCTGTTTATCGCTGCCATGACTGCTTCAACATGTAGTTCATTACAGAATTTGAGCCTTTGTCAGATCATCAATGTGATCATTTCATCAACATGTCCAGTATTAATTGCGCCACGCTGACTGTGTAATCTGAGTTATAGACTGACCTTTTAATCCCTGTGTGCAGGTGTAAAGGGGCCTCTCACTATGGGCTCTCAGCAGACAGGAAGCGACGCTCGCAGGAGGGCGAATGCACCGACAGCACGTCAGAACTCACCATCGCCACGCTGCCCAATGACGGCCCCACCTCCGCCGCCGTGGCCCTCCTGTCAGACGAGCCCGGCCTGGTCAACCCCGCCTTCGACCCCAGCATGGAGGACAACAGTCAATCAGGCAGCACGACCAGCCTGGCCGCCCGCAGCAGCACCAAGAAGAGTGAGTGTGAGTGGGCGAACGGATGTTTGTGTTTGTGTGTGGCCATGTTCAGCCCGGCATGACGTTACCCTGAAGTTATCTGACGAGAGAGAGAGCTAGAGGGAGTGTGTGTTTGCCAGAATGACAGATTGAAAATCAATAGAGAGTAGAGAGCTTTCTAGTCACAGTTACATAGTCTCCCAGTCAAAACCAGATGCCACTGATCTATGTTCAAACGTACATCTACACCTGCAGACTTATAACATATAACCAAGGCGCTCGTTCAACCTCAAATACAGTCTTTGTTCTCCCTAATGGTCTCTGATAGAAATCCTATTAGCCAATTAGCTCCACTGCCTTGTTTTTTTCACCAATCTATAAAATCTCTCTTTGTGGAAAACAGTTGAGAAACAGAGAGAGAAAGTCACTGAGAGGGCAGGTACATTACGCAGTCAAGGAGAAATGGAAGGCGATGGAGGTTAAATATAGCTGATGCAAGTGTGTGTTAATGCCCAATGATGTGAACACCCCTCTCCCTCCATTTCTCCCACCTGTGAAACCAGGAAGCAGTCACGAGTGTTCCTCTCTGCCCCTCAATCCCTCTCCCCACCCCCTATCGTGAGCGTGCAGGCAGTGGGGACACCAAATGACGCTGCACCAGCACTTTAGGCCCGGCCGGCTGAGCACCCACCACCACCACCACCACAAGCGCCACAACTGCTGAACAAGCTGTCAGCTCCAGAAGCGGCTGGCGCTTTTAAAGAATAATGTGGCTGTCAGGAGCCCTCGCATCTCCCCGAGCCCGCAGAGGGAGGGAGGGAGGGAGGGAGGGGCGCTGCAGAGGCTCGCTGCCCCGTGCTCGGTGCAGCCAGGCTGGGGCTGCTGCCTCTCCACTGCAGCCTCCTGTAACCTGTCTGTCTTTTTCTAAGAAAAGCAAAGTACCTGACAACAGTCTCTCTGGGAGGGTCTCTTTTGGATGTGGTCACTAGAGTCCACGGCATGTTACATCACTGCTGTAGTTACGCAACCATGTGACTACACTCAGCACGGATTGGGTGTATTAATTAAAGAGCCACTGGTTAGAAGCAGCTCCTCCATCCACAAAAAAAGATACATTATTCGAGCTTGTTGAAAGTAGCTCAACAAATAAACCTCGGAAGAAAAGGATGGACTGGAGGCAAAAAAACACAGTCCCCTCATTCCTTTGATTGAGACACTCCAGAAAAAAGCACAGGGCTGTCTGGCAAAAAACCTTGTAAACTGTGTTTTCTTGTAAACAAAGTTATATTTACATTCAGTGTTTCTCACCAAAACACACTGCGTGTATCCTTTCCATCCAACATTTGCAACATTTGAATATTTTAAATCAGTATCTGCACAGATGCTGACCTTATGAAGCAGATTGGGTGTTGACCATGGCATGACCAATCCACATTAAGTACAGTTTCTTTGCCAATGTCATTACGACATTTTTCCACTATCAGTTACAGATAAATTCATAAAGTCATGGCGGGCCACTGACTCACGTTACGTTACATAAAATTATTCCAATGAGTTCCATGCAGTGAGAGACTTTAACCTTGGGAAAAAGAAAGAGAGCCCTGGCATCCGATCTGTGCTCGTTATTGGTAGATACCCTGCATTTAGATATCGGAATCGTTTCGGGAATAACGTGAAACTGGCACCAGGAATGTTTAACGCGTCGCACATGTGCGTCCTCGTGCTAGTGCATGATATAAACACATACATACAACACACATTGCTCTACAGGGCAACAACTCTGAAGGGTACTTTTACTGCAGTGCAACTTCATACAGCAATACACTGCACTGGCCAATCAAATACTTCAGGAACAGCACGTAATTCTACTGTTTATCTCGCTATCATCAAGATGAAGGGAAAACTTACCACTGTTGTAAAGTCTTGTTTCATAGTATTATAAAGCACTGTGCATTGTTCTGGCATCTGATATGCCTTGAAACACATGGTTGTATATTTCAAACTGGGCCTCCTGGATCATACAGGTACGGTATTTCATCTTTTCACGAGTACTTGTGGCAACACACCAACACAGATCTCAAACAGTCTCTAAACTAGGAGGAGGGATTTGACTGGCTGTGAGCAGGCAGATTCAGACATGTCCAGGCATGTTGAGGGTGAGGGAATCTATAAAGTGCCTCTCTTTCTCCCCTGTCTTCTTTGCAGTCAGAAATTTTGACCGTTCTTCAGTGAGGAGCCGTTCCTTCAGGAGGCTGAACCGGGCGTTTAGTGTCCTGCGGAGGACCAAGAGTGGCAACGCAGTGAGCAATGAGACGTCTGAGGAGAGAGACAATGCCAGGAATTCCAATGTGCCACAGGAAGGTATGGACCGGGGCCTGCATATCTTGTCTTTGTTCCTTTAACGTGTGTATTTTTGTGCTTGTATTGTGCATTTTGTGTTGTGTCTTGATTGTATTATGTCACTGCTGCATTTGCACTTTATGATTCCCCGAAGAGGGTTCCAGAGAGATGGCTCAACGTGTGTGCGTGTTTCCAAATGTGTGTATTTGCGATGTTCCCTCAGCTGTACGAGGAGGGTGACACGGCTGGGAGCCCACAGTGTAACAGTAGCATATGTTTCTTTAATAATTCAGCTGCAGATTGCATAAGTCCACTGGTGCATCACTAGAGACGGATCAGGGGGGAGAGTGGTAGCCTGAGGCACTTTGGACAGGGATGGGATACGGGAGGTCACTGGAGATGAGGCTGATGACGTCCTCTCTCCCTTCTCCACCTCTTCTCCTCCTCTATCTTATTCTCCTCCTACCAGTCTTCTCCTTCTTCACCTCCTTCTCCACTAACCCTGCATCCCCTCCTCCTTTCCTTCTCCCTCCAACACTGTCAGGGTCAACAGGTTTGCACCAACGTGATGGAGTAGTCCTCAGGGAGAGCAGTATTCTTGACATGGCAGAGCCATAAGATGTTATGTAGTAAAGAAAATGTGCTCTACAGATATTAAACGTAATATCCACTGCCCAACCCTCGTGAGTAAAGTAGAGGAAATATAGTCAACCATAAGAGAGCATAATGTTGAAGTAGAACTGCAGCGTGATGGGAAGAGGAGAAGGAATGTGGTATTGCGTAAGAATGAAGGATGACGAATGATCAGGGACTAGATTATTCTCTGAGGCCATCACTGAGGAGGCTGAGAGAATATATTAAATATTCATTGCCTGCCGCTGGAGAGACAAAGATAGACGGAGTGGATGGAAGAGTGAAGTAGAGATAGATCCATACAGAACAAATGGAGGGAAGAGCAGATACAGAAAAAGACAATAGAGATAAGGAAACAAATAAAGGCATAGCAATGTCCCCATGGATGGAGGAATGGATGAAAAAAAAACAGAAATGATGGGATGAGGAAAGACAGAGGTTGAAAGGGTGTGTGATGGAGAGAAGGAAGGGTTACATAATAGCTGCAGGTCCCTGTGTTAATGTGGTCTCCACCCTGGAAGCAATCTGCTGCGATAACGACAAAATATTGACTTTGGAGTGGAGAAAGTGCAGCGTGAGTAGAACGAACGACTGAGGCTATGGAGCTAGAGACACAGAGGGAGACAGCCCACTGAGGAATAAAGAGAGACATTTTTCATAACCAAAGAAAAAGAAATAAGACGAGGAATACATCTTCTCTGTCATTTATTGGCCAAGGCTGTTGGCCAAAACAGTCACAAAAGATCCCCACCCACCTCTACACGGTCCAGTCTAGGATGTGTCACTCTGCTGTTCAGTGTAATTCACCACTGGGCATGAGGGAAGGAGAGCTTGCACAGTTGAATGAGATAAAACTAGCAGATAAGTACATGTTTCTCAGAAATGTTCAGGTTTACAATGATGTTTGTAGGCATAGAAATCTCATTGTTTAGTAAAATTCTGCATTTATTGTTATGGCAGAATCCTGTATATTGGTTGAGTTGATCGAGTCTTGGGGTGAAAGCAAGTGAAAAAATCTGCTACAAATTGCAAATTTACATTTTTAAAGTCACACAGTCGGATTTCTCTTACTTCTTTCAAGAAAAACTAGAAGATATATGCCCTTTTTGATCGAACATTTTCACTGTGCAGTGGTTGGAATATGTGCAAAGTGTGTGCGTATTAAACTTGCATCCGCCCAAGTAATAACCTTGTGGAAATTTGAAATGGAGGGTTTTCCCAAGCATACTTGCTACAGATGTATGTGACTAATGATACAAACATCGAGCAGGATGATCGGCCAAGTAAATTTTCCCGCTTGGCTTGTACAAGTTTGTTTTAGTAACCTGAGGGAGTAGAGACAGCTGGTTCCACTGCCGAACCTCTCCACCACAGTCTACCACTCTTTCTCGCTCAATGTGTCTCTCTTTCTCCCACTTCCTCCCCTGTTTTATTTGGCTGTTTGTCAAATTTGGTTTTTCTTGTCGTTGTACAGTAAAATTCTGAACTAGACTCAGCCTGTTTCTTCCCTGTACCTTCTCCCTTAGTGCTGGCTCTTCCTCAGCTGCATCACCTGATCCCTGATGGTGAACTTACCAGTATTAAGATCACACGGGTGGACCCCTCAGAACCGCTGGCCATCAGCATTGTCGGCGGCAATGAGACCCCCTTGGTTCGCATCCTCATCCAGGATATCTACAGAGAAGGTGTCATTGCTCGGGACGGACGCTTGCTGCCTGGCGACATGATCCTGAAGGTATCACAGTAAAAATTTGCTTCGCAAATCAGTAAGAAGCAATTACTATGTCCCGTTTTAAACTGCATCTATGTTGCCCTCTCAGGTAAATGGCATTGACATCAGCAACGTACCGCACTGCTACGCCATGGCAACCCTCAAACAGCCCTGCCAACTCCTCCGGCTAACCGTGCTCAGAGAACAGCGCCATCGCTACCGCTCACATTCGCACAGCCACCCACACGGGCACGGCCACGATGTCGCCGGGGGCCACCCGTCTCACGGCCTACCCCATCATCCCTTGAGGGATGATAGCGTTCACGTGGTCCTGAATAAAACCACTCCAGAGGAGCAGCTGGGCATTAAGCTAGTGAGGCGGCCGGAGGAGCACGGAGTCTATATCTTTCACCTGCTGGAGGGCGGCCTGGCAGCACGTGACGGACAGCTGTGTGTTGGCGACCGCGTGCTGGCCATCAATGGGCACGATCTACGTTATGGAGCACCGGAACGTGCTGCTCTGCTTATCCAGGTCAGTCAGCAGGTCTTCCTTCAAACGTGTCGATTTAACAAAGATAGTAGGTCTTAGCATTTTGGCCATAGTTGTGACAGTGAAATAAGTCCACATGTTGTTACAGAACATAAACAACTGTGTTCTGTTCTTACTCCGGGTCCCTGAGGTATTACAGATAATTGTGGTGATTCAGGCTAATTGTGTTGTGCTGTGCTGTTGTGTCTGCACTCACTGCAGTTAATAGTATTTAATTGTGGTGATTCCCTGATGGACCGGGCCATGCTGCTGCCTCTGGTTCCTGGTTGATACCAGTCAATGGTGGTGTGTTTGTGGTTAATCGTGGTTAATTGCAGTGTGTTTGCGGCTGACTGTGCAGGGTCTCTGGGCCCGGAGTTCCTGTCTGAGCAGTCTGACTGGCTCTTCTGGGTCTCTGTGGAGCCAACATGGCCTCTCAGAGCAGGCACTTTCTGTCAGAGATTAAGAACTGGCAGGGAAAAAATTAAATTAGTCCAATTAAGGCAATAATGGGCTGGACTGGCTAATTCAGGAGTCAGCTCTGTGCTACAGAGACCAGTGGAAATCTCAGAGGAATGAGGAGAGGGAAGCAGCCTGTGTGTCTATTGGACCACTTGCATGTGAATGTGTGAATGAGTGTAGCTGGACTGGCTGCTCAGTAGTAGGAGTCACAGAGAGGGGAGACTTACAAAATAAGTTACTAATAGGTGGCAGTGAATTTAAACTGTGACTGACCATGGTTTTCCTGCAAAAACACCCACATTAATAATATATATATATATATAGTATATTGCTTCCACCCATTACTATGGAGGTGAATTAAATTCCATCTGTGATGCTCACACCACTGAAAAATTAATGACTGAAGAATTAAAGACTGGAAGCTGGCTGGTTGTTAGCTGTAGCGTTAAAGTTAATGGACAGGCATGACAGTGGTATCAGTCTTCTCAGTAATGTATTGCCTTGGTATAATTTGCAACTCATGTCTAAACTGTCTGTTGTCTCTTAACGTTCTCCAGGCAAGCGAGGAGGGTGTCCACTTCATAGTGTCTCGTCAGATCTGCCTGCCTACCCCAGACATCTTACAAGAAGCTCCGTGGGGCATGGACGGTCCCCCACCATATTCCCCTGTCGATATAGAGCAAACACTACTGGTGAGCAGCACACACAGACACACACACACAACAGCACCATTACACAGAGAGGAGCTTTGTTCCTCCGTCTCCCCTTCCCATGATAAACATTCCCTTTCAGGTGCAAATGATCCATGGAGGTATTATTCTCCCATCAAAGCTGAGCATGTCATTCAAGTAGTACAGCGGGCAGTCTTCTCCTTTCAGAGAATTGTTCCATCCACATCAGCCATCTTTTTTTTTTCACCACGCAGAAAACAGCCACTCACCCCACAGGATTTAGAGTATCTTTCACCATCCTTCCCTGAAAGATTTTTCCCAGTTCCTTACTGAGCACGTTTTTTTTAGAATCACTGTTTCAGGCAGAAAATGTATGATTTCAAATTTGGTTTAAAAGCAGAAAGAGGATGTAGGCCTCTGTGGATCGCTATCCTTGAAAATGCATTGTACCTTTCAAACAACATACATTTTGGGCTAAATATCCCGTAAAATAAATAGTTTTGGAAATACACGTATTCGCTCTCCTGCCGAAAGCTGGTTTAAAAGACTAATACCACTCTGTCTATACAGTAAATATGGTGCTACAGCCAGCAGCCGGTTAGCTTAGCTTAGTTTAGCTTAAAGACTAGGGACAGGGCTAGCTTGGCTCTGTCCAAAAGTAACAAAATCCTAGCAACACCTCTAAAAGCTCACTAAATACCATGTTAACATGTTAAGGCCTAGTCCGCACGAGTACTTTTTAAAACAGATATTTTCCCCATTCGTTTAAAAAAAAAAGTGTCCACACAACCTTTGTTTTAAAAAATATCTCCGTCACCATGAGAACGCAGAAACGATTCCAAATGCCCGAACAAGCATGCCGGGCCAGCAGGTAGCAATAAAGTCTACGTCAACGATACGTGAAATACCAAAGGAGAATATTCTGAGCATGCGTAGTGAGCTTATTTTCCTTTGGCGGTAGTAACTTAAAAAGAGTAGCTAATTATTTATTTATTTATAGTTATCTGACAACTTGTAATTTAACCTAGCAGTGCTAACCAAACTTAAACGAACCGGTAGTCCACCATTGTTGTTGTTGTTTCAGGCGCATGCTCATTACACAAAGCGACAATGGGCATGCGCAAATTGAGGTGAAGGCGTCATCGTTTCTCAAACGCTCCGTTTTACACCATTTTCTGTGTCTACACGTCAACACTGAAAACAGAGTTTCTGAAGATCTTCACCCTGGTAGGAGTTTTCAAAAGGTCCGTTTTCAGTGACCTAAAACGCAGGTTTTAAAAAATACCCGTGTACGTGTGGACTAGGCCTAAAAGTCAGTGTGCCTGGCCAAAAAATAGTCCGGCACAAAACCCCCGAAAAAAAACGCAACTTGTCGTTTACACTTTGGTTTTTGTGCAGTATAAACAAGATAAAATGTGTTAATTAGTGACCTTTAGAGGCGTTGGTATAGTTACCTTCGGACAGAGCCAGGCTAGCTGTTTCCCCTTACTTCCAGTTTTTTATGCTAAGCTAAGCTAACAGGCTGCTGACTGTAGCTCCATATTTACAGTCATGAGAGTGATCAATCAGTCAATTTTCTCATTATTTCCCAAAATGTCTAACTATTTCTTTAAAAATAGCCGTAATGAAGTTGGTTACAACTGACTTAGTTACTTTCTTGTAGGAAGGATGCCATGTCTTTTCTGTATTCTGTTTGCTCTTCCTGAAGGTGAATCATGTATGTATATTTACACACATAGTACCCCATGCAGTAGTGTACTGTACACAACGCACACATCCTACAGTGTATTGTGTAAGTGGGCAGCAAGTGAGGACAGTGTTCACACAGCTATTAGGCAGTGCCGTGCCCTGGGGTCAGTCATGTGACCACAAGTGATCTCCTCCTGTGAGCGTAGCAGAAATGTGTGAATGCAGCACATTAGCGAAGCAGCACAAGCTACATCCTATCAACCTCAATGTGTCCATGTGTTATTCATTACTACTCTACTCTCCCTCTCTCTTCCCCCATCCGACACACAAACACACTCGCCATAAATAAAACCTTGCTCACTTTATCCCACACGCAGCCTCGTTCACCAAACCAAATCGCACATCACGACATCTATGAATAAATCACTTTCTTTATATCCAACATGGACACAAAATGAAGAGGCACTTGAACTGCCTGATGTCCTCTCCTAATAACCACCATATATTATACATTACCAGTTATGTTAATGAGGTCATTCATTAATTAGCAACTATATCAATGTCATTGGACTCTCGTTCCCATAACACAGTATGGGGGGTATTCATATGACTTCTCCTACCATTAAGGGGCTATCGCACATCCCAGAGAAAAACAGTCCTTATTAATATGCAAATGTGTGGCTCCAAAATCTAATTAGATTATGTAGTCTATAGAAGGTGTCCTTGCTGTAACAATTAAGTTCATATCATGTTTGGTTTTGAGTTATTGTGTTTATAAGAACGTGGATACACAAAGAAAGACGCCACTGAGACAACGTCAATTATGAATGTCCCGCATGTTTTTATTTTATCTACTACCAAGGCAGTTGAACATAAAATAGTACATGGTATTGGGGCAAAAAACAGCCCTGTTGTTTTTAGATTTCCATTAATTTACCTTCCACTGCCACTAATCTGTCCCTGTTTTCTACCCCCTGTGAAGGACTCTTGTCAGAAGCCTGCATGCTATGAGAAGACAGTTACTCTGACTAAGGAGCCATACGACTCCCTGGGTATGACGGTGGCGGGCGGCATGTCCAGCCGAGGGTGGGACCTCCCTATTTATGTCACAAACGTGGACTCTGATGGAGTGGTGGGACAGGAGGGCTCCATCCGCAAAGGTAATAATGAGCTACTAATGAACCCCTTGATGTCTCTTTCCATTACTTACCTGCACACTCAATCTTATAATTAGCAGAATATCACTCTTATTCTTTATTACAAGGAATGTCATGTTCTGCGCTTTTGTGCAAATAATTAGTCATTTAGTGGATGGAGTATTTGTTTTGTGAGGCTGTCGTCTACTGGAGCTCACTTTATGGCAGGGAGGCTGTCATGGATTTGGCTTTGACGAAGAATACTTTGTATATAACAGACGGGGTGATTGATGAACACTTAAGACTCATGTTTCATTATGAAGTTCATTCATCCAGCAGAAAAACTCAGTGGAGCTGCTGCGGTTCAGTGCTCCGCAAATTGGCTCTAACACACTTAAACAAAAACACAAACAAACATCAGCATAGCAGTACTCAGGACTTATTGTGTTGCAGAGGACAATTTGTGGAGCACTTAATTATTTCGTTATATGAAGTCAGTCAGCTCTGAAATAAAGCAAAACATGGAGCGGCACACAAATAGCAGCAATCTTGATATTCTATAAAGCAGCTGAAGGTATGGAAGTGAGAGATTTTAGCCCTAACTGCTGATTCCAGCATATCCATCTTAAAACATAACCATATTAAGCCTGTCATTACACTCAGTCCCCCCTGTCTGAGGCTCCGTTTGAGAGGAATGAAAGTAATGCTGTGATGTAGCATAAAGAGTTCTTAAAAACACACGTAAATTGAGTTTGTCCAGTGCATGGTTCAAGGTGCACATTACTGTATTCATATGGGACATAGCAGCAGCAGCTGTCTCTGTTTGTGTGGTTATGAAACACGTTTGTGTATTGTAATAGACTATTCATTTGTATTTGCATATTCACGTAGGGCAAACGTGCCCTTTGAGTTGCTTACTAGCAAGCTGGACCGTCTGTTTTTCTTTGCACCACTTTCATCACTAGGAGGCCTTTTTAAAGCACAGGTGGCGCTTGGTTTCCATCCCTTTGTGTTGTTGCAGGAAGGTTGTTGAATATTAAATAGGCAGATGATGAGTCCCTGTACTGTGAGGTCTTTTGAAAAGCATTTAGCAGGGCAGCAACCGTGGGCAGAGGATGATCTGTGCTGTCTACTTCCTCCCCCGCAGGTGACATTTTGTTAAACGTGAACGGGGTGGACTTGACGGGGGTGACGCGAGGCGAAGCCGTGGCCAACTTGAAGAACACCTCCTCTCCCGTTGTGCTCAAGGTCTTAGAGATGCGTCCGCCGGAAGAAAGCCTGCAAGAGTGCACATTGCCGCCCTGTCTCACACCCTCACCCACAGATAGCACCAAGAGCCCACTGCCCAATGACGATTACTCCCCACTGTGGGTGTCATGGCTGCAGCTACCCAGGTGAACACCTCTTGATGTCTCTGTTTCCACTCAATATCCATTTTTCTACTTTCTCCACTACACACCCAGTATAATTTACACCCCCCACACTGGTCCTTGTGACCTCTGCCAGCTGGTGCCAACTGAAATTTTGACAGAGCCAGCTGGGGAGAGAAAACTCATTATACTTTCAAACTAACTTTGCAGCTTAAATATTCACCATTATTATATCAGTAGAACTTCTGAGAATGGAAAACTTTCCCTCGGATTGTAACATATGAATTTATCTTACTACAATGCGCTGTCAGGAAGACAGCGGTGCGCTGACAGCAGTAAACAACTGCTGCTACGGCTTGAAGCGAAATAAAAATGTGTTTCTCCTCAAACAGTGAATTGATTAGGAGTCAAAACCAAAGTACTGAGTCACCATGGGAATGTAGTCTAGACCAGTGGTGCAGCTAAAAGGATTTGAATATAATTTTCACTCAGCCCTGGACTATCTTTATGAGACTGATATAGAAGTCCAGCTATTCTCATTGTTCCACATCTCCTGAGAGGAAAAGTCACATCTTCATTCAAAGAGCAGCCAGGCCTTTGCCTTCTGAGCGGGGCTGGTTTCAGCAATCTAGCTGCTGCACACATTGTTCAGTATGGATATACAGTATATATAATTTAAAGATGCAGTTGAGAGATTAGTGTTTTTAATCTCTCTCTTGGCTCATGCAGGCATCTCTACTGCTGCAAAGACATTGTCTTGCGGCGGAGCACTTCGGGCAGCCTGGGCTTCAGTATCGTGGGAGGTCAGGAGGAGGTCAACTGCAATCAATCCTTTTTCATCCGCTCCATCGTGGAGGGGACACCAGCCTACAATGATGGCCGGATAAGGTATTCAGCCTCTGTATATCACGTATTGTTAACCAGCTTCAACAGAACCTGTATATGCAAAAAGATGGTACTATTTGTCAATTTTTTTGTTTATATCCATTGCATAATTCATGTTCATTTACATAATCGTAGGCTAAGCATGCTTTTTCAATGGCCATCTCGCCCTGTGTAGGTGTGGGGACATCTTGCTCGAGGTAAACGGGAAGAGTACATGGGGGATGACCCACACAGCGTTGGTGCGCCTTCTGAAGGAGCTTCGGGGCAGAATCACCCTGACCATCGTCTCCTGGCCGGGCAGCCTGCTGTAGCAGTGCTCCAAGCCATCCAGTGCTGCTTCAGTGGCACTGACCAAGGAATGTGGGAGGCAGAGCTTTAGACTGGCTGACCACCCTAAGCTTGCTGTGTGGGAGAAGCTTAGAATAGTGCTGTAGCTGTATGGATATCTCACTTCTGATGGACAGCTGAGACTTTGCCAGGAGTTTGGAGAGGGACAAACATGAGACTGGATTGTTACCAGAGGTTGACTTGCCCCTCCAAGAACACTGAACTGGGAGGACCCAGGACTGAGCCACTTCTAACTAGGATGTTGGGCGTTATCTGTTAAGAGGACACGGTCATTCTCTGGCACAGCACCCAGTGAGTGGGGTGGGTGGATCGAGAGGAGACACAACACGTTGCCAATTCCAGTAGTTATATATTAGGGTATGCGTTAAGTTGGACTCACATTTCTTTACTGTAAATGTTGGGTGTCTAAAAAAGTACTGATCCAAGCACTTGTAATACGTTTCTTTTGTTTGTTTGTGGTATGGCCTTTAAATATAGGCTCCATTCTGTTTGTACTGACAGTGGTTGTCATCTTCATTCGTTGACCTGAGGACACGTTGCCAAGTAGTAGTCTCTGTGTTGAAGTTTTTTTCTTTTATTTCAGAAGCTATGGCTAAATTATCAAACCACTGGCAATAAAAATATATTAAAAAAAATAAAGGATCAGTGTGTTCATAACAAGTTAAAAAAGAGTATTTAATTAGGTGACATTGTGGAGGCCTTACTAATTTTCTTACTTTTAAGAAAAAAAACTGACTTGGTTTCTGTGTATCAGTGGATGGTCTGGGGCCCATCTGCTGTGGTTCTGTCTGTCACGCTTCGGCCTGTGTAGTATATCTGATGGTACATTTGGTTAAATGATCAATAAAGTCATTTGAAAAAGAGTTGTGTGAGAAAACCCATACTTAAAAGCCTTACTTCAACTCGACAAAAACAACACTAAAAGCTGATGCAACATAAACATTTTGTGTACAATATACACATCAAATTATCTTCTCTAATTAAATTAAACTCACATTTTCTGATGAAACATACAATAAGATGCTACAGGGCAGCTCTTCTCATTAAATAGATTTGGAGACTGAAAGTCAGTCAGACTTTTAATTTCCTCTCTTGGTCAGCAGAGAATGTCTTCTTGGTCCCCTTCTCCTGCCTACTTTTTTGGGCCTTTTCTGTGTTTGTGTCTACTCTGACTGTCTCTGTCCTCATCACCATCCTTCCTACTCCTGCTGCCATTGCTGTTGAGGACATAGACGACAATCACATGACACTTCTGTCACCTTTCTTTTTTTTTTTTCATTAGGAGTATGTGTGTGTGTGCGTCTCTGTTAGACCTGCATGATGATTTTTGCCATCCCTTGCTTTTGTCTCTGTGCCTCCTCTCTCGCTGTCGTTCTTCTTTTTCTCCAGCGAATCTTCCAAATCTGTGGCGTTTGTGCCCTCGCTCCATAGTGTCCCTGTGCCTCATTCGCTCCCCCCCTCTGAAAAACACCATACACGTATGCAGTGTATTTTTTCCATTTGCTTTTGATAAAACTGGAAGCTTTTTCGCAGGAAATAATAGAAAAGGAAAAAGAGCTCATGGCCCACAAGAATGAGACCACTGGCCTTTTTTCCTTTTCTCCACTGGGAGAGAGATAAGTCCGAACTCAAGGGACCAAAACCTTAACCACAGTGCCTGCTGCTTGCCTGCCTGAGCTTTTGTAGCCCCCCCGGCCTAGACTTTGAGTAACAAAGAGCCCAACACTTGTGTCACTGCATGCCCTTTACATTAAAGCCAAGCAGGCATGCTGCAGTATCCTCTAAGCTAAAAAATCTATTATTCACTGTAGGACCTGCAGTCCTGTGAGACCACAGGACTGATCAGTCATTACTTCATATGACCTCTGAAAACACACGTGCAAAAACATATTCATGCAAAAGGGCATGGGGACAGTGGAGAGACACCTTTAACCACAGAGAGGGGACTGATCACTGATATCAAATGTTGGTTGTAGGTCGGAAAGAACACCTGCACCTAAGACTGGTGACAACAGCTCATGGTTGTCATAGTAACCAGCAACATGCTTTTTTGGCAACAGGCGCACTGCATTCAGAAAAAGTGACTATCAGAGCAAGGATTGCAAATAAAGGATAGCAAATAAAGCTCAAAGACATGCAGATACATCTCAGCCCTCTACACAGTCAAATGAACCTGAGACGACAATAAGAACTAAAGTCTGGCCATGAAAGTGAAAGCGACGTGGCTTACAGCTGTCCCACACTGGAATGCCTAACCTGCAGGGAAAAACAGTCGAATGCAGCAATGGCGCCAAGTATTATCAAGAGACATCTTGAAAAACCTAAAATGTGGGCTAATTTTACTTTGGGACAGGAAGAAGAAGAAAAATATTTTTACCTATTAGCATACTTAATTTTGATTTACTTTTAGTTTACGTGGCATGGGGAAGTGCCATGATAAAAATCTAAATCATGAAGGGGTGCCACGGTTTAGAAAAGTTTTGGAACCACTGGCATTGTGTCTCATTTCACTAGCTGCATCCTTTGAAGGATGCAGTCTATTATAGTGTGACCTTCAGAGGGCGTCTCTGGTAATCAGAGGCTGGTTGGCTGCAATATTGTCTCCTTCCGAAATGAGATTCACCATAACATAATTACACGTTACCACTACTAGACTCTCACTTCATTATGTTTTAGTTAATCAGCTTTGTAAGCTTTTCCACAGTTAGTATACAAGACAAAAAGCTCAGAGAGGTTGTCAGCTCCTCTCTGCCTGCTTCTGCATAATGGGGATTATAGCTAACTATCTACAGCAGCTTGAACAACTGGTTTCCTCAAAACCATAATCTAGATAATGTTACATAATGTAAATTGTGCTTACTTTTCCAGAAGAAATTTGCCTCCCTTTTCAAGAGCAACACCAGTGTTGGTTCTTATTTTTGACCTTGTTTTATCCAAAGCAATTTGAGCAGTTTATGGTCTTTCCTGTGCCGTTTCTCAATATACAGTATTACACAGCACACACAGCTTTGGGGGAGGTGATGCTCATTCAGACTGGATGGTCATAATAAGTGGGAGAAGCTCCAGTTATAGAAGAGGAGTCTTTAAGGCCTATAGAGAATACACTGAATACAGATGATTTTGTGGATTGTTTGTCATATTAAAGAGAAAATCTTACTGTCTGTCGAAGGAGAATCTAGTATGTGTGTATAAATTTACAACTGTTTTTCTCTCTCTCACACTCCCTCACCTCAACACAAGACACCTTGGCACAGCTTGCAGTTTGCAGTTTTAGAATAATCAGCCTGACCTTTAAGAATCATCACACCGAAGGCATTTCTCTCTGCCACTATAGAAGTATCATCTTGCTCAAAACAGAAAAGTGCGGATACTGCATTGCAAATAGCAAACAGCTCACACATGGCTGGAGTAATTATTACCATTCACTTGCTCAACACAGAAAAGACAGAGCCTTAAGGGGCAGAGTTGTTGCAAGTACAAAGCTAAATATATTCAATATTTGGAGACAGCTCTTCTGTTAGCAGCTGGGATTAGGACCCAAGGCCCACATTTGTTCTTGCTCAAAGCCATTAGCTTTAACACAGAAACAACCACCTCACATAACACCAAGAACACAGTCAAACGGTTCCCAAGGAGACAGTGTTAGAAAGAGTAAATTATAGCATGAAAGCCTCAGGATTTGTTTTCACATTTTATGTTTTCATTCATTACTAGTGCCCAGGCCTGTCAGGGCGGGCAGTATCATAGATTTCATAAGATGCCTGAGCCTGCCGCGGTGTAATTTCGTCCACTCCATCCCCGCAGTCATTTAACTGAGAAACCCACATGATTCAGTGAGCCACACTGCGGATATGAAACACAGTTTATGATTGACACAATTAACATGAAAGTAATATCCACAGAAATAAATAGCAGCTGCGAGTGGAGGGATAGAATATAATGATTAATGACTCATGGAGCAGGAGATGGTGTTATTTCAGCTACATAACGGTGGAGACTTTGGTCGCCAAAAGAAACGCAACTGTGCCAGTGTGGCAGTACTTTGGGGTCAGCAATAAGCCAGCTTTTCTGTGAAGGTAAGTGTTTGTTCTCTCAAAGATTATATAATAATCTTAACCTTTAAAGACAAAAATGTAACCCTAACACTGGGCTTTACTGTCTCTCCTTCTATCTCTCCTCTTCCTGTTGTCCTGTTCTATTCTGTGATAATCATGTTTGATATTTACATATTAGAGCCAATTAATATGTAGATTCTACCAATGTGACCTTAATTGGTAACTCTGACACATCCCATGGTGCCATGTGTCTAACAGCAACTGCAGCAGTCAATCACACACATGTGCAAACCCACAGTAGCACTCAGGCTGTACCATGAAGCAAGTTCAACTTAGTCTGGCTTTCTTTGGGTTACATTTGTGATCCTGGATAACCAGTATCATGAAGCTGGTTATCAGCTGGCTCAGTTAACTCTGGGTTTAGTGGTCCAGCTATAAGCACAGAATTGTTAATTAAAGCAGCAGCATCCGGAACCATGAATTAAGTACTTAATATGAAATGAGATGAAACAGTGATATGCATGAGAAAATATGGTTAAGGCGACAACAAAAAGCGATATTCAATTAGGTGAAATGTATGCAATATAATCACATAACTAGAACAGAATATGAAGCTGTAGAAACCCCACAAATAATTTCCACATATTAAAAGTAAGGCAAAGGCTATAAATAAGTGTGGGGATTATTATACATGTTTTTAGTATAGAGTGAGTATTCTTGTTTTTTTTGTCTGATGATGACTATTATGAATATGTGATGCACATAAAATAGTTAAAAGTAATGTCAGACTATTTCTGCTGCCACAGCAGAGAGGAGAAGAGAAGTAGTTAATGCCTTTAATTTCCAATTATCATCAAAAAGTCACCATATGCTATTCTGAGCTGCAGTGATGGAATAAGAGTGTAAAAGCATTGACACTGTCAGGAACCTTGTCAGGATGAAACAAACTTTGTGCAATTAAAATGCAGCTATAATCGTCATTATCTATTTATAGTATAACTATGCCTCTGTTTGTGAGAAGCTCTGTTTTAAAACCACAGTGGAACAGCAAAAAATGATTCTACTGATCTATAAAAATATCGAATGTTCTGTATTACTTGTCACTTTACTGTAAAGTCAGTACTTGTGTCCATGACTCTGTTTTTTCCAGTGAGCTGACTGGTCAGTGGCCGAGCTGTTGGCAGGTTTTGATCTGATCCTCTGAATTTGTACAGCGTAGGTTACCATGGTGATCTACCCCAGTTAAAAGTGAGCCAAGGTGAACCTGAGTTAAACCAAAGACAGCTGGCTAACCCACTAATCTCGCTTTGTGGCACAGGCCCCCCCAAAAAGCAAATGAACAAGGTAGAGAATCACCACGGACACCAAGTGAGTGATCATAAAATAAATCAAAGTGAATGGCTGTCCATTCTAAATATGTATATAAAGGATTGAATTTTGTGAAAACAAAATGTTATATTCCATAAGTAAGGAAGAACACTGCTGGTTAAGTACTGTATTTTTTTCCCTTTACTGTTCCAATACAGTGTTTTACTTGTTTTCTTAGCAGATTGCTTGATGGCCCAGTGGACTACCATTGAATTAGGTTATTGAGGAAACCACGGTTGTGTAAAGACACCAGTGCCAATCAGTTTGCTCCAGACAGAACAAAGATACTACTTAGAAGCCAATGTTTCCGTAGGGAGGTGAGTGTAAAATCGAACAAAATTGGGGGCTTGGGTCAATTTAAATTAACAAAAGAAAAGAAGTAGAAGCTGTGGCTGAGTGCGTGAGAAACAAACATGTTTTGTAAAAGATAACCAGTGCGCAGTGCCCTTGGGAAGTGAGCTTGAACCCATACAAAGCAAGCAAGTGAGCCAGTGTTGCTGGCTGTTAGAGGCAAGGAAAAGCAGAAGCAAATGCAGAGGAATGTATGGCAGCTATGTATGTAAAGCTAATACAGGAAACAATGCTAGATGTTGAATAAATAAAGACAGAAAGTAGCATTGAATGCAAGGGCAAGCAAGCACTGCAGAAGGAACATTAAAATTGATTAGGTACAGACCCTGGGATTGGTTCTGGAAAGAAATGAGTTTCATGCATGAAGTTGAGTCAGAAAGACAGAAAGTATGTCACATTAAGGGCTAAGTAAGTTGGGCAGGGGGAAAATAAAAACAGATGTAGGTGGAAGAATATACAGGCCCCAAGACAGACCCTGAAGCCAGGATAAAAGTGGCATCAGGCACAAAAGCAGCTGAGGAAAATCAAGTAAAAGACAGGTTTTACTGTACCCCTCTCTGTCTATGCTAGAAGGAAAGTGGCAATTTGGATCTTGCTATGCCTCCTAAATCTCAAACAAAACCTGGAAGGCAGACAGGGCTGTTCCTCCCAACACAAGGCTGCCATCAAAGTTGCAGTGAGGATTCATTTTTCGAAAACTACAAGCGAGACTTACGAAACTTGTGAAAAAGTAACTCTCCAACTGTTTTCAGCTAAGGAACGAAATCACTCTATTGTGCATTGACGTGGATTGAATGAGGCTGTTATTGTTGACAGGTGCAAATTTGTTTTAAGGCTGTAAAATGTTATTGCCATGCTTTTGCTGTTCTGAATTAGCAATGCCCTAATTTAGTTTCAATGCACTGTATTACAGCTGCCTTCTTTCAATTATCACTTCCTGTTCCATATTCGGAGTCAGCTAAACCCTTTGTTAACACTGAAACTAGCCTTGCAGCATTTTCTAATGAAGCTTTTAGTGCAAGTTTAAGCAGGGAGACAATTATCATTTTAATTTCCTCATCACACTGGGAGTTCTTCACTCAATTATTATCCAATGAACTTACTGGCTTACGTGTGCAAGCTTTTACATCAACCAATGTTCAAACTAGCCGAAGGGTATTTAAATTAGATTTATGTCTCTTTGAACGTGTTAACCGATGCCATGTGTAAGAAATGGACCAAGACAAAAAGTGGCTATTGCGTGCTGCCATTGTCTTGTGCAAGTGTGTGCATATGTGTACATGAAAGAGGTGATGACAGACTCTGAGGCAGTGCCAGCTGGAAAGATGAGAGCAACGTTTATCATCCAGAGATGTGATTTGCAGTCACAGTGTTGATCAAATGGCCAATCAGCTCCTCGGCCTACACCCATTGTTAAAAGGTAGAGGGTGTCGGAGGCAGGGGAAGAGTCAGAAACACTCACTGGTTAAATGCATGGGTGAAAATGTGAGTGTTAAGCTCATGGAATCTATTAGTGGTGGTGGTAAATCTGAGGCATGCGGTCACAACCACAGCTGATAACCAGTAGCTGATGTCTAGAGGGCTGCCCTGCCACACTCTGCCTGTGTGTGACTCAGCATAGGACATGTGGGCTACCAAGCACAGCTCCTGCATCAGCAGCCCAAGTGCACAATGTAACACTCACACTGACCTCACCAATGAACAATAAGGGTGGCTAGCAACAAAGCTATGGAAGGCTCCATATGTTTCTCTCTCTTCCACACACATACACACACACACACACATTCCCGCACACACACTAACAATGAATCCCTCCGGTCCTAGTCTAAAAATAGCTTAGAGCACAGTCATAAATCAATGCAACAGAAAACACATAACCTGTACATGTGAGCGCGTGTGTGACACGCGCAGTGTGAAGCCTGATCATGTGACCAGAATGTAGGGCAAACACATCAGCAGAGCCCAGAAGGTGTGAGCAGCACACACTGGGCCACAGGAATAGTCCTTTGTGACTGTAACATTAGAGCAAATCTATGGTGTGAATACCCAAATCTTCTGTGCATTCCCTGTGGGTCTGTCGCGCACATGTGATTCACATACTTCCTATCTTGTGCAGTTAGCCTACAGCTTCCCAGCTGTCCCCATGTCCCATTTCCCTCATTTGACCCACGAGACTGTTCTGAGCTTTATATGCAAACCTGAATCCAGTCATCTAATGCACACAAATACTCCAGCAAAAGCTCAACACTTTAAGTAGGAGAAGTGCTGAGAAGTAGAACAGCGAAAGAGGATATTTCAAGAGAGCACAGTACAGTAAGAGATACTTCAGTTTGTCATTTTTGTTATTTTGCACTTATTTCCATGCAAGCTAATTAACATTGAAGCTCCAACACTTGCTGAAACAGGAATTATCAACAGCTTTTGCACACCACAGACACAGAAACTAGTCCCAATTTCAGTTACTATACTGCATGTCTTCATAGTTTTACACAGTCCCACACAGTACTCAGTCAAGGGCAATGTCAGGAGTATCCCTGATACCTAACATGTACATGTTTTAGTAGGGAATGCTCTGTCACAGCAAAATGTCACACTCATCCTTTCATACAGTGTGAGCCTCAGGTCAGCTGAGGAGTATGTGAGGAGGGAAGATGTGCCTACGTGTATTACAGTTGGCAGCTGCCTGAGTTGATAATAATTAAATAGACATCTGGCTACCGGTCAACACGGAGTGTGCAGAGAAAATGTAGGGCAGGATTTGGCTCGTGCATGCATGTGAGCATGAGTGTTTTAGTACACATACGGCAGCACTCTATCTGTCAGACTGTGGGGTAGTAGGGCACTATGTGAAATTTGGAGTGGAAATCAGATTGGCTCTTATCATCCGTGAGCCACAGGGAGGGAGAACTCAAGCTCCATGCAGAGGAGTGAATACTCAATTATTTCCTGGCAGTAGCTGGCAAATACAGCGAGTTATTTCCTCATCTAGACTGCACCCTGGCCTGTCTCACTGCACCAGAACAACAACAGCAACAAAAAAAACTAGTTCTGCATATGCTGGCAATAATTTTTCCTGGCCTTGCAATAGTCTTGATTTCTGTCACAGTAGTCTTACTCTCTTTTGCAATAGTGTGCATTTCTTCACAATAGCTGTGCATTTTCTCACAACAGTCATAGCTGGTTATATTATGGTTATCAGCTGGAGATATGAGAGAGGAACCACTCACAGACTCAGAGCACAATCCCAGCTGCAACTTTCCCTCCTCTGCAACAATGGACACTAAGAACATACTGTGGCTTTACAGTGCCACACAAAACTAACATGGGGTTACATACCAAGCTACAGACCAAGTTAAAAGTCACTCTGGGAACTATACAATTACTACAAGAAAACACAGATTCCAAATATTTTCAAATCCATTTTTTCCCCATCCACGTGTCTTCAGAGCTTTAGTTTTCTGCCACTTGAGGCAGTCAGCGCTTATACAGAAACTGCCATCACTACTACTATATAGTCATGCTGAAATATTACCCAACACTGATGCCAACATCATACTCTTCACTCATCTCCTGTCTCGCCTGGCAAACAGACTATTTCACAGATCAACACTTCTGCTCCTCATTCTTTGTTCTGTTTTTGTCTTTCCTCTGAAGTTTTCAATCACTCTGCAGCAAATCTTGCTTGCTGCACACATATGTATGTGTCTGTGTATGTGTGTGTGTGTGTGTGTGTATGTGAGAGAGAGAGGGGCAGGCTGCGGATGCACACATACTGAAGGAGCCCAAAAAAGACTGGATATCTGGACTAGAATCAATACACTACAAGTTGCCCAATCCAGAAGGCCACAGCTGCTCGGCAGACATTTGCATTTATCCACTGCAGAGGCACCCAACAGTGGAAAAAGGGACATGTGAAGGAAGAAGAAGCACTGCGTCTTGTGCTTGATCAACATGACATACAAAAGGGAAACAGACATACATTAAATAAACTGACCTATGGTAATTTGATCATGAATACAACTTCATGTCACTGAGACCCACCTGTTGTGTGAGGAGGAACAGCTGTCCCTGTCTCTATCTCTGCCTCTTTTACTGTCTTTATCATGGCCATGCTCTCTGAATCTGTCTCTGTCGTTGTCACACTTTTCCTGCCGCATGTAGCATTCCCAGGCCTTGGCAGTGTCAATCACTCCAGCGCTGGAGGCCATACTTCTTGGGATTAAGGATGACACACCTAAGAGAAAGAAAAGAGCCAGACAGCTGACTAGAGAGGACCATATTCAGAGCAGCACCTGTCACCTTTTTACAGTATGTCATTTTCTGCTGATATTCTTCAAAAACAATACTTATGTATAATTAATGTAACTTTTGCGGGGAAACACTTCAACAGTAACATTCTTTCAAAGAGTATATTTAGGACACATACTCACTGGAAGTTGAAACAGAATATATAGGACAGGTACTAAAAGTGTTTTCTATTGAAAATAAAAGAAAATATATAAAACGCTGTAAAAGGCTGTGAATGTACATTGATCTGGATAAAAGGCCCGTAGGTTTCAAGGCCAAATCACATATTGTCATTGTCCTGATGATAATGTCTCAGTACTCAAAAACAGTTGAGAGCATGAGGTGAGGAAATTCCCAGAACGGTTTACTCCTCTAGAGAAATCCATTAACACGGTACAGCGAGAATACCATGAAGCAACACTCATCTTTGATCTTGGTTAATAGGCTGTACGTGAACTCATCACGGCATAGTACGTGCAGTCATTATTATGAAAACATTACACATTATGGACTTTTACAGAAGTAGACATGTACCTGATGAATATGGGTACAGTGAAGTTGAGGGGTCATCAAGGCCTTTAAGGTGTCCACTGAAAATGAAAACAAAAACACAAAACGTGAACATACTGTCATTCACACATAAAATCTCTACATGACTCCACACCCTAGTTCGCAACTTACATTTTTTGTTGAAAGAAAGTTTTAGAGCTGTTTTATTTTTTAAAATTTATAGTATTATTCAACCTCAGTGTTATTTATCTGTTCCTGGCAGGCTTGTGTTCCCTTGTGTTGACTTGAATAGTTACAATTCAACTTGATGTAATACTTAAGGTAACTCATTCTATCATTGTATAAAGAAACAGAGTGAGCAAACAAATTTACAAATGAATCAATGAATGAAAAAAACAAGTGGATGGATGTGCAAAATGATCAAAGCACTTTCCCAAATGCACAGCTGTGTTTTCCAAGTGTTTGAAGTGACTGGCTCATTGTCAAGGCGCAGTGTGTGCTCGCCAACCCATGAGGAACGGATGGAGGGCATATTACTGATACTATCTGGATCTTCTGCCCTTCCACGTGGCCTGGACCCACACCCGCTTCCAATTGAAAACTTCCGAGTGCGCTGAAGGTGTGTATGAAGCTCATCCAATGGAACTGCTCCCCACCAGGTGTGAGTCCAAACATACTGCGCCATAAATCCTGTAGTAAGCAGGTCCATCATTCCTCTGTGCTACGTCAGCACTGGCCTGGCCAGTTTTCTCTCTCTAAAATTTTTATTCTGGTGTAACAGACACATAGAGATATGGAGAGGCTTGTTTGTGAATGGAGACAGAATGAGTGAATGGAAGAGTGAGCCTGGCTGAGTGAGCATGTGGCTGCTGGCAGGGCCCTAACAGGGATATTAACTGTATGCGTAATGGTTCATCAAAGCTCTGCACTACTCAGTGCTCACACCTCTCACCTCTCATCTAAAATCCCACACGAGTTCCTTTTATGGTCAATAATATCTATTATGGTTGCCCTGTTGCTACATCACAGGAGAATAAAGGCATAGATATGAGATGCAATTAGGGATGGGTGATATGAGAAACATGTAACATTTTTTAGGCAGTATCACAATCCATGTTGCTCTATTGATTTAGATGTTACTGCCTTCTGTTTTAAAAGGCTTTTTCACTGAAAAATATATCCAAATTGGCATCCATACAGCACTCAGTTTGGACCATGTCAAGCAAATATAATCCTGCAAAAAACAATAAAGCAGTCAGATTTAAAACAAAGAGCACAACCAAATAAATGAAATCACATTCTGGTTTGTCATTGTTTCCAACACTGCGCTGCAATATTAGACTGTTGAGTGGCTGGCATTGTTTTAGTTATTCTGCAAAGACATGTTTTTACTTGGGGAATATGAGAGGCTTCCTATTACCGTGTGTGTTGTTATCACCCAGATTAAGCCACTTCCCAACAGTTGTATGATAACTGAGCCATCCCTCTCTTATGTGTCTATGTTCTTCACCTAACCATCATATTGTGTAAAACTAATCCACCAAAAAACATTGTTAAAAAAGCATGTCCAAATATAGATTTTTAAACTACCTTGAATTTCCTCCAAACTCCAAACTCCCTGTGATTATCATTCAACACTATTCTTCTATGAAATGAACCTACAAGTACAGTGGTGTTGGGTTTTGATTAAACAGCATGCTAACATCTAGTGTTTTCTCTGGTTTGACTTGTTCAGTAGTGCTTTACCCAGTGATGACTGTGCTCAGTGTTTCTTTTCATTCGAAAAATACATTAAATTTAGACCGAATGTGAGAATGTGAAAGACTGAAAGCCATGAATATTCAGCAGCAGCATGATCCTACTAATCTTTCTATGAAGCCATATCATTGGGAAATTAACACAACTCTTGTTCAAAAACTAAATATGGACATTGGGAGCCCTATGGGCCCTTGGCCCACCACACAGCATGTGAAGCCAGGGCCCAGATCATGCCAGGAATACCTGCTGTTCCTAATATCCCCAAGGGATAGGCTGAGCACCAACAGTGAGGCTGGGACTATTTGTGTAGACACTGCACATGTGTGTTAGAGAAAAGTTAAAAAGGAAATGATTCATAAAGCGTACGGGAGATGGCTGGCAGAGTTCATAGGAACAGTAAGTCCCTGAAGGATGTGAGGATTTGGCAGATGGACTGAGATGTGAGAAAAACCATCTTTTAGGAGAGAGTACAGAGTGAATTCAGGCACACATAGACACGGCAAATTAGGAGAAAGGGAAAGAGTAGAATTGAAAAAAGAGAAAAAAGATGAAGGGACAGGAAGCTAGAGAGACAGACAAACAGAGAGATGGAATGAGACAGGCTGGATACAGACAACATCCAAGGGAAACAAGCTCAGCAGCAAACAAAACTGGAATGGAGCTGCATTTAGGGTCCTGTAAGAAAATGTATGAGAGCCTAGGGTACAACGTGGCCCACTTGTGATCTAAGTAGTGTAAATTAGAGCTGAAATGTGGGAGTTTGCAGACAGGTTGTGACATAGATCGGAAGAGGGGAGTGGGGTATGCCTTGGATACTGATAAACAGGCACAAACAAGGTTGCTGTCTTACTTTCTACCTTATTTGGCCATTGGTCCAGCTGCAAGATCAGCAACAGAGCACAGTGTACAGTGATAAAACTGATCCAGCTCAGAATGAAAAGCAGTAATGTCAGAAAACCTAAATACGGGTTGTCCTTTGGTGTCAAATAAGAGCCCCTACGTCTGCCTCAGAAATTAGGAAACTGCTTCCAACAGCAATTATTTAGTTTTAAATTTTCAGCATTAATGCAGCTTTTATTAATGATCTCTAGTCTAGTCTCTGACTAATGTTTTCCTTCTCTTCTGCCCACATTTTTGCTGCATCTGTTTCTTACCTGTGCCTGCACCTGAGTCAAACCTCCCTGAATATAGATCAGTGTACTGTTTCCCTGACACTATCTCCATCCCACCTGCGGTTTCTCCTGCTCCTGTACTGCAGCCACTACATACAGATCTCTGTGGTACCACACATACACAATGACAATTTCATGGACTCACCTGTCCAAAGTAGAAAGGGGGCAGAGAGGAGGGGGTCCTCGTCGGTAAAGGATAGCTGCATGGAGGAAAAGACGAGGCCATGATTATTGAGTCTGGTTCCCAGGTTTACATATGATTTTATATTATCTTATGATTTCAAATAATGTGACTACACCCACCCTGAAAATGTAAACCTGATCAAAGAGCTGAGACAACCACTCCCTGCTCTTCAAAAAAGACCATTAATCCAGATTAATTTGTGTCATCATCTATAGTTATCTGATGTTTTGGGGTTTTTTTTATAAAAATGTGCTTGCTTTTATTACAATGAAAATACAATAATGAAATCCATGCCTCATTTTTTTCTCTGGTTTTCTCCCCAATTTGGAATGTCCAAATCCAAATGCAATGCAGTCATTTTCACTGCCAACTCCACTGTTGGCAGCCTGGGGAGGAAGTAGACACACATCAACAGCACACAGCTTCATTTTGGTATTGTTAGCTATCTTTCACATGGTCATTTGCTGCTATTGCAAAAGAGAAACTCAGTGTGTCTATCCGGTGAGTCTACCTGCTAACTGGATTTCTGCCTTTGCTGAAGATGAGTTTGACTCACAATTTAAGGGAAACATTCAGTAGACAGTTTGAGCAAAAAGACAGTTCAGGTGTTGGCACAGTAATACAGAGACAGAGTTTAATAGGCGATTACTGTATGCTGGGGTATTTACCTTCATATGGCTAATGTTAGTATAGCCTGTAAGCAAAATAATAACGGAAATAACTATTTTGATTATGCATAAAAATCCATCCAAAATTGCTGAAGCAACCTGGCCTAGTTACAAATTTAGAACATATGTTGCATATTTCTAAGTGCAAAAGGTTTCAAAATACTAAGGTTTCAATCATTTGCCTTTCACTCTACTTTGTGAGGACCTAAAACCTCCAAACTAAAGGCATTTCGAAATGACAGCTGTTACAGTAAAACACAGTTAACATGAGACATAACAGACAAAAGTCACTACAGAGCCTATGGCAGACATTAAGGCGAATCTTGTCCAACACAGAACAACTATTTCAGTTGGAAATATTAGGAAGGCATGTTAAGTGTGGGAAGATGTGTCAGCATTAATAAGTGGAACAAATAACAGGACCACAAGCCACAAATTCAAAACCATCACACATTACCAACAACATAACCTAATAATTTATGGCACTACTCCTTTTGAGGTAGAGAAATTAGATCAGCCTCAAAATGTCAGAGCAACAAAATGTGGCAAGTCCTACTTACCTTTTCCACCATCAATAAAACAGAACGAGTCAAACGCTTGGGTGCACAGTTAATGGTCCCACTCGTTATAATGCTCAAATTTTACGTGACCATGCAACATAATCAGTTCTAAATCACACACTTAGTCTGCACTGAGTACACATTCATATGCGTGCACACACATACACACACGTATAGAGATGCCTTTGAAGAGCCAAGGCAAAAACACACATTCACATCTGGATACCATCCCCTTCTTTCTTCCATAAAGACCCCTAACGTGAGAGTGGCTCAGAGCAGTTTTCAACAACATAAAGAACACAAAAAATGCTTGAAACAGGAGGAAGAATAATAAGAGCTGTTGGAAGTTCAAGCCTGAATATGAAAAAAGAGCGCAGGGCTCCCCTGCTTTTTAAGTGAAATGTAGAACATCTTCCTTCCTTTTCAAATACAAGTCCCACAGAGTTGAGAGGGACTGAACTGCTCACTATGGAAGACGACCCAGCAAGGCCTTTGATACCTCAGACACCTGGACACCCAAGGGAAGACACACACGCACACATACATAAACTTCCAACAGCCTGAGAAAGCCTGAAGTGTAGTGCTGAGGGATGACTTCAGGCAATTCCTTTCAAGAAAACAAACCAAAACTCAATGGAGTGATTTATCAGGAACATGGAGTGTGCTGCATGCAAACAAACCCGAGATAAGGGTTCATTACACCAAATAGATTAAGTAATTGCATGAGACAACACCAAGAGTTTATAAATGTGTAGAAAATACTAGAAGTATGTATTAAAAAGTGATTAAAACTGAAACATCTCATTCCCACAGTAACTGTGCTCAAGAAACACTGTGTAGTGCGCACTGCATACACAAACAGACACACATGCTCTCACAGTAAACACCGGCTCGTCCACACACATGCCATCAATGTTTGCGTGAGTGAGTAATTGTTTCTACCTGTGGTGATCTCAAGTGAGTGTTTGATGAGGGCTGGAGTTCCATGCTTGGCAGCATATGAGAGAGCTAATGGCTGAGGGCTAATTGCTGCCGATTGTGCTTGCGTGGCTTTCTCTCTAATGCTAATGTTTCACAGAGCTACAGGCTGGAGGGTTTTAGATGGAGTTGATATTTCACATCGAACCACATGCAGCCATTCTGCACTGCAGTAGAGGTCTGAGTTTTCTTTGCTTAGGTAAAGGCTACTGTCTCCGGTAATCTCAGAACCAGCAATCTGCATGGACAGATGTGCACAATTCCTCTTGCAGTGACAGTGTGTTGTCATTGCCTTGCTGCCCATAAAGAGCCATCAGCTGCTGGTCAAATGCTTCCTGAAAAAAAGTTGGCTTTCTCAACTCTAAGCCTCAAAAACACTGATGTAAATCCATCAAAAAAAAAGACTACACTCAAATTTTGTTTTCTTGAAAATGATGACAAAGCCAGGAATTTTAATTGTCTTGTAAATCTTATTGGTATTTTAACATATTACGTGCGTGCTGATATTCCTTGTTTCGATTCAAATGACCCCTTCAATGATAAGAGCTACAGAGGTCAGTAGTTCTCATCAATAACCCTGATCTAAGGGCATCTGGTAATGGTATGGTCAGTCCAGAAAGAACTGCACATCTGCTTAGCTATGATCATCAGTCAATGTATCAGTGCCAAATGGAAGGACACTCACATACAAGCTGTGTTGCTACACTGACTGTAGTGACCCACTAACCGGCTGTAGAAAGCATTAGCTGCAGCGCAGAGCAGCAGACACGCTCACCTTGGCTGTGGGCTGTGCTGCACTAATAGATGACACAAGAACAACCCTGCAGTGACACAGTTCCACTCCAAAATCTGCACCTATCAAACACATTTGGCATCTAATGTGACCTGAATGAAAAACAAACAAAAAATTTAAGAAAAAAACCCCAAACCCTTCTTTCCCTCTGTCCTATTCCCTATGGTCGGTCTGTTCAGCACATTTCTCATGCCACAATATGCTGGCCCAGCACTTTTTTTTTTACCAACGGCTATTTTTATCATGTTACACATTTGCATCACAAAAGGAGGCAAGGCCTATAACTTGAAGAAAGGGGAGTGGCCTAGATAAAAGCTACGCAAGTACACTTCAAAGCTGGTGTTGACTGTTCAAAGTTGCAGTCGGCAGGATGTTTGATATTTTGGTTGTATTAGCAGCTCTGGCACGGGTTCACCAGGCAGTATGGGGCTCACAGGGGGTGTTTGGGGGGTGAGAAGGGGGCCGAAACAGAACAGCGTTTCTATTTTGGTACCTTTGAAGATGAAGATATGGCATGTGCTCAACTGTGTGCTTAGGCCAGGGAGCCTTCCTGGATTTCTATGTGATTCACTACAAAGACCAAGAGGAAGTCTAAAGACTGACAGCACCTGGATGGCACTAGACACCTGCCTGCAGGAAGACATATATCCATACAATGTCTTCAAACACATGCGTTCACACACACACATACACACTCTCACCACTGTTAACCTCTGTCCTTCAACTCCACAGGATTATTTATTATGACACGTGTTGCAGCTTCACAAACACACACATGGTCAGATTGCCATTAGTCATTTGTGCAGCTGCATGATGCGTGATGTGGCCCACAGGGAGTTATAATGGGGCCCTTTCCACCTGAAATCTCCATATTCTACTTAAATCTACTCCCCCAGCTTCTTAAAAGCCAACTCATCTGTTCATAATCATAGTGTCAGATGAGAACGGGCAATAGCCAAGAATATTTGCCTATTAAATCTAGGGATATTGTGAATGAGCATGTATATAAGTAAGTATGTTGCTTTTTCCCAGTGGCAGGGTGACTTACGTGGTGGAGGGGTAAATGCAAAGAGAGAATTGACGTTGGATGGAGGGGGCAGATGATAAGAAGTAATTCTATCCTCCTCGGGGGACATCTCAGTAACCACCTGCAATGTAAACATAAGTATTAATAGCTTCAGCGACTGTGTCTTTGTCTCTCACTCACAGAGACACACTACCTGAGTATTGTTTCCTTCATCACTGAGACTTTGGCGCCCTTCCACTCCAGGTCGTCCTCCAATCACATCAATGGTAGCACTTGACTGTCTGTTGATCAGGTCATATGATAAACAACTACATCACATCCATGCAAAAATTTTATACAGTCCCTTTTCATATTCACTTTAAACAATGCCTTCATGTGGTTTTGATGTGTGATTACATAACATTTTTAAAAACAGGACGTTACTTTGTCCTAATCTCACTCCCCATGTCCCTACTACAACCCCCTGCAGGTCCATTAACGCATTAAACCTCCTTATCTGGGTCATCTCGCCTTCTTCACAAAACAGCCCTTTACTGTCCTAAACCCCCCCATCCCCACCCCCTTCGAGCATGCACACACACACACACAGATGGGACACTAACCCCTTTCTGTCACAAGGACTTAATCAACAGTAGAGAAAAACATACAGAAAAAAAGGAATAACTACATGTAATGGAAACTCAATAGGGAAGAGCTTGGAGCTCCTTAATGTCTCTTCAGCTCGCTTCAGTTTTGAACTTCACAACAAATAAAAGATTTAACACAATAGCTTTGTAGAGAGAGAACACACAATTTATTTTACATTCTGATACAACATGAATTTAAAATTTAAAATAGGGGGAAAATTGTGACTCAATCTCACTTGCATCCCAGAGGATAGCTACATTGCATGGTGGGCAGCATCAGTGGAGAACATTACACACTGATCAACAAATACAGCAAGAGCTTCTTAAGCAAGCTTTTCAGACTGCCATAGAATGAGACGGCTGCTGTATCAAAGCCTCACTGAACACATCATTCACTACATAATAGAGTGTGTGTATTTGTCTCTGGCATGCGTTAGTATGACTTCCTGGTTCCCCTCTGGTCCAGCACTGTCACTGAGAAACAGGGAGATACATGACGCCACATAGTGCTCTGATCCACATGACCTCCCCTGAGGGGCAACCTTGCCAATGGAGGGGAACATCATCAAGGGACAAATCTTTAATTAAGTGGCCAGCCCTGCCAGTCAGCATCCTTGAAAACTATTCAAGTAAATGGGACAGAGTTAGGGAAAAGATGCTGTTGTGTATGGGCAAAAGTACTCAAAGGCATACAGCACCTGGTCCATAAATAGAAGCAAAATGCATGCTGTGACTGGATGCTATTTACTAACATGACAAGCATCTGCTGCTCATGAGTGTATACATAAATGATGGGAGACTGTAACTAGGCTGTAAAGCACCATGGGCTCAGTCTAACAGCCTTGTCTCCCACAGGCTTCAGCCAGCTCTGGTGCTCGAAACTTCCCCTGAAAAGCTTCACATTAATGTGAAGAGGACAGTACGCATGGCACTGAAGGAACAGAGCAATTTTACAACACAAAGCTGACCCATTTAATTAAGATGGGTTTGGTTTTTCTATTACCATAATACTAAGTGTTTAACATATTAAAAATTGTGTGATTAACTCAATGTATGTAAATGAATTCAATATGCTTGTTGTATCAAGGAATTATTAAGATGTTTTACTTAGTAGCAATAAAATAAATAAAACAATATAGAAATACTCACTGTCAAGTACAAGTTCTGCATTCATAGTGTTTACCTGAACAAACGAAATAGTCTCAATTTAATACTGATGCCTCCATATGACCTACATAAGCAAACGAGACCATTGGAAAATTGGCTATTTCTATTAGTGTCTAATAGTTGTGCTGGGGTGTGCTCGGGATAAATTCGAGTTGCTTCAGCCACTACCTGAAGGTCTGTCTCCGGAGCTGCTGCCTGCTGAAGTGAAGTGCAGGGAACATGTAACCTAACGTTAGGTGAAACACTACCTCCTTTGTCCACAGGGACCGCCAAAATCAACACAAAATGAAAAACTCCATAGAGCTGCTTTACGTGGAAGTACAGAAGTACTGCCAGCAAAATGTACTTAAAGTACCAAAAGTAAAGTACTTATTAGACAGCAGAATGGCCCGTGTCAGAGTGTTATATTGTCTAAAGTCTAAAATATACATCACGAGCAACTAGTAATTGCAGCTGTTGGATAACTGTAGTGGAATAAAAAGTGTATCATTGTCCTCTGTAATGTAGTAGAGTAGCATAAAATGCTGTAATAAAATACTCAAGTACAAGTACATCAAAATTGTACTGAAGTACTTGAGTAAATGTACTTATTTACTTTCCATCACTGTAAGTGCAAAGTGGTGGAAGATATTTATTTGGTAATTGGTAATCATCCCTCCATAGTACTCAGTGAGTGTCTTCATACTGTCTATGACGTTTCACTTCAGCCTTTAACAGATGAACATCAGTCTCTGTTTACCTCAACACTTTGGGATCCCTTGCTAATACAACCGTAATATGCTGAGCCCATCTCAGGATCACAGAAAACAGATGGCACCAGCCTGATAGTTGTTGTGTCACAAACAAACAGAAACAACCAGCTGCCAGCCTCTCCAGGCTCTGAGCTCGGAGTTATAGCAGGGAATGGGATATGGGGTGGAGCACTGAAGACACAGACAATAATAGTGGGTAGAGGACATGTTACCAACCTGGAAGCTGGTATAGATGGGCTGCCTGAGGAAACAGAACAAGACTCTTTTTCTTCATGTCTACGGTGCCCCTTCTGGACCTGAGAGGAATAACAACAGTTTCACACTCCTCTGCTCTCTAATATGCTCACTGTTAATTTCTGGTTTAAATTAAACCAAGAGCAGTAGTATCTGTTGTGATTCATGTTTTCAGATCATGTTGTCTCTCTTGAGTTTATGGTCTCTTCAAAAAAGAAGACAAAATCACATCAGTAATATCTTGTCTTACCATGATTTTAGCATATAGTTTTCTATTAGCTGCACAGAGTTTTGACTGTTTCATACAGAAGGTGCTCCAGCTTTCTTCATCAAAACCATAGTTAAAGTAATCTGAGATGTCAGCACCTAAAAGCAAAACACAAAATAGTAATGAACAAGTCTGCATATAATTACCGAATACACAGTTGCAGTGAATGAGTTCACAGAGAGAAGACTCAAAGCTCAAAGAACTCTACTTACCAGCTTTCCTCCATGGCTTTTCCTCTGCGTTCACCTTCAGTACTGGGATTCCTTGGATGTTGTCCAATGCATCCATGTCAAGTCTCTTTGTATTACAAACTGCAAAACATTTGACTGAATTCAAGGTATCTGAAAGAGACACCTCACAATCATGACAGATGTATTTGCCAAGGACTTAAATGTAGAAGATTATTATTTATTCATTTTTAATAAGGCCATGGGACATTTTTTTTGCATAAATACATCATTAAACTGAGCTGATTGCAGAATTGAAGCCAGTACTCTCAGTGCAGAAGTGTTAGGAATGTGCAAAAGTCTACTTTTTAAGGTCAAATATTCCCTGGGTTGGCAGAACAGTTAATTTTCTGTTTCATGAAAGGTCTATATTGAAATCAGGAACAAGCAAGAACTGTGAATTTTTTGGAGGCTGAATGCTTATCGTTTTTTTGTTTAATGAATTAAAAAAGAAATGTAAAGACTTTCCTGGTCTTTCTGTCTTTGTGCTCCTGTTGTGTTATGTGTCGTATTGTCGTCTGAGCCATTCCTAAAAGGTGTGCCACCGCATCAACTTACCAACTGCATGTGACCTCCTTTCAGCATTAATTTTCAGATGCACAGGTGTGTGCCCAGAGCTGCAAGAAAACAAGAGGCACACACATTATCAACACAGTTATCTCCATTATCATGACATTAACTTGAATACTGAGAAATACTGCTGTCTGGGTTGAGCGCTGATAACCTAATTTCAACTGGCACCTCCACATATAAGACTAATATGTCACAAAAAAACCAATGAAAATATCTCAAAGCTACATTTTGACAGAAGTGGGTTCCTGACAAATAAGGCACATTAATATTATACCCAGCAGGCAAAGAAATGCAATAAAAGTCTGAAAAATTCAACATTATTTTGTCAGAAGATGGATAATAAACAATAAACACTCTCATATGCACGGCTGCGTGGCTACCCAAAATCATTGTATTCATCAGCACTGTCATTGTCACTGTCTTCATCATCTTGGATAGCTTTCAAATTGCACCATAAAACAAAAGAAACACATGAAAATAATAATAATATCTACTTGAATGTCAAAACACACAAGAGTTTATTTGGCAGGTGCTGTGATAAAAATACAAAATAATGTACATAATAGATACTAATGAGAACTGGAGAAAAAATTCTACAGTGAGTGTGCCTATTCTTAGCTGAGTGCTTCACTCAGACTACTCTTGTCAAGACCAATCACAGGCTAAGTGCCCACTTTCACATATTCTTTAGAGAACGATATCACGTTATTATAAAAAATATCAGTTCCACAGCCAGTTAATACATGGCACAAAGGCAAACACAATGAAGCCATCTGAAAATGCACACCTTTATATTATAGAGATGGCTTATGTTCTGTTAGAAAAGGCTAATCATGACAATATTTAATCTTAGTTTTCAAATACAACTATCAACAACTGTTTTGTTCAGATTCCTGAGGTGGGTCGTTCTGATCTTCAGGCATCAGGGCTTTAAGTGAACCCAAAACAAAGACACTTGGCTGTTATCCTTTAGCTTAGCTTACAGATTCAATTTAAGTCACAAATGCAAAAAAGACTAAACTCACACACACAAAAAACAAGACTATTGTTGAAGCTTTGGTGTATGTTACAGTAACTTACTGTAATTGGCAGGTTATGCTACATTTACTCTGAGGGAAAAAGGCTGGAGAATGCAGACTACAGATACCTTCAGTGCTCCAGTTGTGTGATTGCTTACATCCACATTTCACAGCTCACAAATAAACATTGCTCGTCTGGCAGCAGATTTAATGAGCATCAAAATACTTCTTAATGTTCCAGACGACTGCTTGCACATTTCAGGCAGCACACACGGTGCCATCACACACGTATTGCGCAACTATAATGATCACTGTCATTATTGTACTGTGAAAAGTGTATTATATCTGAATGCTTCATTACTGTTATGCAGTCAGTTCTAATTGGATACGAGCATGCCAGCACAGTTCACCCTGAATTTGTTCACTCCTTACTGTCACTAATGGCCTGTCTAACCTGTGTGTTTTGAACTTCTCAATCCAAAATAAGAGAGGTACTGGAGAATTAAGATAAAAGGCAAGATAAAATAACTGTAATAAGAGTCTCATATACTGTATCATATCATAATTTTCTCATGGTTATGGGAGGCAAAATAGTGATGCTATTCAGATGTAACATTATGCCTATAACACTTTGACTTACCACTCACTTATGACTTTTGACATTCATATTAAAAGTTAAAGGGTAACTATCATGGTAACAAATACAGTTGGACCATATGCCTAAGTATGACACACACAGTGGTGGAGAAAGTACACAACTCGGATCCTTTGCTTGCATAAAAGTACTGATACCACACTGTAAAAATACTCTGTTACAAGTAAAGTCTTGCGTTTAAATCTTACTTAAGTAAAAGTTTGTAAGTATTATCAGGAAAATGTACTTAAAGTATTAAAAGTACTCAATGCAGTGACTGTTACGCTATTATATCATTAGATTATTATTACTCATGCATTAATGTAAAAGCAGGACTTTACTGTTGTAGTTGGTTGAGGTGGAGCTCATTTTGAACTATTCTGTACAGGACTGCAACTAATGATTATTTCCATTATGGATTCATCTGCTGGTTATTTTCTCCATTAATCAATTGATTGTTTGGTTTGTAAAAATTCTGAAAATAGTGAGAAATGTTGTCACAATTACCCAGAGTCCAACGTGAAACCTGCACAGTGTTTGTTTTGTCCAACCAATAATAGAAACCTCAAGATTATAAAAAGGAAAAGCAGCAAATCTCCACATTTGTGAAGCTGGAACCATGAAATATTTTTACATGAAAAATGACTTAAATGGTTGTCAAAATAGTTGCCAATAAATTTTCTGTTAAACGACTAATTGATTAGCCAACTAATTGTTTCAGTTGTACTTGTATATACTGTTGGATAGTTTAATTTATAACAAACATCACATTTTACAAGTTCTCCATATGTTTTGTGTGCAAAAATCTTAATTTGTAAAGTAACTAAAGCTGTCAGATAAATGTAGTAAACTAAAAAGTACAATATTTCCCTCTGAAATGTGGTGGAGTAAAAGTAGAAAGTGCCATGAAAAGAAAAGACTCAAGTAAAGTACAAGTACCTCAAACTCAAGTACAGTACTGTAATGTACTTAGTTACATTCCCGCACTGGACACACATACATACCTGGATGGGATTTGAACCTTCTCTTTTTCCTCCTTGTCATCTGTGGTGTTCATGTCATAAATCACTGCAACACACACAAACACAGAACAAACTTAAGTCAACGTTTGTAGCCTAATTTGACACTTTTGACACAGTATGGTGTGCTACATTCACGTAAATGTAATGTAATGCCACCTGTGGCAACTATAACGGCCAATTAGGCTAATCATAAAATTGTTTGTGCCGAAAATGGAGAGAACAAACAAACATTAACATACAGCGGTTGGCCTGTTCAGATTTACCTTGATATAATTTTTCCTCGTCTTCGTCTTCGGTGGGAACTTTGGAGTCCGACTCCGGTGAAGACATTTTAATATAGAAAAGGTAGTTGTAGCTACTTTCAAATAAATATAGCTGATACACCAAAACTACAAAATGTAGCTAAGCTAGTTATAAACGTTGTGGGAAACGGGGATGTTGGCTAATTAATTAGCCAGCTTCACCAGTCAGTAAAATTGACAGTTCAATGCGTTTCCATGGAGACAATTAAGTGAAGTGACAGCTCATGTCGCATAAACCCAGCCCTGTCATTGGTTAGAGACCGTCTCGCGCTGGGTCGACCAACTGCCAGTAACTTATATTTTTTTAAATGTTTAAACGCTTTGGGCTCCTTTTTTCCCTTTTCAGCCTTTGAAATGACGTTACTTGTAATGGTAGTGAATTCTAGAGACCCAGTAATAAAATTAAATTTCGAAAATGAATCAATAACTGTAATAACATTAGTACTTTCTCAGCACTTCATGCGAGTTGTTCTTTGGACGCTGCTTATTGTCATAGCAACGAGTTAAAGCTTGCGTGACGTTTTTGTGCTGCGACGCGCGATTGCCACGTCACCTTTGAGAGACTCGTGTGTTTGTTTTGTTGGAGCTACTGTAGCTGTCATTTCTGATGTTTCTTTGATTTCGTAGCATTTATAGCTAACACTGACAATTGGCAAAATGCTGACGACGGAGCATTTTACGCACTTCCCGCTCCAGATGTGGGAGAAGGTGCTGTCGAAGGTAAAGAAAGCTGTTGTTTTTATGGATGACAAGTGTGCAGAAGCTCTCCACTGGTGCGGAGGAGCTGCCGTCTTGTTGGAGGCTGGAGCCAGAAATTTAAAGGAGTTTTCAAGCTTCGAAGCCTGCGGTGCGAATGAACCGAAAGCCGTGTTTGTGGTGAGCACTTTGTTGAAGGGCAGAACAGTCGACATCATTAAAGACATCATATCTCTCAGTCACTTCCAGTATTGTGTTGTCTTCACCACCGTTGCTCACTCCGTGCACCTGCTCGCCAACAATGTCACGACAGAAATGGACGGGAACCCTGTGTTTGAGCAGTTTGAAGAAAAGCTGTGCGAGTGGATGGGGAACATGAACTACACGGCTGAAGTCATGCATGTTCCAGTGGTCTTCGCCCCTGTATCTCAGCAACTAATCCTCACACCCACGTTTGCTCACCTGTTTCCACTGCTCTCACCTGACCTGGAGTCAATAAATGCAAAACGACCAGAGAAGAAGAGATTTGGGAGCCTGGTTGACATAGACATGCACTCTCTCCCCGTTGAACTGCAGCTTGAAATCAAATCCTTGGCTTCGGCATTAAATTCAGTGTTTGAAGCTACAGGCACAAGGGAAGAGAGTTTTGCTGTGGGTCCCATGAGCCGCATCATAGCAGGGGAACTGGCCAGTCACCCTCAAGCAAAAAACCGAAGGAAGACAGCCCCTAATAAAGCATCAGTCATTTTTGTGGACCGAACAATGGATCTTACAGGTGAAATCTCCCTCCTTTTTGGACCATGTTGCATCAAATCATTCTGCATGGTGCAGAACCCTAATCACATCACAATCTTCACAACCCTAATCATCCCTCTATAGAGTATAAAAATATATAGATGTTGATATGTCACTGACAGCTGTTACTGTTACAGTCACTTATAATCATTTCTTGGTTCTCAGGAGCTGTTGGTCACCATGGAGATAACCTGGTGGAGAAGATTCTGACTGTGCTCAAACCTTTACCTGGCCATGTGACAGACGTACAGGTGGACATGCTGGAGCTCACAAGTCTGCAGCGAACCCCTCACTCCCAGACTACCCTGGCCCCCGGCTGTCTCGCACAGACCCAGTGAGTGCATCTCTGATGATAGTTTTAATCATAGTTCATTTACAGCAATACTCATTTTCCTGTTAATTGGTGTTATATACACACACACACACAGATGTCATTATCGCCTATGTGAGAGATTTGGATTGAAATTGCTTTAATTAGTGGTAATCATTCATCGCATCTCTTTTCAGCCATCATTTGAAAGGAGGTAAATAATACAAGAGAAGTAAAGAACAGAAAAAAGATACAAAGAAAGAAAAACATACACATTTTAATAAGTAATAAGCAGGTATGTTCAAGGTATACACCTATACATGCTGTACCTATGTCTATACTGCACTTTGCAACTAAAATGCTTATCTTTCAGATATTTTGACTATGTATGTATTGCATTTGTGTATACAGAGTTCTGGTGGTTCAGCTCACTGCAATGTTCAAGACCCAAATATGACATTAAACAGATGTTCAAAGGGCAGAAATTTAAGGTAATCTCTTTTGCGTGATTTTATCGCATCAGTGATGTTGTTGCAGTCCGGAGCGTATGAAATGTGTGATTTTTATCCTTCTACTAGAGCTGCAACAATTTGTCGATTAATAGATTAGTCTGCAACTATTTTGAAAATCGATTTATCATTTAAATCAATTAAATCAAGCAAAAATTTTTCAACTTGTCAAACGTGAGAATTTTCTGCCTAACGTGACAGTTAATACAATACCTTGGGGTTTTGGACTGTTGGTCACATAAAACAAGATTTTCATTCGAAGATGTCACCTTGGCCTCTAGGCAATTGTGATAGGCATTTTTCACTATTTCCTGATATTTTTTGGATCAAACAAGTATAATGAAATAATCGTTAGCTGTAGCCTTACTCTCTACCTCAGTAAAACAGTCACAGTCTCAATTACATAGTGTTTTTCAGCACATTCTTTAATCCTTCCATAATTTCCTCCAGAGATATAGCTTGTATTTTAAAAGTGCATGTTTCAGTCTAAGTTTTTGTGCACAAAGAACTGCATTCCCCATTAGGAGAGCACAGAGGACCCCACAAGCTCATCAAATGTGGTGTTGTAGTGTCAGCTACAGGTAATCACTCTGTCTGGCTAGTGACTTCCTATGGCTGATTTTATGTGTAGTGGAAACATGAACGTCACTTTAGGGACAGCAGTCCCTTTCTTACTGCCAAAGCATATCACTAGCATTTCAGAAACAGCCATTTGGGTAGTTTGCGACTGATTGTCCAAATAATTTGATATTACATGAATTAAGTAAAATTAAAAGAATAACAAGTAGGTCCAGGATTCGAACCTGCCAGCCTGATGTGGTCTTTTTTTGTGCGCTTGTGCATGTTCTCCCTTTTCCTGTGTGTGTTTCCCCTGGGTGCTCCGGTTTCCTCCCAATTCCCAAGACATGCAGGTTAGATAAATTGGAGTAAATTGCCTCTAGGTATGAATTGTTTTCTGTCTCTGTGTTATGGTTAAAATGTCGTCCAGAATGCTGAGTTTAGTTACTGAGGAGTATTATTATTTATATTTTGTCACTCACCTCCCCATGGAATATTTATCATATCCGAATGGGGTTCATTTTTGTCCACAGGCTAACAATGGGGTTAGATAGCACTTCACAGAATCTGAATATGAATGTGATAGAAATACCTACTGTTATTATTTCACTCAGTATCATACATAAACCAGTGATCAACGAATTTGGGTATTTTACCAACTTGGAACCAGATCCAAAATGGAACTGTCTATTGGAACTCATCTCTAGCACTGACATAACCACAATGTACATTTTTACATACTTTTCCCACCTGTCCAAACACACATATGCCCAAACACACACTCACCAGCCTAGAGCCAGCCCAGTTGAGTGGCACATGACCAACATTAGGTGCCAGTGATTCAGTGAAGCTTGCCTCTAGTCTTGGCTGTGCAGATGCACGTGTTAGGCGCCTGCGGTGGGGCTGTTGTACATGGCAGGGATTAGTCCTACATCATGTGTTCCACTCCCGCTTTGCCCCTTCATGTGGTTGCAGGAGGAAAAGGCTTTGACTGAGAAGAAGAGTTTTGTGGCTGGAGCTGTCATGCAGTATGTCTGACCGCGTTCATGAACGGGCTTACACATACAATGAGTGCAGCAGGGACCGTTCTGAGCTAGGTGGGAGGTTCTGTTGTAATGGAACCAGTCTTGGATCTTTCTAGTCAGGGCTGTTTAGACAGTGTGTACTGTAGCAGATAATGTGAGCACAGCAGGGGCGGGTTGCACCGACCCCAGGATGCAGGGCTCAAGTCTGGGGCACATCAACCAGATATCTACAATACACCCACAAATGCATTTTTCAAGTCACCATTGTTCTGAACATCTTGGTTGCACAAACACAGCTGAGTAAAACTGTAGAGGGATGAAATGTTTGATATTGTATGCTTGATGCTGCAGCAACAAGGTTACCCTCTCACATTGTCTGTCTAGAAAAAGGGGTAGAAAGTGTATGGTGATGGATAAGAGGGTGGGTTAAATTGTAGACAAAACACCAAAACACGCAGAGGTCCCAGCGGCAATTGTTTGCAATCATTGTTTCAGATCTTCTCAGCCAACTTTTTTAGGTGCACATTTAGATGACCGATTCAGATATTGCATTTAAGTTCTAGCAGGTGCTCGAACACAAACAAACAGACGAAGAAGTGTAGCTAAAAGTAATGAGTAATGCTGCAGGGGCTGTGTTTGTATGGAGTATGTGTCTGATCGGGGCCAGCAGGATCAGCAGGAGTGTTATTGCCTGTGCTATCTCTGAGCAGATGGCCCAGTTGAGCCTTATCACAGATGTTTAGGAGATTGAAGTGCTGCCGAGGCACAGCGAGAAAGAAGCCTAGAGTTCTCACTTTGTTTAACTGCCTTCAAGTGCGCAGCTCTCCACGGGCAGAGTTTATGTCAGTCACTCCAATATGTTCAAGACGGGGCTCTGCAAATGCACGTTTTCAGCTCTTAAGCATTAATCTCTCCAAATTCAACGAAAGATACAAAAGCACACATTTCTAAAATGGATTGTTTTCTTTGCATGATGTGAACTGTGCAAAGCAGTAGACCCTACTGGCTCTGTGTGGTTTGATTGTCTATATAATAAGTTTCCTCCTACTGTATGTTTATACACCCATGATTTGTCGAGCTATTTTTAGCTCAGACCACAGTGTGTTTTGATTGGTTTTGTTGTGTAGAACAGCTCAAGCCTTTAAATATTAGGTGCGGACCTAATTTGGACCTTTTGTATGATATTTCCCTCAGTAATTCCAGGATATTTTTATAGATTACTGTGTCTTAAACATTCTGTGGGTGGTTGTTGATTCTAGCTCTCCTGGCAAGACCCCACTCTTACTTTGCAATTACTGTCGTATTGTCTTTCATAACCTGGTGTGAATTTTCCTTATCCTGCAACCTGACTTTCACTTTGTGGTTCTAGTAATCATGCCAGAGAGAAAGTATACTTTGTGTGGGTGTGTACACACACACACTTTGCCTGTGCTGGTTTTTTGTTACTCCACTCTTGTACTATGGCGTTCTTTTTCAGCCATTAAATAGTGCCAGGATGCAGAGTTTGCTGTATATAGAAGGATGTTGAGTGAAAGTGGCAGTGGAAGTGTTGTTTTGTGTGCCCTCGTATGTGTGTTTGTGGTCAGGTAACTTCCAGCCCAGTCTGTGTAGTTTGCTGTGCTTGGCTGCACGGCCCCTCTGATCCTGAGTAGGACATGTGAACCCCATTGGCAGAGGGCACCAAGTTTCCCTCAGTCTCAGACTGAACCCTGCACCCCCGTCATCTGGCTGCCTTCGACCTTGATCCTGTGGTGGGAGTGTGTGCATGTGGGCAGAACCGAGTACGGGTGGCCAAGGTGCTCTGGGCCTGCCTCAGGAGCTGCTGAGCTTGAGCCAGGCAGTGTAACCGACCGCACCCTGCCACGAGAAAACACTGCAAGGCTGCCATCTCCTCAAATCTGCGAAGCAGATCTTGCATGCGTACCACCAAGAAGGAGGGAAAACACCTATTTCTGTCCCAGCTGGGAAATATGAGCATGAATAAAAAGCCATGAACACTTATTTGAGTTCAGGCTGTATGGGAAAAGTAACAAAAAAACACAGAGATAGTAGAGTGTGGAGAGGAGAGAGCAAATGACAGGCAGCTGAGGATAGCTAAGCCTGTTTTTACTCCACCAAGAATAAAGAAGCGGTATGAAAACTGGCCACATTCATTCTATGGTGGTTCCTTATACGGTAGAGATTGTTTTGCTATTCTATACTTACTTACTTATACTTGAAGTTAAGTCTTTCAAGTGATTTATAGGCGAAACAACAACGCTAATCCATTACTACTTACAGTTTTAGTATGAGTTTCCATACAGACCTGCCTGTTGAGTATGTTTTGAGGATTACAAGGTTTGTTTTAACAGTAGTACGCAGGATATTGATTCTGGCCAAACATCGGGTTCCTTACATTGTATCTTGATCAAAACTTAATTCTTCCAGTAACGGCTCCCCCTATTCCACTCTCACCATAGTTAAACCTGAAGCTGATGATGAATGTTAGTCCGTGGAAAATAAATTACAGTGCTTATACAGTATGTGTGTGTGTACAGTGTGTGTATCACACCACGCAGGAAATAAAGGTAGTCATGCCCACAGGAAAGTGCTTTTTGTTCTCTTGAATAAAACTTTACACTTGATGGAAATCGCAGCTATGCGCTCGCCATACCTAAGTGAGAGCCAGTCTGCGCTTGCAGTTTTCATTATTGCAGTATAGAGTGAAGATCAAACCAAAATAGTCTCAATTTAATTTTGAAGCCTTCTCCCACCACTTAAAAGAAGAGAACCATTCCCCCCTCTGAGCCATATGCGTCTGTGCAAGAGCAACACAGCTTAGTTGCTTTCATCTAATAATTTATCTCACTGATTTTATCAAGACTACCCTAAAGGTCAATGATAACTTCAGTTGTTTGCAAAATAGAGTTCTGTCTGTTTTGGTAGTTATGTATAGGAGATGCAGGGTTTTAGCTATATCTTAGGATTTAGTGAGCTGACGTGTCCCCTGGTCCATTTCAGGTGTTGTGTCTCTGTTTCTTCTGCTGCTTAATTCTGTTTTTCTCTCCAGTGTAGAAGGTATCTCATTCTGAAACCCACAATACATCAATCAAGTGGATTACTTTCACCTGAACAACTTGTACTCCGTGTTCCCATCAAGACTGAGATAACAAAACCTATTCTGTCTTGTACGCCGTCTTCCACTCTGTCATTTGATTTCCACTACACAACACACTTTCTGTTTGGGAAAGAGTATGCATGCATTTATTCAGTAAGAGGATAAAACACCCCCAAAGATGGCACTTTACATCCTCCAGCCCCACTTTTTCAAAGAGCCCCTACTGCTGGCTTTCATTTGAAATGGTAAACTAGCCAAGATACACGAGGGGAGGAAGAGACTCCCGCATCAACCCTGTACAGATCCTTTCATTTCTCACCTTCTCCCACATTTTACCATTCTCTCTACACTGCAGAAGAAGAAAGTTTCTAACATTTTTACTGTAATCTTTTGGAATAAATTATATTATTTCACATGTATATTTTACAAATGCAACCAACATTAAATTTATGAATTTCTGCACAAGTTAATTGGAGTTTTTCCAACTTTTCACTGTAAATGATACATATACTTTTACTTAACACACATCTAGTATAGATTGCAGGAAATTTCCTACTGTTGTAATTAGAATAAATCAAAAACATAAATTGTGATTGCAAAGGGTGTGAACAATGATGTATTTTACTGTTCTTTTTAAGTTTAGTAGAAGTATATATGAGAGCTCCTGGTACTTCTGCGTTGGTGTGTTTCATTTTTAGTGTGTATCTCCCCTCCTCTCCCCACTTCCTGCGGAACTCCTCTCCCTCTTTTTCTCTCCATAAATCCGCTGGGTCATTTGTCCCTCTTGCCAGGACACACAGACACTCAAGGCCAGGTCTGGTTTTGGTCCACCTCTCTCTCTCTCATGTTCTCATGTACATGGGGATGTTTACAGGAAACCGACAGTGTGTTTTGCCCCATTAAAAACATTCCATAAATTAACTCACTGAGGAATGGGGCTGACCTTGCACAATTCTATTAGGCTAGATCCGTTACATGTAGACCTGTTGGAAAGTACACAGATCTGAATCATCTGCACTAGGAAATAGATTACAGTCTGCTTTTGCAGTCTGTTGAGTGTGAAGTTTTGATGCTCTTGACCGCATTAAGGATAGTTATATTAATATGCACGGGAGAGTGCAGCAGTTTGTGGATGTGACTTGTTGCACAGATGCTGATAAACTCCAAGAAGTGGTGTCAAATATTTATGAGCTGTGATCAGTAGTATGAAGTTTCTCAGCTGTCCAAGTGATAGGCTGTGTAGTACTACAAAGTTAATGACTGCAGATTTGCTGTTTTACATTTTCTCACTTACCTCTAGTGGTGTCCAGCCATGCAGATAGTTTCGATTTTATTTGCAGTGATTTAAAAAGTTTAACAGCAGTGTGCCTTTTCAAAAACAATAAAACTATTTTGGTTACTTCCATAAAATTCACAGACATCACAGTTTTCATTGGAACGTCTTTCTGCACTGGAATTATTTCCCATGAAAGCTGCTGACTGGATCATAAGTGGATCATACCGAGTGATGGGACACTTTCTGGAAAGAGGTGTTGCTGCAGAAGTTTTAAATGTCATTTTTCACTGCTTTGAGGATCACAAACAAGATTCCATTCACCTCTATTGTGTTGCAGTGGCAGCAGAAATCTCAGAGACCCATATCTCAAAAAGTAGTCGAATAAAATGATACAGCTAGGTGCTAGCTAGCTAGAGGAAAGTGAGAAAATGTGTTTTTTGTAATTTGGGTGAACTGACCCTTTAAAGACATTTTGCCACTCATCCAGGAGGCTTCATCAATCGAATGTATGTAGGATGGCTCACTTCTGAATCATGTCATGAATACTGAATTTTACTATACACGCTCGCTCGTGTGTGTGAGAGGGAGTCAGAGTAAAGAAATAAACACTGAATTGTGTGTGTACACGTACAGTACACAGTACTCATGTTCGACCCAGTGATGAAGGGGCCACAGGATGGGGAGTAAACTTAAGAAATCCTGAGTCAGAACGGTTAGAGCCATTCTTTTCTGCTGCATCACACACTTCCAGGAATACTATCCCCCTCCTCACCCCCACAGTCATTAATGACTTGGACATGGTCAGAGGTATTTCATCACTTTAATGGGCACATACGTGTTCATTTTTGGTACGCACATCTTTCTTTAAGTTATAGTATTTGATGCTTAACCGCCTTTTAATGGTACAACACTCATTACACATGTAGTGGAATTTAGTTTGGGCACGAACACCCACACTCTCCAAACGCACCCACTCAGCCTGTCTAAGCAGGCCAGAGAGGACATTCTGTACACAAGTCAAGTGCAAGAGTGCCCCCTTCAGTCTGTATCTGAGCAGCCTTCCCAACAGACAGAGCCACACTGCACTTAACGCTTGCAGATGGCCAATGACACGCGCCCACATTTGCAGCCC
>NTHP01000416.1:169152-204205 GCA_003416845.1 Oplegnathus fasciatus | reverse complement strand
GGGGGGGGGGGGTAAAAGGAGGGGCAGTGTGGTCCCTCAGCTCCTATAATCTATGAGGTAAAGAAGGTCTCGTCTCTCGTAACAAGCAGGTTGTAATATGTTGGAGGTCACACACACGCACACAGACGCACACACACCCCGCACACTCTGCCAAGCATCTGCATGCACATGGTGGTTTCCTTTCACACATTTGTGCTAAACAGCAGTCCTTCTAATTCTAGATGGCTGCTATGTTGTGGATTAATTTAGACAAATGCACAACAACAACAACAACAACAAGAGATCGAGCAAAAATAGAAGGAACAGAGAGACTGGGAGTGACAGTAAAAGCATGAAAGTATGAAGAAGGTGTAGCATTCAAGCTGCCCCCTCCTGCTGACTGATAGTCTGTTGACTTAATGTCATTCCTGAGAGAGAGAATAAGAGAAAAGCGGGGAGAGAAGGGGGCACTGTCGAACTCCTCACACACTGAACCTTTATACCCCACTGGCAGAGGACCAGATTCCATGAAGCCCCCTGAGCTCCTAGCACACCCCCACACAGTTCCCATCCTGCCCACCAGCACCACCAGCAGAGTTCTCAATCCATCATGCTCTGCTCATATGAGACCGAGCTAAACCCAGTAACGCAAAACGCTTAGCATTAATACCTATCTGCTCTCTCAGTGCCCACTCACTCGCTAGGAGAGTAGAATTTTCCACTCGCACCCCAACACACTCTCACTCTGGTGGGTTTATGCAGATCAGCGGAGAAAATACTGTATCAGGATACTACAGGCCCTGCGTTCTCACATACACACTGGTCCAACTTGGCTTCTTTTCATCTCAACAGGATAAGATCATCCAGAGAGAGACAGAGAAAATAATCAATTTCTCAGAGCCTGAGTATGACCCGTCAGGTTTCTCATAGCACAATGGGATGATGAAATTCCCTCGCTGTGTGTGTGTGTGTGTGTGTGTGTGTGGAGTCCAGTGTTTATCTTGGGTGTTTTTGCTCTTAGCAGGGAATTAGTTAGACAGCTTTGGTTTCATCGTCCGTAAACGTGCGTTTATCTGTTCATCTGTGCATGTGTGTATGTATGCATGCATATGTGTGCGTCACATGGTTGTACAGTTTGTGTATATATTGAGTGCACCGATAGCGCAGTGTAAATGAGATGTGTTGACAGGGCCTTTCGTCCTGTGGTGCAGTCTGGGCTTTTAACAGCAGAGACTCAAGCAGACAATTGATTGCATTCATCATTCCATGCAGTGAGATTTGGGAGAGTGTAATATCACAAGAGGAGTATTCATATTTTACACTATCATCTCTCCTTTTTAATCTTAATTTAAATGACTACGCGTTTTGTTAAATGGCAAAAAGGCTTCACACTTCATCTACTAATTGACTTATGGCTTTTTTTCCATTTGGTAATGAATATAATTCTGTGATTTACCAGGACAAAAAAAAGCATATTTGCGTAAAAGGTTTTATCTCAACTTTGTGCAAGCAAATGAAATGAAAATATCACAGATCACAGTGTATGGCCATTTATTTCATGGGAAAACCACAATATTTACAGGAACAGCAATCAGTCAACCAACAATGACAACACTGTCAAATGTGTTTACGTTGGATCCTGTAAATCATGTAAAAACTTGAAGGGCTTCAGTTACGTTATGCCACTTCCACTCATTCCATACCCTCCCACATGCATTGTTGAACTCCAGTCTTTTTTAAAATTTTTTATAAGCATATAACACAAAAAAAACAAGAATAGGTCCCTAATCAGATCAGACATTATTTGTGATAACCAAAATTTGGTCTATTGGATGTGATATCGTGCTATTTTGAATTGTGTCACACATGCTTCATACAAACTGTACAGATGATTTATAATTTTTTTCCAACAAATATTTTAATTCCCAAATTGCTCGGGCACATTTTTAACTGACGAAGAACCACAGATAGAAACTTCTCTACAACACAGACACTAAAGACGGTCTGAGTAATATGGCGGTGTATCTGCCCTGTTGTAGCCTGTGCTCTTCAGCCCTGTACAGTAGAGTCTTGAAAGGGGCCCCAACATGCATCCACAAATAAAACTTCCAGGACTTTCCTCGTCTTGGAGTGCATAAATAAAAGTCTCTCAGCCTTCCTGTGTCCCCCATCCATGTAGAATTACTTATGAGGCTGTCCAGCTGCTGAGGCCGGCCACCACTCAGCTCCAAGCTTACATCAGACATCACTTAGCCTCTGACTAACCCTGTGCACCTAGAATGCAAGTCATATTCCAGTAACAGGGCTAAATCATTGTTGGCCCCTGCCCTTTTTTGCATTGTTCAGGACTTTGATCACGGCTGAGCCTCAATTGCCACTTCTGCACATCAGGCTAAAATGGGCAGCAGCTCAACCTGTTTATAGCATGGGGCTGGAAATGTGATTTGTTTTATGGCTGGTCCTGCAATAAATGCACCCAGAAGAACATTGAAATGGCCGAAAGGTTCAGGTTTCTTCTACCATCTTAGGTGATAACTAAAAAGCCACACAAACGGCAGTATTGTATATACCTGAAAACCTTTGGGCATAGCACGCTGGTGAACAAACAGATGCTGATCGACTCGACATAAAACATTTTCAGACACCAGAAATTAATTGAAATTAACTGACAAACATACAATGTATAATTTGCCCAATAAAAACAGTTCTTAAAGAATTAATGAAGCTGACATGGAGAAGTCAATTCACAGCACAAGTACAGTGTCTTCTTACACATGCAGTCTTATTTATTAGAGGCTGAAATGATAACCTTTCCAGTACTGCTATTACTGCAGAAACACCCTAGTTTGAAGCCATAGCTCAGCTGACAGATCATCTCCCTGAGATTCACTTTGCATCTGGCAACAAGATGCTTGAGGAATCACAGAACTGTTTTGTGGAGTTTAGTGACATAGATAAGCACTAAGGCTCGGCCGGGGCTGTTTGATTGTGTAATGGAGAACAGGCTTTTGTGTGGCTTTCTTGTCTTAAGTTCTTTTTTCTGTTTTTTCCAATGTCTTACATTTTCTCACTCAGTCTCATATGATCTACCCAAGCTGTAAAGTGTGATTATATTTGGCCTACAGTGTACCATTCTTTGGTTGCCTATTCTCGGGTGAAATTATGCTTGGCACTTGCCTTGGACGTATTTCCTGGTTCTGTGCTGAATTATGGTTGGCACATCAAGCTTAGCGAACCTTGGTTATACTGCCAGGATTTTATGGCTGGATATGTTCACAATAGAGCTTTTCAAGATTTTGAATATGTCTGGACTGAAGTTTATTCTTCAAAAATACTTTAATTTCAGCAAGAAACTTAATTCCCTTTTGTAGTCACTTGCTCCGTGTTGGCCATACAGTATCACGCAACAAACTGACTCTTTCAGTTCAGCTTGGAAAGTATGTTTCCCAACAGGTGGACTTGCAGGAATCTATTTTGCTGTCAGGTTTACTTATCAGCTGCCTGAAAATAAGTTTTTTGTTACTAGCTTCCCTGGATGATTCCCTCCTATTTTTTTCTGAAAATATTTCAGAAAGAAGTTTTGTAATCCAGTGTCCAAAGTTAAAAAAAATGTTGTTATATTTACATTTGTTACGTGTCATTACTCCATATTGTATCTAGTATTCTGGAGATTTCTGCTCCATTTTTTTATCCTGCCTGTCTGTTTCTCTTCTAGTCATGTGTTTGGCCCCGCTAAAGAAAACACTGGCCATGTAGTCCAACAGGAAATACTCCCACATCTGGTGCTGGTTCAGAACATCAACATGAAGAAGTAGGCTTTATGGGGAGTTAATGTGTGCCCCCTCTCTATCCCAGCCCCTGACACAGCCCCTCGTACCTCCAGGCCACCCTGCACACCCCCTTCTAGGCCTTACACCATTTACGCCGCTTTTCCTGTGTCTCTGTGAATCTTCGCAGGAGGAGCTCGGGAGAGGCAGACGGTGTGAGGAGTCTAGTCTCTCTCTGCTGCCTCTATAAATGTTCAGAGAAAACTCTGATTTACACTCATTAGTCACACACGAGAGGCGCTCTGAGGAGCTCCTATCAGCGTTCTTGTACCTCTTCTATATGTAGACATGCTCAAGCACACACACATGCACAGTGATGTGTAGTCATACTCTCTGACTCATGTAAACATTTCACTGAAAACTCTTTCCACCTGAAGCTTGCGCATATAAAGAATATTGCACCCTGACTGGCATAGTCACACACACATACACACACACTTCTGCACTTCTCTCGCTTTCTCCCAGCCTGTGGAGTTTTTGCTCATTAAGATAATATTATGGTCTGTTTTGGTATCAGTCATTCCCCTCTGCCCTAAGCTGAGTGTATGATAGTTATTAAAAAGGCTGTTATGCTTGGAAAAAGGTTGTCTATTTATTCTGTTTCCGCGCTCCGCTCTTCCCATCAGGAGGAATAACTATGTGTGTGTGTATATGTGTGTCCCTTGCAACCTTGTGCATTTTTATTTGTTTGTAACAGATGGCACACAAGAGACCATTAGGACAGTCAGAGTGCAGTTGTGGATTGTAGTGTGATGTAATTTGACCAACATTGATTGATGAATTTGTGCTGACTCCAAATTTCTCCCCAGATAATAACAGTATCTTCCTCCCTCCTCTCAGGCCGTGTGACCCCTGAGCAGCTGTGCTCCTACATGCAGCTGTTCCGGAGCAGTTGGGGGGCGCTAGAGAGTCACTGTGGGGTGCTCCAGCTGGGCCTGGCCACGGCCCAGACACTCCGACACCCCAGCCTGCCCCGCTGGGATGCCTGCCTGGCCTTCGAGAGGCTTCTGCTGCAGGTCCGTACTCATCTTACACAAACCTATTATTCATATGCGTTACAGCTGATGAAAAGTGAAAGTCTCCTTTCAAAATGGGATATCCACCACTTGACAGAAAGACTGACAGAAACTTTTTTTTAGCCTTTTAACAACAAAACAATATTTCAGATGCAAGCGATTCTCTGTGTTAATATAAAGGAATGTGGAACAAATAACTTAAAGAATGCACACATGTTGTTTTTAAATGATATCCTAAACAATGTTACATTGACAGAGTTAAGTAGAAAACAGCACATTCACTGGCAATTTGTAGTTAACTCGGTTATTTTATTCTTTCATATCTTTCACTTCAGGTAAATATTTTATTACCGATGCTCAGCAGGTAAGTGGGTGCTTGTGGTTTGCTAGATGGTGGCCAGAATGTTGTGTTAAACTGACAGAGACAGGAAAAAACGCAGATTCCTCTCCTTCATAAACAAGGTCAGTTGTGTTTGTAGGGAAAACATTCGGATCCAGTAAACACTGCAAAAATGCCAGATTTCCATCATGTTGTTTAGAGGCTTTTTAGCTCAGTGGAGGAAGAGGTCTAGTTTATGGGGGCGGACAGAGGCGGATGTACACGTGTGTTTGACTGTGGAAAGGTCAGAGGGCAAGTCTGATGGAGAGACAGAGACAGAGGGGAGAGTATAAGAATAAATCAAAAGCCAGACCCAGCCAGTCATCACGTTTTCACTTCAGTGATCAACTGATATTGTAGTTTGCTCCCCGAGAAAAATGCCGCCATACTCTGTATTGTGATCTAACTAACACTAAAGCCATTTCCTCCATCTCTTACCTTGCTATTTCATTGAGTCTCTTTATATTCCTGAAGCTGTAAAGCAAGCAGCAGGACAGCAGAGTATTTAGGAACTTATTAAACTAAATCACGGAAAAATAAAACAAGCTTGCAGCAGTGCCCCATGCCAAATTGGAATTTGAAAACAACCTCATAAACCTTGGTCCTCAGCTGGGGCCATCATTGGTTTATTAAATAAGGGAAGAAGACTTTAGGGCTTATAGTTCCAGTATTCATTTGTTTCATGACTCCACTTTGATCCGTTCCCCCCATGGTTGTCTACTATACCTGGATAATTCAAAGTACAACTTTCTCACTGCTGTTTTTTTAGTTTCAGTCTCATAACTACCAGGCTTTAAAGTGACTGTGTCCACAGGTGGAACTGGGTCTCGTTAAACTGATGATGACCATGTTAATAACAGACTGTTGCTGCATTCAGCATCAGGGTAGTATATATAGCACTTGGCCCAGGTTCAAAATGACATTCTTCAAGAATCAAATCTCACAATCGGGCCTTGAGCATGATGTGAGAGTTGGTGTTTGCAATCAAAACGGGCCTGAGTTTTATTGAGGTATTAAGGGAAATGAGTTGTGTGTCCTCTGTGCCCCCTCTGTTTATTTAATTTCCATGTGAGGTTTTTGCTTTGGCTCAACATGGACAGAGAGAAGTTAATTACATTACAAAATGGCGGGGTGAAATGCCTTTCAGCTCTGCCTGGCGGTTGGGCTGTGTTTGCTCTGCCTGAGTGTGTGAGGGCTGCTGTGGGTACGGCTGGGCAGAGCTGGACACTCCATCGCTGGTGGACAGTGTGAGTTCATTCAGGCCAACTCCTCTTTGGTGCACTGGGGCCTTGGAGTGGGCAGTAGCCGTACTGAGGCAAAGGGCCATTGAGTTCAGGGCCTAGCCTAGTTCATGCCTTTCCCAACAGTTATGCACACACTTTGTCCGTATAAAATCCTGTGTAATAGCTACTTTGTGACCTAGACAACTTTTCCTGAGCAGCAGCGTAGTGTTTTGCTGGTAGGTGAGGTAATGCTTAAATATGCTGTAACACATAAAAAAAGCTCTTTGGAAATTAACTGTGCTTTTGCAGATTTTTCAATGGCAGCCTTTACTTGAAAGGTAATATACCTACAAGGGTCTTGCAGCAGGGAGGTTAACAAGATAGGGGCACAGATGTGGTTATGTAGGTTGACATGTTGGTTGGACTGTGATATAAATGTGGGAAGTGTGATACTTACAGTTTATACTGCCTGTATGGAGACTGCTGGATTTATTACCTCCTCAATATAGTACTTATATTTGTATGAGATGTCCAGATATCTTCTTGGCTGGCACTGCCACCCTGCCTGCACCTACAGTATACCCCTCCCTGCTGCCCTGGGCTCTGGCTGTCTGGCATGTAACTGGGTTTTGGTCTGAATGGGTCAGATTGAGCAGGCTTGGTCCAGCTCCAGCCCACAGTTACAGAATGTGTATGCTAGACGTGTTCAGTGCTGGACAGGGGTGGTGCAGCCAAGGCAAAACTCAACAGACTCACTCTTTCACCACTTCCCAGAACATCACAGGCACACTACCTCCCCATCAACGGCCCAGCCAGAGCCTCTACCTCACCAAACTAAACATGTACACTACTACTGTGCATTCCTCCCAGAGAGAGCTGACTTGGGACAAATTGCAGCTACATTTTTTGTAATGGCAAAATTTTTAAGGCTAGTATTGTTTTTGAGCGTGCTGTGCAGCTTACTGTTGATTAGTCTGTCACATAACTGAACATGGTAGTGATGACAGCAGTGCAGTAGAGAGGAGCTAACCTCTCTCACCCCGGCCTGTTGCTTTACTCTGCTGGGATTACCAGGGCATGCCTCTGCAAACATTCAAGCTCCGAGTTATTACTGGTCACAGCGCTGCTCAGACAGAAAGCTGCACAGGCTGTATGTCCCATTCTCCCACGAGTCACTCAAACTGCCTGCCTGGTCCTTATCTCTGTCTCTGCTCTATGTTTGTGTTTTAGCCTGAAATACTGTATATATAACTTAAAATCAAGCTATGAACTCGAATGCAGTGACCTTGCAGTTAATTTACAGAAGTGGAACTGCATAGCAGAAAAATACTGTGTATATACAATGAAAAAATGGTCGTTTGCCTTCATTATTTAACTTCACATAAGATAAAAATCCAAAAGAGTCATTCTGAAAATGTCAACATCTACATGAATATGAAAAAAATAATTTTCCAGGACAACCAATTACAGGGTTGGTAGCGGGTCCACTTGTTACTAACCGAGACAAAACAACAGATCTGAGACGGCCTGTGTACGAATTACTAATCAGGTTCATTTGGGTCCCATTGTATTGCTACAAGTCTCAGGTCTGGGTGTCAATATTATAGCTTGACCGATACTAGATTTTTGATTACATGTAATGCTACTCTTTTCAACTGCTGCTCTTTCATTAATGGAACATCATGGTGCTGCCAGAGTTGGTGTTCTCTCTGTATTGAGCACATTTTGGTTCAAGTCTGATTATCCTCAGATCTATTCGGACGGGGTCTGACTGTTTTTTTGGAAACATAATTATGCACATCAGGTTTGAGTGGGTTTTCCAAAATGTTGGACCTGTGAGGACCTCTTCCACCTACAAGTAATTATATATGAAACTCTGCAAACCCACAGTTTATGCTGCTGAGTCACAAATCATTCTTCAAGATGAGTCCTAAGTCTTTTTTTCAGACTGTTGTTTTACTCTGTTGCCGTGTGTGTCCATGTGTGTTGTTGTCACTGAGTATATAGCCAGGTTGGAGCCTTGTGACCCACATACTCCATTAACCCCCCCAGTACAGTGTCAGTGTGCGCTGGCTTAAAGACTCATGACCCTTCACCTCTATCCCTTGACCCCTCCTGGACATACACTGACCTGTAGATGCTCAAACCTGCAGATCTGTAGTCTGTCAGTAGCCTGACAATAAAACCTGTCATTATCCTGTTTTGTAAAGCTGTAAGAAGGCACGCCAATCCCCAGAATACTTTACATGCAGTTATATATGTAACATCTGGATTGTATCATTTCTTATGGCGACAGAAGGAAAAATGTTGATATTGGTCCCAAGTAACTTTCATCTTATCTGAGCTGCATGCCACAGACAGACAGGGGGCTTTAAGCCTGTAATTGGCCTTTCCCCAGGGTATGGAGCCTGTCCCCACATCCCAGACATTCCCCTTATTCTGCATCTCTGCTGTGTCCCTTCTGCCCCCACAGAGGGGGGGTTGCTGTGTTTTGCTGAAGATTGTAACAAAGGGGTGTGAATGACTCCGGGGCACTGCCCTGAGATGTCCAGCACTGACCTTCTACAGTTCCCCACTGTTTAACAGCCTCACATCTGGACTGACCTGGACTGACCGTCTCCCCATCCATCCACTTTCAGTACCATATTCTCCCTCATCCAGCCCCCATGTGTCCTCTCTGTAGTCCCCACAACCCTGGAGCAACACAGATCCGCTCACAGAATGAGCCACAGGAGGTTCAGGATCAACTCCTGTCTGTCTCTTGACAGAGTGGCCTCTCTGGCTCTCTCCTATCGTCTTCTGTTCATCCCTTTTCTCCAAGCCACATTTTATCCTGGATTTCTCTTTAAATATATCATGTTTACCCTGTATCTCTGTTATGTGTTCTCCAAACATAAGCCTCACTGTAACATACACACACATACAACATGAACTCTTGTGCTCCGCTGAAGTCCACGCCACTGTATTTTGTAACATAACAAGCCTTCTAAAACTGGAGGAAAATGCAGAGCTGAAGGAAAGTTGGGTTTATCAGAAGAGTTATTTACCTATCTCTTCCTTCCTGTGTTTAGTTGGAGAGGATTACAGTGGGAGAGAAGAGCAGTGATGGAGTTCACTCCCAGGAAGAACCAGGAATAGCCCCCATCTCAAGCTCTCTTCCTCTCCCTTCCCCCCCGTCTCAGCCCCGGTACCCTGAGACGGCTGTGTTTACATTGTTCTGCACAGCTCAGGCCTAATGTACTATCTGTTTAATAGGCAGAGAGAGGCCTGTTTATAGTGAGGGACCTTTTTAACAGAGGTGATGGGCTGGTAGGCCAGAGGGCAAGACCAACTCATCTCACTTCCTGTTATCATTACCTCTCTACTCTCAGACAGATAGGTGCTTGGCTCGCTCCGCTTTCTGCATTACTTATCCCCAATCGCCTCGCCATCCTGCTGGCTATGATTGTGCTCAATCTCTTTCCCCTGCAAAATTAAAGAACACAAGAAAGCTCAATCAAGTTGCCTCATATTAAACCTCAGTGGCTCCACTTCTCAGCTCAATAGTAATTTGCATGTGCTGCATTTTAAATGTTCTACTAAGCATCTTTCTACTAAATCTATATCTCAGCCCACTGAACTGAAACTTTATAGGAATTGCTTTGGTGTTAATAGCTGTAGAATTATAGAGCTACAGCAGAGGGAGTAAGATGGGCTCATAAGGGTTTAATACACTAAACATTTTCTCTTTTACTTAAAGGGGCCTTTTCCTTTTGGTATTGTATTTTGTATTGAGTCAGAGTTGCAATTGCTGCATATGTGCATTTGCGGATATTTTTTGTACTGGTCTCTATTGTTTACTGCGGCTGTTTAACTGTGGAGTCAAAACCCTTCACGTCAGGAGGATTTTTCATGTGGTCTGGAGTATTTTTTCCTCGCGAATGTGTGCTCTTGAGAGTTCTGCAGGATCTAAACTGAATGTTTTTCACAGCCTCAGCCAAAGATTTTCTCACATTTGCTCAGACCAAACTTGCAGAATGAAATGGTTGATCTTTCCTGGAGATCTTCCATACTGCTCTCTCCACTTCAGCACACGTTTGGCATTTCAGAACTCTGTTGTAATGAGCTGCATTGTCATCTTACATTGTTTGGGTGTGGTGGTCTAGGGAACATGATCAGAGGGGGCTCTTGGAGCTCCCACTAACACTCTCCATCCCTAGTGAATCAGGTCAGTGTGGTCTGCTGACTTGGCCTCCTGGCGTCAGACTTCATTTGAGCATGCTCCAGCAAGACACCACAGACTGGGGAAAATCCCACAATGCCCAGCATTCACCCTTGGATTGTTAATAAGGAAGGCCGTAGAAAAAGCTGACCATTAGGGAAGATGGCGGGGGTTGCAAGAGACCAAACAATGACCCAGTGTCCCAGACAGAGCTGCGCAAAGAACCACTTCATACCTTTATATTCCTCCGACTGGCACACGACCCCTTCCTTCATTTTAACAGTCACTGCTCACTGTTTATATTCCATTTTTTCCATGATGCACTGCTTCTGAAACTATAGCCAGATGTGCTTGCATGTAAGTGTGTGAGCGGCTATGTGTGCATGCAGGCATTCATGCATGTACATCCTTTAATGTGCTTATTCCGGTAACAGTGTCTCAACTTCCTGTTGTCACAAACAGGCCCTCTGTTCCCTGTAGAAAAGCTCCACCTCAGGACGGATTAACTATCAGGTCATTTGTCACTACCTGCTGAGCACAGGCCAGGGAGGGTCACGGCCCACAGGACATGTGTCTTTATGTCTGTATGTCTGATCTGAAATGGAGACAGAGAAACATTCCAGGACCTTTGAGTGTCTTCTTTACATACTGGTTGACCCCTTAGAGCCAGATTAGAAGATCTTTAGCCAGGTCGAAGATTTCATTGTGATTGATCAGTTAAGGGTGAAGAGTGTATTAGTGACCAGTAGCAAATGAGAAACCATACCGCTAGGTCTCACAGACTTAGCATGTTTTTAGCACTGCAGATGGACACATGACAGTCCAGTTTCTCTTTCTATGCTTGGTTGACTGATGATGAATGCTCATCCTTGTGAGCCAGTGGACAGTAATGTCTCTGAACTTGCTTGGCCAGTTTCCTGCTGGTCGACACATTTTGGGACGCAGTAGATTAGTAGTGCCCCCTACTGCCATGGATGGGCAAAGACTTGCATTCTGTAAACAAAGATGAATGGGGTAAGGTGGGGGGAAGTAGGAGTGACCCCCTTAGGTCGTGGAGCAAAGGTGGGACAAGGACTCCTCTTTGCTATAGCGTGTAATTGTACCCATCTGAAACCCCAGTCAGCACCTCCTTCTCTTCTCTACCCCCACCCCTCTGTTCACTCATGCCCACCCCGCAGACCACCTTGTCGCCCCAGGGATTCGCCCAGTCACCCAAAGGGAACGAGGCTGACCAATCACTATGGTAACTAAGCAGTGCGGGTTAAACCGGGTCAATCAGAGACAGACTCTTGCCACCCTTGCTCTGTCATTAATTACCCATAGTTCCCTGGGGCACTGCTCCACATGTAACCATATAGTTCAACAGGCTGGATCCCAGTGATTTGAGTGTATGATCAGGTGGAGCGCACCATTTGTTTCATATGCGTATCTGTGACAGGGTCAGCGTGGTCTTTATTACCAGTTAAGTGAGTGTACCACCTCTGACAGTGTTTGGAAACTGGTGTGTCAAATGGATATGTCATGTTAGCAATAATAACTCAGATCTGTCCTATGACCTGTGGGGTGTTACAGAAACCTTTGATTCTAAAGGAAGGCTTTATTTGATTAAATGTTTGAAATGTTCACAGTAGAGCAATCAAAAAAAAGTCCAGCAGCATCTCAGTGTTTCATTTGAGCAGCCAGGCCCCAGTCCGCTCTAACTGTAAATGTTTCAATGTTTATATGTTGTGACAACATTAGCTGTATCTGGTTTTGAGCTCAGCTTTCAACTTGAGCTGGTATGTGCATTTGTTAGGAGCTGTGTGGATGAAAAAAATGCATACGGCTTCCCTTTTTTTTTGTCTCTGGCAAGGTTGTCTTTTGTTGTTCTTGGAATCATCTTGTATGAGCTTGAAATGAAACTCATCTGTGGAGGGATTTTTAGAGAACAGACCACTCCACTCTCCTCGTAACGTGATTGACATCAGGGTGCAGAGAAGAGGGAGATGGCTCCCAGGCTCTCTGCTGGGGTCTGGAGGTAGTTAAGTATCCTTCTGTCATCCTCTCATTCCATATTATTAGTATTTTCTGTCTTGGTTTTGAATTTTTTATTGTAGCTTTTCCTCCTCTAAGTGTCTGTCTTTCTCCTCCCCTAACCCTTTTCTCTTTCATTTCTAATATTTTTGTTTTTGTGTTGATTCGCAGAAATGTGCCTCATTATATCTACGTGGTCTTTATTTGGGGCAGAAGGGTGTATCTGGTATAGCAGTGTTAAGGACTGTAGCCACATGCAGAAACATCCTGTAAGAGACTGAAACCAGAGCGGCCGATGTGAACATGTACGCATCGACAAAATATTTGTAAATGAATTTGTTAGAAGTGCCTCAGAACAGCTGCCAAAATACTGGATATGTTTAGTGCAATTATGACAAATAGAGACCGATTGCCCACGTGTTTGCTAGATACAGCACACATAGAGATGGATTTTCAACGAGCTACACATGACATAGAATGTGTTGAAATAACTAGAACATGTGGGCTATTGTACAGTGGTGCATTTTGATAGGCCAACAGAGCTTTGTTGAAATGTTTCCACTGCCTGTCATGGTGTATACCAGTTAAAGCCAAAACTAAGCTGTTCCAGCCTTCCACGCTAAATTTTATCCAATAGGAAAACTTGATTTGAAAACATGTGAGAGAAAACCTCACTAATTCCTGTGTTTTCCCGCTCTAGCTTTCATCTGGAGTAAACTCACATGCCCCACTTTTCTTCTTCTATTGTTCTAAGCTTGGTGTACTTGGAGACACATGTGGGCCTGTTTGTCCCACTGTTGTTTTCATGGAAATGGGGAAAAGGAATGAAAGTAACCCAAAACGAGCACCGACGCCGAACCGCTAATTATGAGCGGGAGGAGGGATGGAGGGGCCGGAGGAGGAGGAGGAGACTGGTTTCTCATACGCCCGCCATGTGCCCCCTCACCCCCTCCTCCCAATCTCCTGCCCCTTAACTCTCCATCTTCTCCACCCCACTGTTTTTTTTTCTTCTGTCCTGAGTTATTTAAGATGCTGTGTGTTCTTTCTTTCATGTTTGCAGTTGTGTCTCTGTGTTCTGAGCGCTGTGTGTCTAAACATCACAGCGGAGATATCAGCTCTTCTCCTCTCATAACTCCAGGCATGAGGGGGGCCCCGTTGACGCCGACAAGGTTTATGGCCTCTTACATGCTTTGTATTGTGTGTTGGAGAGGCATAATAAATTACACCGGGAGTTGATTTGATGAATGTTTGTTCACTTTTGGTGGTCATGTTTGTGTGGCAATTGTCATACGCTTTCAACTAATTTTCAGCTGCTTATTGTGGTTATTAGGAGTTCATTGTAGAGAAAATGAAGCATTGACTCAAATGACACATTAAACACATACTGCACATCTGGCCGTGAGGATCACAAGTTCAGATGTCCTCGTTCACACTGCACTAAACCACCACTCCACATCCTGTCTAAAACATAACAGTACAGAGGTTAAACTGCAGAATCAAATTTTTATTTTTGCAAGTTTGCGTTACTGAAGTCTGCAGTTGGCTGACTTTGCTCACACTTTAATGTTCCTTTTTCATTTCTTTGAATAGACCAAACTTTTGCTAAAAGCATTTGTTCAAATATGTCATAATATTTTACAAAGTAAAACGATTTTGTACTTATTAGAATAAACACAAATTCCTTAAGCCACACTGTGTTACCAGTTAGGTACACCCAACTAAATCTAATCTAATCCGATACAGAAGCCCTGCAATAAATCTTACATTTATAAAGCTCATCATATTCAGTTTGTTTTGAGACTGTGTCAAAGAGGTGCTGACCCAGCTTTATGGTCATTCTGGAGGCTGTAGTGCGTGGTGATGTTGCACTGCATTAAATTCTAGTGAAAGTTGTTTTGCCACCTCCACTGACTCCATTAATGTTAGTGGACAAAATATTCCAAACTATTACAAACACCTAGTTTAGTATTGACTTTTTGCCCATCATGCCATGTTGTTGTCACTTTTACAAAAGTCAATAAATCCTTGTATCTCTAAATAAATCGTTTGACATTCAAAACCATTAACATGTCATTAAATTACTATATGATTTAAAACCAACATTTCACAAATATTGCCTTGTTTATAGCACACTTTCTGTGTATTTTGTTAAATGCATCTTCTTTTTTAAATAGCCTTACTCTCTGTCACCCAGTGGTGGAAGAAGTAATCAGATCCTCAAGTAAAAGTACCACCGCACTATAAAAATATTCCATTGCAAGTAAAAGTCCTGCATTCAAAATTGTTCTTAAGCGAAAGTAAATAAGTACTATCGGGAAAATGTGCTTAAAGTATCAAAAGTAAAACTACTCAATCCAGAGAAATGTGAGTGTATACAATGTATTATATTGGTAGATTATTATAACTCATGCATCAATATTAAAGCAGCTTTTTACTCTTCTCATTGGTTGAGTTGGTGCTAGTTTTTAACTATTTTTTACAGGGCTGCCACAAATTATATTTCATTATATATTAATCTGATCAATTATTTGATCAGTCCATTAATTGTTTGGTTTGTAAAACATAAGAAAATAGTGAGAAATGCCCATCATAATTACCCAAAGCTCAAAGGGACATTTTCAAATGTCTTGTTTTGTCCGACCAACAGTCCAAACCTCAAAATTATTCAGTTTACTGTCATTTAAGACAAGCAGCGAATCATCACATTTGAGAGGCTGAAGCCATGAAATGTTCAGCATTTTAGCCTAAAAAATGATCTAAACGATGAATCAGTTATCAAAACTGTCGCTAACTAATTTTGTGATAGTTGACTAATCAACTAATTGTTTAAGCTGAAATTGTATATACTGTTGGGTAGTTTAATTTTTTACAATACATCATATTTTAAAAGTTCTTTATATGTTTTGTATGTAAATGTAGCTATATAGCTGTCAGATAAATGTAGTGCAGTATAAAGTGCAATATTTCCCTTTGAAATGTAGCAGAGTAGAAGTATCAAGTGTCCTGAAATGGAAATACTTAAGTAAAGCACAAATACGGTTAATTAAAATTGTACTTTAGTACAGTACTTGAGTAAATGTACTTAATTACTTTCCATGACTGGCTGTCAGTGTGAAATGACTACGGACTAGCATTTATAGTAGTTGTGGGAAATTTACATCTTGAACAACCATTGGTCAATTGAAGCTAAAAAATAAATGGGTAATATTAGTGAAGTGGTATACTCTGGATACTTAGACCATCAAGCACACAGTGACATTGTATTTCTCACAGTCTTAGTGGTGTTTGGAGAAGCGGTGCCTCTTTGCCAGCGTGATGTGTTTAGTCCTTGTTTAGCAGCTAGGCTCTGCGCTGCATCACAGGATAGACAAACAGACAGACAAGGCATTAGTGATGTGTTTACCATCTGTTCAGGAAGGACAGACATGATGGGAGAGGATGAGGAAGAGAGACATTTTCACGGTGTACGAAGGCAAGGGTGGGGGGCGTCTGAGGATTTACTGCCAGACATCAACCATTATTTATCAGAGAGGCCAGTCAGACATTGGTGTACCCTCTGTGGCACACTGTCATAGTTAACTTAGAAGACAGGCCAGAGATTGTCAATGATGCTGTCTTATTTATAATACAAGACCCATCTGGGATATGGACCCCGAAGGTGACAGGGAGATAATCACACTGGAAACAGCTGCCAACATTTAGAAACCCTCTGCTGTCTGAAAATATAATACCCAGAAACAACTCAGAGAATTTTACCTCCTCACGTCAGGCGTGCTCGTAGAGAAATTACCCATGCGATCAGTCAGAAAGTGTGAGAAACGTCCTCAATGCTTAATGTGTGAGGGGAGCACAGTTTGTGACCCAAGAATTCTGGGGAGTGAAGGTGGGGCATTAGACCCAGGGGAGATAAAGTGAAGATTGAAGCGGGATGGAATAGGGTAGAGAAATGGAGTTGACTCTAGCCTGAGTTTGGCGCTCCTTCTCCAGCACTATCTCAACCCCCAGTCAGACAAGCAAAACCTCAGTGGAGGCGTCATTTGATTTGATTTGTGTTATCGTGCTTTTGAGCTCTAGCCGTTTTGATTTTGTCAAAGATATAAGTTATGATTTCTCAAAGTTATGATAGTCTTGGGGAATGTTTATCACGTCAGAAGAGTTTAAGAGCCTGTGTGATTTGGCCAGAGCGGAGTTATGCTTTTCACTAGCAAGGCAGGGGGAGAGAGGGATGCACTGGGGAATGGGTGAAGAAATCTGGGAAAAAGGGGGATAATAATGGAGAGAATGATGTATTTAGTTCCAGACAAAGTAAATACAAAAAGAGGTGTTATGCTGTATTAATGGTTTGAGCTTGTCCCGTTGCCCCTCCTGGTAGTGTTTTTAGCTGAGCTGTGGGCTTAAGTCTCTGGGAATGTTTGTGCAGTAGAAACCCTGGGTGATGTTGTTTGTATTGTTCTATTTCAGCCTGTGTGTCGAACCAGTGACAGCAGACCAGGACTGTGTTTTGTTTTCACGCACACACGCACGTATAAAGAGAAATCAGCCATGCACTCACTCATCACTCTGTCAGTCTCCGTCCTGACCCCGACTCCTAACTCACCTACTGCCCCGTCCTTGTTTGCATCTATTGGTCTTTGCCCCGTTCATGAAATGTGGGTCAGTGCTCAAATGGATTGCCTTAAAGAGATCCTGGTAAACCCTGCTGATATTCAAAGTGTTATAACAGATGGAATTCATGCAGGGTGATGGGTGTTAGTGTGCAGACATGTAGTCTGCAGAAGGGTCGCTGTATGTCTGTGCTCTCTTTCATTCTAGCCTGCATGTTGTGTCCAGCCCTCCCCATGACACTTCAGTAAACACAAGCGTAACACATACACCTTCTGTTGCCTGTATGTCTGCATGTGTGTTTGTGTGTGTGTGTGTGTGTGTGTGTGTGTGCTCTGGTCAGACTGGGTTGGTAGTGTTTTGCTCGGGACAAGCGTGCTTCCATACAACCTGTATTAGCAGTGGCACGTTAGTATGTATGTGCGACACAGGACTGCTGTGTGTGCAGAATGCCACCCTGTCTCAGGTCTTAGATTACTCACAGAAAGAGCGTTTTCTTCACGGCCCGCTGCTCTGATACACTGAGGGAAGAGTCACTGTGTTAAAATAATATATTTAATCTTACAGCAAGGCCCTCTCTGTGAGCATTTGTGAGGAAAACTTTTGAAAAGGTTCTGGTCTCATCTGTGATAAAGAAAAGACATTTTTTGAAATTATGGAAGGAGAATTGTTATTATCTCTTCTTTTATTTTGAAAGTTTTCTCCCCCTGCCACAACTACCCCTTATTGTGGCTTCTATTTCCTAATTCTATTTTCTGTCTCTTTTTTGTGTGAAAAGGGGTTTCCAGTAAAAAACGAGTGAGAGAATATGCCTGTAACTGTTTATTACGTGGTCTTTACCCAATAATGCCTTTATTTCATTGTGTGTGTATTTGTGTATGTGTGTGTGTGCACGCTGCAGGTCCATATTTAATCCTTTTCATATGTCTATTGACACACAGACCTCTCATGTTTACCAGACAGTAAATAATCGTGTTGATCATAATTGACTGGTAAATAGAGGTCTGAGTCACATCATAAGTGTGCTAATCGGGGAGCGTCATGTAACCAAGCACACGTCACTGCACAGATAAGATCTCTCAGTGGAGGTCTTACTACATTTCCTTCCCATCATCCCAAACGTTATTCCCGTATCTTTTTTTCTTGCTGTTTATCTTTCAGGATTTATTTTGTTTGTTTATAAAATGTTAAACTGTTCCAGTACTTTTCTTATTTTGAGCATAATTCATCTCCACATCCACCCAGGTGTGTGTACAAGTGTGCGTTTGCAGTGAGATTAGTTGTTTTCCATTTCCCATGTCTGTAATGAGTATTCTCTAAATGTTTAGGGAAGAGCAGCCAGTGTGTAGGCGTGTTTGTCAGTGTCTACGAAAGAGATACGCGCAGGTTGGCGGGACAGTCCAGATTATGATGTAGACTGTATTTACACAGAAAACACACACAAACACTCACGCGTGCACATCTAAATACACAGTCCTCCCTTGCTAAGGCTTAGCACCCCTTTCCTTTAAAACAGATGTGCACATTACCTCTTTTTCACTTACCCATAAATAGGGTTACCTCTGTGACCTCTGTGTTAATGTGGGGTTCAGAAAAGAAGCCCTGCCTCTCCCCATATGTGGCACACTCACCGACACACACATACGTAACCCTCCTCCTTTGAGAGACAGAGAGCGTACCAGCTGTACCTCAGAGTAATGACTCACATCACAGTACACTAGTCAGTGACACAGCTCTCGGGTTAGTCATGATGAATTCCATGTTTTATTCAAACTCCTCCACAGAAACCTACCCATGACAGAGCCCTGCATCCACTACAGCAGCCTATAATGACACCCTGCCAGGTTAGAAATGACGGCATGGATAGGGATGAGGTCAACAATGCAGAATTCACAATTGCAGAGCCGTGATCCGCCTAACATACAGCTAATAGTTTAAAAATATCCAGCACTTTGAATCCAGTCCACTTCCTGTCTATTGAAGGCTTCTCCAAGACGGAGGGATGGAGTTTTGGAGGGAAAGAGACAGGCAGACGCGGTTCAACCCGTGCAGGCTGAGATCAAGCGTTCCTGGGCTTGGCGTGGTGCAACAGTGCCCCCTAATGTTTGAAAGTCTCCACAAGCCCTGGAACTGATATAAAGAACAGCATCTCTCATATGCAAAAACTTTATCTTTAACATGCTCATATAAACTTATTGATGTGTTTTCCTTCACATAAATCAAGCTCAAACACAGGAAAGGATCACACTAAGTTGCTACTACAAATTTACAAATTTACAAATTTGCAATCAGCCTATTCCCAGCCAGTCAAGCCAAACTCTTATTTTGAAATAGCCTCCTTTGTGCTGGTTAAACTTATTCGTCCCCCCACCTCTGCGCCCTCCTCTCCATGTGTGAGACTGAAACTGGAATCAGATGGGCTGCTTTAGTCTTACACACTACATGTTTCTTCATTGAAAAAAACAAAAAAGATACAAGAGAAGAAAAGTGATCCCTTGTATCATGTCCGTATCACGTTTCTGATTGGCTGCAGTGGAAAATGAAACTATGCAACTGCAAAATGTCGAAGCCAGTTGTTTTGCTTTGAATCCCATCGGATAAATTGTGGTTGTTTCATTCTGCTTCGTCTAGAAACCGTCTGTTTACCTCAGGATGTTTTCTCCCCGCTGGAGCCTCCTGAGTCAATTAGTAGTGGATGTAATGTACTGTCCTTGGCAGTATTAGGTGTGTGTGTGTGTGTGTGTGTGTGCACGTGCATGTGTCTACTCATGAATGTGCATGATTCAGTTTCTCGCAGTGTGAGAAAAGTGCGGGAGGTTTAACATGGCCCTAGGGTTTGTGGCTGCAGAGCAACTCTCATCTGGTGAATTACGCCATAATCTGTTGCAGCCTATGTGGCAAAAATAAAGCCTCATTAATTCCCTTATGTTTCTAAACACTTTTGCCTTAATACACTTTTTTTACATTAAAAGCTACATACGATTTCTGTCACTCATTTTCCTTCTAGCAGAGTACCAAAGGAACTGCAGGTCTTAGCCTGAGTGTGATAAGCAGGCAGGGTGTCGTGTGCCGGGCAGACAGAGTCCAGCCGCAGTGACCATCATGTGGCTGACTGGCGGTGACAGGGCGGCGTGCGGGGACTGTGTGTTTGTGTCTGTGATTGGGTCCCACGTCTCCTCTAAATTATAGCCCTCAAGCTCTGAGCCAAGCCAACCTTTGACACACAGAGCAGAAGAGAGAAAATGCAGATAAAAGACAGAGAGATGCATGTGGAGACAGTGGCTTAAAGAGGATAAAAGGTGAAAGGGAGAAAGACTGATGTAAAAGCTATTGAGAGCTTTTGCCTGTATTGACAGAGAGGCAGCTGCCCGTCCATCCCTCCTCTGGTGAGCTGACCTTCAGCTGTGTGTCTCCGTGTGCAGGGGTGCATTGATTTCTCTCCCAAACAGTCCAGCATGCAGATCTCCAACCAGGCCGCTCGGCCGGGCAGAAACAAAACAGACCCACCTCACACTCTGTGTGGTAATTCAGGCCTCATTTAAAAAGAAAGATTTATGTGTCGCTGTTCCCACAAACATAACAGGCATCAGGCTGATGGAGCCAGACCAGGGGTCACCTTACCTTTAAGAGCTTTTCCATCCACTGCGCTGTCTATCATTCCATCTCTCATTTACAGCAATCTGTCCAATCTATCAATCAAATGGTCTTATTTTTCGCAATTTCTTTTTTTCTTTGTGTTGTCTTTTAACTTGGCTTCTCCGCTGTTTGTGTGTATATTTTCTCTGAGCTGAGACATGCAACTGATGGACAAGCCACAGAGTCGTGGTCAGGCTGTAGAGTACATTCAGTACATTCCATATTTTACTGAGTATTAATAGATTTGTTGTAAAGCAAATCCTGCTCTTTTTTGCTTTGGCATTCAAACTGTGTTTTGCTCAGTCATCAGACCACCTGGATGATGATCATTCTGGAGAGTAGTGACAGACTTTTAAGTTTTAATCGTTGAGATTTCAGCCCTGGTCTATTTGGCGATTCCTGCAGTTACTGGTGGTAACAACAAGTGTGGTTTAATGCTCCACAAACACTCCTTGAGCAGCTACTCTTAGTCAAAGAAAAATTGCAAACACAATCGAAAGTTGGTTACCTTGCAGAGGAGTTTGAGGTGTGCAGCCTGCCAAGATTATCTGTTATCTTGGTTTGGAGCTGCATTTTTGATGAACAATTTCAGTCAGCGCCAACCTCATTGACATATTATACATTGCGTTTTCTGTGAGTGCTTCACAATAAAAGCCACCCTGTGTCCCGCCAGTTGAATGCTTTTAATGTGAAGCAGCAACAGTAGGAAATGTTTGTGTTGGATTAGCAGTAACAGTGAAGCTAATCATAATAATAATAGAATTAAAAACAGTAACCTTGGATTACATCCATGCATTGTTTCCTGTGAACCCCTTATGTGTGTTTAGGATATTTCAATCTATAATAAGGTAATTACAGAATATAAATTAATTTAAAGACTATTGCAAAATAATGCAGACCATGAATAGTATAAAAAATGGGGTTTGATTTCATGAAAATCTTAAGGATCATAACTTAAAAGCTGAGAACACACCACAGGATATAAAAGAGAGCAGGTAACCACTGACATTTGGCAGATGTTGTAGTTTGTACCATTCAGATCTCTCCTCATATTTGAGCCTCAGAAAAGTAACAAATCAGAATGCGATTCTGTTGTTTGAGCTAGTTAACAACAGAGGAGATGAGGGAGTCAGAAAGAAATTTGGATAAAAAGGGATGAAATTCAAGCTAGTTTTGATTAATTGGTGATCTTCCACTGTTCAGTATACGTTTTGTTCCTGTGTGCAGACTCGCTCTTCTTTGTGTTTAGAGTCACATTTCCGCTCTCCTGGCTAAAGACCTGATCCGTTGTCCACACCTTTCACACAAGACAGAATAATGGTTGTAAAAAGAGAGCCAGAGATAAACTTTATTTTTCCATTCCTGCTCAACTTAAGGCAAATTTCCGTCTTTTAATAAACAGAAGTTTTCCGGTGAACCTGTTCTCGGATTCGTCATTGTCATCACCACAGGTTACAATGAGCATATGTCCCTGCTGAGATGCTCTATGTGTGTGAGTGCGCTGGCAGGCTCAGATAAGACACACTCATCTACAAAATGTCTGTTGAAGCATTTGTGAGTTTGCTTTTTAGTTTTGGTGTTGTTGACATGTTTAAAATCCTGCCAGTCTCTCTAAGGGTGAAGACATACTTGTTTGTTTTCCAGCTGTTCTACTACAAATCAATAGTAAGCTTGCAGTACATAATTTAGAGTCAAAGTTAAGTTGCCGTCTCCTAACTTCAAGATTTATGTATTTTCTTTTTAGAAGTTTGCTTGTATCCCTTCCAGCTTTGCGTGTTGTTATTTGTGAATGCAAATTGGATGTGATTACACACTTGCAAATTAAACACATGTGTGCATTTCCAAAAGAATGCAAATGAGTTTTTTCTAGTTGCTATGGTAATGATGAACTGTCTGACAACCACGTAAGGTGACTCCTGTCCAGAGTGTCTTTGGTTGACTAGAACAACTGACCTATAGCCAACTTTGTTCATGCTCCCAAGGACCCCCACCTCCAATACCCGCCCCTCCCCCTGCCCTCGGGCCCAGAAAAAGGTTCATTGTGCAGGCAGGGAGCGAGGCAAGCGAGGCCTGGATCTGGTTAGCGCGCTGTGCTGCATCTGAAACGCTCACCTTCCTCCAGGGTTTGCATCTGGAGCTGGTTTCCTGTTCAGGCTGCGCTGGGCAGGGGCGGAGTTTGGCCGGGCTCTGTGATTGGGCGAGATTGAGCCTTTATGGACCCCAGGATGGTTGGAATTGCCAAACAGTAATATGTCAATCACTGGGATACCGATTCAAACCAGAGTATAATGCAAGCTTGTGATTGGTGCAAAGGCGTGAGCAAGAAGCCAGTGATGTTTCAGTCAGATACTATTAATCCAGCTGCAAATTTAGCATCCGCCAATCTGCTGAGCCTATTCAGAGAACAAAGAAGTGTTATGTTCTATATTTTTATCCAAAGTCAGTTTTTCTTTGGGAAATATTGTGTCATGATAAGAAACTCTCAAGTAATATAAAGTAATGACTTTATTTGGGTAATTACAAGCCCTAAAGTTAGCTTTGTTTTCACAGAGAAATGCCATTGTTATTCTATAATTGTGTGTAATAGTCACATTAGAGAATGGCAGCAGGACCAGTACATTCAGTAATTGTGTGTAATAATACCGTTAGCTTCCTGTTATTACTGCAGTAACGCTGTAGTTCAGGCCATGAGCACTGCCCCTAAATCTGCACAGTGGACCTTAAACGCCACATGAGTTTAGCAGCATTCTTTTAGAGTCTGTCATTGAGAGTATTTTTATAGGTTTTCCTGGGGAAAATGTTAGACATGTTTTTGAAAGCTAGATGAATTCTGTGGCAAAAATATATCCCTAAAAAGCTGATTTAAATAAAAAATATGCATTTGAATGGGCTCTGTTGCTGTTGGCAGTTTTGTTGTTTTGTAAATGCTTATTCTTCGAAATAAACCACTTCAACAGTCAAATGAATCTAATGAAATAAAACACATTATACCTGAGTGCAATACTCTTGATTGCGTTATCCTAAGTGCCATGGAAAGCATGCTGTATTCTGCTCCATTCCGTTCCCAGAGGTGTACAGTACACTACCTTTCCAGTGAGCCTGTGTGCCAGCCGTGTGAGTCGGGCATTGTTGAATTCAGCTTCAGTGCTGGAAAGATCTTTAGTCAGTCTTCCCGCTCAGCTTCACTCAGCTTAGTCTCAGTTCTGTACCAAAGACCTCCATTTCCTGCTCTGGCGCCATGGCATGCAGTTGACAGCAGCTTTTATAGATCTCCTGAAAGGACCCAGTTACAGGTCATGCTTCCTCTCACATGTAAAAACATATACACATACTGCACAGTACCCAGTTTACACACTGTTAAGGAAGGTATACTGTGGTGCAAAGATGAAAGTATGTGCCATGAAAAGACAACACATCTAGGGGACAGAAAGAGAGATATGAAGTGATGGCAGGAATTGTACTTGAGTTGCAAGTTCATTCAATATTTGGTCAGTGGAATAAATTCCAATATTTACTTTTAGCTACAATTTCAAATTCAATTTCCCCAATTCAGATTTGTTTTTCCTAATATATGTGCTGTTCCATGAGACACTCATCCAGGTATAGAAAAGACCAAAATGAAGAAGCAACACTACATTAAAATACAAATGACTGTTCTACTGAAATTTGAAAAAAAGTGCTCATTTTATATTATGAAGTGATTTTCTAACAAGCCTCTTCTGAATATTCAAATACCACGAAGATACCACGGGATGATTATAAATGATTACAGTCGTGTTTCTGCTTTTTATCAGTACTTGTATGCACAGTAGCAGCAAGATAAAACTACATAATGGTAACTTTGATCAAACCAACAACCTTTTTACTGTCTGGCAGCTATGCTGACCAACCTGCAACCTGTCAAACAGTAGTTAAGACCACATGTTGAAGAACAAAACATAAAAAAAACTAGATGGCTACAACTGAGAACATATACTGTTGGTGTACTCAGAAGCCCAGGAGGTAACACTAGTTCAGGTTTGAGTGAAGTGCTTCTTGACAAATGATGTGGGGCCCAGAGTCCCTCCAGAGCTCCTCTTTCAGCTCCTCCTCTCCACTGACCCATACTGAGAGCTTCTGATGCCAAAGGAAGATGGTAGCAGGTACTTCTAGGGCCAGCTCCGACTAAAATGAAAATGTAATTTGCTTACTGGCTTTGAAAGCCCAGGGATCATATGAATGTCCTCCTGGACGTGTACAGACAGATGTGTAGGCTGTCAGTAGTTCTAAAGTGAGAGATGAAAGAGAAAGTGCTTAGCCATTTGCATTTCAACAAGAAACCCTTAATGTCCTTTGTCTTTCTCTCCTCACTGCCGTCCACCAGCAAAACGAGCGAGGGAAAGATCCCAAACATTGTTTGGCAGTTAGAATGAGTGCAACTTGGAGAGGTATTCGATTTCACAATGTTTAAGAAGAAAAATGTGTGGCGAGATTGTGTTTGAACGGTCCAGAGGGGCGAGTGGTTGGCCGGGTTCTGAGGCAGGGAGGAGGCGTTGTTGGACTGAACATACTAACGGGAGAATGTGTTCTCCTGATGCCCTGGATGTTTGGAGGATGTGACTGATGCAGATGTCACCTTCAGCAGTGTCTGTTCATGCAGCAATGACTGTAACTGTGATGTTAAGTTTAACTTTATATTTATGATCAAGGAAATCACTAACATCAACAGAGTCACTGATCTAGACCTTGTGTTGTGAACACTCTCCACGAGAGACAATCATTTTCTAAAAGTGTTCTCCTCAGCCACTACTTCATGGGGGACAGTCAGTCAGTTCTGTGGCTTTGGCTCACCGTCTCAGGGTTTGATTGTATTGCATCTTTGGCTCAGTGCACAGTTCTTCTGGGTCAGACACAGGATCCCCCCAGTGGGCCCACCACAAGGTCCAAAGCCCCTCGTTCTCAGAGCCTGTTTGTCTTGGTGAGAGGAACACAAAGCTCTTTACAGAGGAATCCCTCGTTAAAATGAAATATATCCACGGGGGCATTTCTAGCTCTATCTGACACAAACATACTGTCCTCTGTCAACAATCATTCCCTTTATACTACGATCTGAAGCTTAATTCCTCTTGTAATATCTTCGTGTCTTTCTCAACTCCTTTTCTTCCCCGCTTTATTTTTCTCTGTCTCCCTCCACTCTGTGACCCCGTTGCCTCCGTTTCCCCCTTTCGGCCCTATTTTTCATCCAATTTTCATGCTGTTCATCGGGCAGATTAGCTCCACACCCTTGTTTTATAGGTCTATGAGCTCACCCTTGTTGTGAGAGTGGCCAGTGTTCTGTAAACGGTCCGGTGATCTACAGCATGTTGGACTAGAGCACAACCATTGCGAGGGACTATTCAGACCTGCTCAGACAGGCTCACAAAAACAGGTCACTGCACCTAAACATTGCCCCAAATGTTGGATTTGTAAATGTGTGTGTGCGTGTGTGCGTGTGTGTGTGTGTGTGTGCGTGCGCGTGTGTAATAAAGAGAGTAAAGAGAGGGAGAAAGCAGTTCAGTGCCCATGCAAATCCAACAACAGAATGAAACAAAATTCAGCGTTACCTCAACCACTCTCAGAGCTGTAAAATTAGCAAATGGAACGATGAGCTCACACTGTTTTTTAATTTAAACACTCACAGTATTTTTACAAGAGTCACAAGGGCGCCAGCTAATAAGAATGTAGACTAATGAATAGGCAATATCAAATGATGTATATACTCTGCACTATAATGCAATATACTCAACAGGGGGACACAGCTTATTCATCAATTAGTCTAATCAGTTTTACATTTTGGGTTTTTGTACGGACTAAAGAAACAAGATAGAACTGTTTATTACGTAGCTGCGTCCATCAATGGTATCAATCTTCTCTTCCTTGTCAAAACCTGGCACCTACATTACCCACAATCCAACTCGACAGCCGACAGTTCGGTCAGAGATTTGGGTGTGTTAGGCTCGCTTTTTTTCATTTTCAAACTTTTAGTTTTCAGCCCCAAACGTTGCTGATTCATGTGACGTCACTTGAGGTAATTCATCAGACTTCGCGCAGCTCCCTCTGGAGCCAAAAAAAGCTTTGTACAACTTTTATCATATATTGTATATCACGTAGTAGTACTCCCCAAGACCCAAAAACGGACTTAGATGTGTGAAATCTATGGAGTTCCCCTTTAATCATCATCTATATCAGGCCCCTGGTCATTTTGTGCTATGAGCAGTAAAAATCTAACTTATTGCACCTTTATGTGTCTCACCAAAATTACTGTCTTCTGACTAACCGTCTGTTTTCCATGTATGTTTGTGTCTGTGTGTTGTGTGCTGGTGTCACAGGCTCTTGGAGACTCTGATTTCCCTGCTGTGCTGAGGCAGCTGCTGCCCTTGATGAAGCCCCGTGGAGGCGAGGACAGCTCGGCCTCGGGGTCAAGGTCCAGGGAGGACGAATGCGGGCCTGATGAGCTGATCCTCTTGCTGGTTTACCTGTACTCGCTGGCTGACGAGGCGCAGCCCGCAGACCAGGACACCGAAGAGGAGGAGCTGGAGAAGCTGGAGAGGGAGCTGATAGGAGCGCTCACCCTGGTCATCACCCGAGAGGCCGAGCTCAGCCCATTGCTCCAGAGGCTTACCGGTGAGAAAGAGTTAATGTGATCACGATTTCATGATTACTTCCAGGAACGCGCACAGTTTGCCAAATTTGCTGATGGTCTAAGAGGCAAGAAATTGGAGTAGGAGAGTGGGAACAGCTGATTGTTTATTTCCTCTGTCTGCCTCCTGTGCTGTTAATGGGAGGATTTTTATCAAAGTCTTCACACTCCATCCCTCTCCTTCTACCCCTGCGTCACACTCTTTCACGCACACACACCTACACACACACTTTCTGGTCAGTTTGGCAAGCAGCTACACAAATAGTGGAGTGTGGGAATGTCTGAACTTTGTGCATGTGGACAAGTGTGAGAGAGAAATAGTGTGAGAGAGAAATTACCCTTCACTTTAGTAACTACAATCCCTCTGCCATGACAATGAGACTTACCTGTAAAGCCTACATGTAGGAAAACTTTTTACTTGTGGTTCAGACTTGTGTCTACTGGTTTCTTCAATTCCTCTGTGCAGCACTAGAGTGTTTGCTGGTTTAGCTGAGCTGGTAACTGTGTGGTAGAGCAGATCAAGGCCAGCCCTTAAGATGAATTAACCGTCTACCTCCGCACCACAGCCAGCTGTACCTCCCAGAGTAATAGCATCTTTAACCTTGAGCCTGTACACACACGGTCTCCTCCCCTGCCACATAGTTCATAATTAGAGCTACTTTTAGTTTTGGCCCACTCCATACCTTAGCACACACCCTGAAATAATACACTACTGTTAGGGTTTTCATCTCATATTGCACATAGGCTCATATAGTATATATAGGGTTGGTAAATCTATGTAAAGCGCTAATAAAGATTGTTGATCCCTCTTGCTCTTTTTCACTCTTTTCCTTCTCATACTCTGTCTCTCTCTCTTCCTGTTCTACTTGGCTAAGTGCTGCTTGGAATTGAGGGGCCTCTTGGCAGGCACAGGCTGAGAGATGTGGCTCATGTTAAAAACCTGACTCTCTGTTATAAACACTTCATTGGAAATTACCCTGTCATAGTGTGCCAGGTGTGTTTTAGACAGAAAAAGCTATGTGTGTGTGTGTGTGTGTGTCCACACACGCGCATGTCTTGCCCCATTCAGAGCAATTCAGCAGTCTGCTTTTAAATGTGAAGGTGTGTATGCGCATGCACGAGAGTCTGTTTGAGAGTTTTTATGGCAGTCGATGAAGTGCTTGGCTAGGGTAACATGAGGCGGGAGGTCGTCTCTCTCTGCATCCAGAGCAAAACACCGATTGTGACATTCTCCCCAATTAAAGGACTCAAATGGAAACCAGACGTTGAATGAAACCTGGTCGCCATGAGAACAATGTTTTTACAAATCCTTCTATTTTGTTCCCCTTGGCTACAGTGCATGCACAAACAGGGGGCAGAAACACAAGAACAATATACACAGAGAAGAAATAAGGAGAAGTGAGTTTCGGACAGGACGCAGGACAAGCTAATGCAACACACCCCGACCCCGCTAACTACCTCCTTCTGGGAACTTAATTAAAGAGCGTCTTCAGGAAATGGTGTTCCTCAGACTACTGTACACTGTAGATTTGTTGTCTGTTCCGTGTTTCCTCTCAGCCCTGGTGGACATGAGTTTTCTGTGATGCAGCACCAAACTTCCATGAACACATTGTTTTTTTTTACAATAAGGCAGCCAGCCGGTGAGGGTTAAAGAAGTTGTTTTTCCAGTAACGTGCATTTGTGAGCAGCAAGTGATGGTTCGTTGTATAATCCATGAGGTGGATATTTACCTTTATTTCTTGGGATATTTAAAGGATAAAGGCCTGGTCACGCCAGCATTTAAAACAGCAAAACAAACAGATCAGATCAGATCATTCCAGTGGAATTGCAGCTACCTGGTCAGTGGATTTGCTCATGGGAGCAAAGTGAATCTGCACACATTTTTTGCATTGATTTCAACTTGGGTGAATTTTGAATTTGGCCAATTCACATCAGTAACCAATAGCAAGCCTGACGTTGGAGGGAATGGAGAGCTGGAGAGTCCAAAACTTTTATTTAACCTCCTCTGTCAGAGTATAAACTGTTCCACAAAAGAGCAATGGTTTGACAGTTGTGAGTCGATGGTTCAAATACGTCTTTTGAATAAAGAGTGTGAACTTTATTTTCCCTCTTCAATAACCTTTTATTGAACAAAATGCCACAGTACACAGCACAGAATAGAGAAAATAGAGAGAAGCTTGGAGAGCTACTGTGTTGTGACTGACTAGCGCCAGTCAGGCTGGCTAGCGTGTTAGCAGAACAGCAGTTCACCAACTAACCAGGGAGTAGTCACTACTTCACCAAGCCTCTAGAGCAAAACATTTTGCATAGATTAATTTTACAGTGCCACTTCCCGGTGTGCCCAGCCCTTTAGGTGATTTTCTATATTTCTGTTATTGTTAACAAATCCCATAAAATACCCGAACCAACAATGTGTTAGTCTTCCTCTTCTCTACCCTGTATGTGACACTGACTTCCAAGCCCATTGGTTCCTACTGAAGATGTAAATATTTATAAATGGCTCACAAATATTTACTTTTATTTTTTTAAAGGCTAAATAATTTCCTGAACCAGCTGGGCACTGTAGTTTTCAGCAAAAAATACTCAAAAAGGAGTAACTAGTGTATTTGTTGGGGACTATTTTCAGCAGCAGATTTGGTGTGCTAGTGAGTATTTACTGTATGGGATCGACTAAAAATAAACTACACATTTGTGGTAATAAAGGAACATGTCATTCTGTGCAACAGTGTGGCTCATTAAAGTGTTTAATGTATAGTTTTTGGACAGCAATGGAGATATATGGAGTGGCTAGCAGGCTTTGGCTACACAGGCAGTACTTGTTAGAAGGATCAATTCATTGTTTGTTTTGGCCTTTTCATGGGATTTGTTGGTAATAAGAAAAATATAGAATATCATAGATTAACCCTTTAAATAATGCATCTCACCACAGTGCTTCTTCTGCAGCTTCACACCAGAGGGAGGACAGTAGAGCAGCCTAAACAGACTCCTTGAGATGTTCTATTTCTAGCTCTATTAAATTCGAGTTTTGGGTTTTCAAGAAGTTTTTTGCTGCGTCTGTATGTTTGCATTTGTGTACACAATTGAACTTTCTCATCACTGTGTGTGTCTGTGCATGTGAAATGAACATTCATGCTACACAGTACAGTATCTCTGCATTGTTGTCTTAGGGTATGGCTTTGATTAAAGGGCTGAACAGTATTTATCCAAGAAAATGGTTCCGCTTATTGCAGCCTGGGAAATGAGCTCTTAAACCAAACGCTCCACAGCCAACACCACATGTGGAAAGAGCCGGATTGGTCATGTGCAACGCTGCGAATGGAGAACAAACGGTGTGATTGGATAAGGAACCCACTGCTCTCCTGAAACCTGGAGTCTGATTGGCTGCTGCCAGACAGCCTTTGGTGTACATGGGTGGTGTGTGTGATGTGTGCAAGTTGTAAATAGCTCCAAGCAGTTACTGTTAATCCCTCGTTCAGTTGCGGCAAAAACGACATTTGTGCTGGTAAGAGAGCGAAAATGAGTGTTCCTCAGACTTCTTTATGGATTTGTTTCCTGTCAGCCTTGGTGAATCTTGTTTTCCTTTGGTGCAGGATCAAACCTCCTCCCTCTCCTTTCCAATTTTCTCTTCTCCTCTCTCAGGATTGGGGTACAGTGGGCCGAGAAAGAGAGCTGGCCAAGCCAAATGTTCCTAATTCTTCACCCTAGGACTCCAGTTAGCTCAGTATGATGGATCAGAGTTTGTCTGCACTTATGTCAGTGTGTGGGTGTACAGCTCCAGTAGTGAGAATGCGAAATCCCAGTCCCCAGATGGTAATGATAGTGATTTACTGGCAGCAGTGACAGAAGAAGGGAAGGAGGTCGCAAAATAACTTCTAGAGCAAGACGTGAATTTTAACTGAAATTGCGGTGGTTTCATGTCATGTTCCTCTCTCTCTGCCTCAGACACACAGTGGGTTTGTTATTCATCCTGTCAGTGGGGTGTGCACGGGGCAAGGAAGAGGGGAGCAGTGGGAGAGTCGGACCTCCCCAACGCCGCTGTTTGGGTTGGCACGGCAACACGGGCCAGTCGGGGGACATGAAAGGGATCACACATAACTCTGGCCACCAACTCTCCGTCTGCCTACCTCTTAAACTTTTCTTCTCTTTGTTTTTTTCATTTCCTTTTCCATTTCTCCCTCTTTTTCCCTTTTTACCACCCTGTATTTCTTCGTCCTTCCCTCTCTCTGAGGCCCTAAAGCACCAGGCTGGTTGCAGGGGGAAGTGGAGCATAAGTTAGTCTAATGATCGCGCCTGATTAAATATATTTCCCCTGTTGCACTGTGTTTATGAAATTAGTCCCAATTATTTTTAATTGGTCGTCTTTCTTTACTTCCTCCTCTGTTACACAAACACACACGTACACACACATGCATGTATGAGGTGAAAAGCGTAGACCCCGGGTGAACAAAGCAGCCAGTGGCGTTGTTCTCTCTAGTTCACTTCATCAGATAAGCTGATGACATGGAGCTCAGGCTTTAATTAACAGAGGCTCATCAGCTCCTCACTGCCGGGCCAGACAGGCCTGGTTAACAGGCAGGGCCACACACAGAGTCGCGATCAGACCCCCAGACTCGCACCCCACCCTAAGTCTGCTCCCAAGTCAGCACTGTGGTTGGGTCGCCATACTGGGTCTCTTGTTTCCTTGTATCCGTCCCACTTTCCACTTTCCTCTCCTCTGAGTTACTCTGATTTAGACCCAAGGGACGGTTTGACAGTTTTGGCAGCAGGTAACAGGGAGGCAAGGAAACGAATGGCTACAACTCCAAAGTAGAAAAGCAACATGGCAATATGACAGAAGAGTGTGGGAAAATTAGCCCAGTAACAACTGTGTTTCTCTACTCCAGTTGTTCTTCACCTTTTTTGGCTTCTCACCCTTTTTTTAAGAGAGACACTTACTCTGATTGTGATCCTCCATCACAGATGTGCTCACTGCAGCGTGATGAATACTTTAACTAAAGCATGTTATATTATAATTGGCTTGAAGACTATTTCACTGCTTAGCAAGTAAAATGGGAATTCTTTTAAAAACATCATTAACAAATGTCATATCATTTTGGTACTTTTTAGGTAGAATGGGCTTTTTTTCTTATCCCTTATCTATGTACCTTTAATTTATGCTGCATTAGAACTGCATGTAAGTGGCTGTATCCTATCATCTAATCATGGAAGTATTTGTCTCAGCAGAGTTGAATCAGTATAAAATTCCTCTTAAGGATCATTGTTAGTTATTCTATGCAATCTCTGACTGATAAAGAAAGTATTTGTATTGTGCCACCAATTTTTTTCTTTTCAGAGCAATTGGTGGGTTTTGAAAGATATATTTGGTGCTCCACTTGCCCCAAACAACTGATATACTGATCGGGAGTTAATTGGGAGGTTTTTACCTGGTACGATGGATGGATACATGAATGGATGGACAGTTTCACAAAGTAACAATCACAGACTTAATCTGTTGCATCAGGCTGTGTGCGCTGTGACTACACTGTACAACATTGTGAGGTACTGAATAGGACACTAACCTGTATCGTGGTTAACATAGTTTTAATTTTTATCAGAGGAAACAACCACGACTTATCTTAATAAACATTAAAGACACAACACAGCAAGTTTCCATCATGACTGTTTTCTTCAAACTACAAGAAAGAAGGGTCCCTAGAGAGTTTTTACCCTCAAACAATACATACTGGGAAGTCTTCTAATACACTGATCATGTGTCTTTTGAAACTTGTCTTAATGAGTTAAGTGAACTCTCAGCAGTACATTCATTCAACTCAAAGTTGGCTTAACTTGAAATTAGTAAAACTTATATATGTACATGAAGTTAATGCTAAAAGATGAGTTGATTCTACTAAACTCATATGTGAAGTTTTACAGTGTACTTAATCAAAACCACTACACATTTCACATCTTTTTCATCTAGCGAGTACAATATCAAGGCAAAATGAAACTGAAACAGATGATGCTTCTCTCAGGCAAGCAATCAAACATCAACTCTACAACTTCAGTCAAGTGGATAATTTCATCTTGACTTCAAATCATTGGGATAGATGCATATGCATTTATAGTTTTAGACATATTTGTCCCTTTTACAATGTAGTGTATGCTGTAACGAAAAGTGATACCTGTGGTATTATCACGCAGACGCAAGCCGTCAACTGTTGAAGTATTGCAGTCGGTAGTATTAAAGGTTTGTCGGGTAGATTTCACAGATCTGGCCCAGAGTGTAGTTTACACCTCTGTTTGTTTTATGGAGTGTGTTAGCGCTCAGCGGAGAATTCCTCTGCTTCTTATTTATGACAGGAAATGCACATCATAAAAGACTCGTAAGCACTTATATCTCCGCTGGGAATTGGGCTTGCAGAATGAAAAAGGACACTATCACGATCCCACACAGACTTGCAAATAGATGCACGCGCACTCGCTCAGCAAAGCGAAGGCAGAAATACATACCAGACACACACGCAGGCAGGCTCCAGAGGGACTCTAACTGAGACAGCGGCCCCTGGCCCCTGCACACGCGTCAGTGCAGGCGGGGGTCAGTCTGTGACCCTTTGAAGGAGGGTCAGCGGAGGAGTCCAGCCAACGCGCTCTACCCCCTCGCCTCTCTCGTCTTCTGCAAGGACACTCCCTGGAAGACATCCCTCTTGATGTGCATACATAAGTGTCTGCTTCACAGTCTGTGCAGCACTTAGACTGCGAAAAGAATTTATCAAAGAATTTAGAGAAGGTCATTGTGGACGTTTGACATTTGTGTTTCTCTGTGCGTGCTTTTTCTGTAGTATGATGGCCATAGAAACAAATGTCTAAAAAGTGTATGAGTTTGGGAGACTGAGTGTGAGTCTGTTTTTTACCAGAGCCACTTGGTTTTACAGTATATCTGCGTTTTATCTGTTGGTGCGGAAGAACTTGTTTACGTTTAGGATTCCAGTCAGCAGTGAAAGATGACCTGTCCTAATTTACCCGCTTTCCTCCCCAAACTGTCCCCTCGCTCTCTCTCTCCACCCCCTCCCACAACCCAACCAGAGCAACTTCCTCTAGTTTTTGAATCTGAGGAACTCTCTAACCTACTTTCACCTCAAACTCCTCGATGGACGGCTGTAAACTTGGCGGTATCGACTGTCAATAAAATCTAGTGATGTGGTCACAGCGTAAAAGGCTGCAGCTCAGCACTGCTTTGGGCAACTACGCCCTCGAACAACAACAGGAGCAGAACGTTGACGTCTGTGTTAGCATCCCGTACAAGCAGTGGGACTAATCTAGCTCTCCTGGAAGTGAAACGTGTTCATTCAGTTCGAAGTTCTTCTGCTCCGTTCTGAGTTCTCCTGGGTGGAGAATTCCTCCACGGCTTCAACACCAGATGGAAGCTCTCCTGGCGCTATGAGCTGGCCGGGTCATTTCCTGTCAGGAGGCCTGGTGTTAATCAAGGCCTGAGCCAGCAGGGAACGCCCCCTACTCCCCTACCTCCTCCTCCTTTTTTTTT
>NTHP01000416.1:147618-169087 GCA_003416845.1 Oplegnathus fasciatus | reverse complement strand
TCTAGCAGAGAGGCTAAGAAATGCACATTTTTCTCTCCTCCCCATTCTCCCCCTTTAGTTTCTGTTCTTTTGTCTTCCATACCATACCCCTGCTTTGTTTAGTATATGTCATACTCCTCTCTGAGTGTCTTTAGGTGGTCGTAAATCACGAGGAGGTAGTGGTCTTTGTTATCAAAGTGTCCCTATGGAGGACTGCAGGTCCAGCCAATAGATAGAAGGAGATAGTGAGGAATGAGTAGAAAGGAGTCTTTCTGTACTTGCGGTCTGGTGTCTGGTCACTTTCTGATGTGTCTGTTAGTGTCTTCTGTAGTGTGATGGACACAGTGGGAGACAGGCTTATCTCCTTGCTCCTCCTACCCAGCTGACCTCCACGCTGACCAGACACAGGCCTGCAAGCTGAGGGGGGCAGTCAGAGGGAATGTTTGGACTGAGTTCTCCTCTCTTGTCTTTCTTAATCACTTAATGGTCTACGTGCCTCATCTCCTGTGTTCAATGGTGAAACGTTGCCTCAGCTGTGGTTTTGTGTGGGGACGTTTACGTAGCTCATGTACCCTAGTTTCGAGTTGATGCATAAAAACATAATTCAGTTAGAGAAAATTCAGTTAAGCTAAGAATGAAAAACACTTCAAGTATGACACTCGACTCATTCTTGGGACTACTTTGGCATGAAAGCATAATATTCCATCAGTTTTTGGTTTTCGCTGTTGCGGTATTTTCCGATTTGTGATTTTATTTTGATGACCACCAGCAGTTCAAACTACTGCTGTTTTTGGAGAACACTTCTTTCTCCTCTAATAAAGGTCGCAACCTAAGAAAAACCTAGGTTCTATCAGAACCTAATGGCTCATTCTTCAAATAAACCTAATAAACCTAAAAACAACACATCTCGATGAGCAATTATGAGAAGCGATGAGCGAGCAATGAGCAAGCAAGCAGCTAGGAAAGCAAGCGACTGCACCCATGTTTTCAGGTCTCAGGTGTCATTGCTCTGGAGACTGTTCCATGCCAAAATTAGTCTCATTGGCCATCTGTGGATACTGCTGGCTGGATAAAATGATTTAATGTAATCCTACAGCTCTTCTAGACTTTCCGAATGTTATTGAAGAGAATGGATCAAATTCTAATAATAAAAAGAGTCATTTTGGGGGTTTTGCGTGGGTTCTCCGAAAAATGTAATCACTGTTTCACAGCTGCTCCTTTTCCAGTGATTGTGTATGGGAAAAAAGCTTAAAAAATCCAAAATGTCTCAATTTCTCACTGAATTTCTCACAAAATGTATTCAAAATGGCAGCGTTTTGATCAATCGCCAATCATCGCATCATACTTTTGAAGGAAGTGGAACAAATGACGTTGATCAAAACATTGTCTTTTTGAATATATTTTGTGGCTTGGAGTCAGCGTGCAGGCGTTACTCTTTTCATTGAGGCTCCTTTTTAAATAGTGCGCATAATCACACACCTTGAATGTAAACCACCTAACCTTAACGAGACAGTAACGAGAGTACTGCCAGTAAACAAGTGACTGTTCATAGTAGACAGAAGCCATTGTCACCCCTGAAGGAATACTTGTGCAATATAGTGCAATCTAGTGGAGCAGCCTTCCAATAAATACAGTCTTTGTGAATTTTGGAACATTCTGGCTTTGTTGAAACTGCAATAGATCCTTTAAGTGCCCCTTAAATCACAATTACAAAGATGTTTTCACTTAATAACACAAACTACAACCTCAAAAATGACCACTGAGTTGACTTCCAAGGCAAATGTGTTGAATTGCATTTTTACAATGAATCTGATTCAGTGCCCACTTTCAACACTTTTTAATATCCTGCAGGCTGATTTCGGTGGGTACTCCAAAAGTATTGAGGTTCGATACCCAGCCCTGCATGAAAGGTGGTTCCTGTTAGTTTGTCCACCACTGGTAGATGAGTGTTCCAGCTGAGCTTAGTTGACTCAGTCTGATAAAGCACAGACTGTTGAGGAAGATGGTCTGTATCATTTAAATCCCACCATCAATAGAACCTATTTCTCCATCACATTTTCTGTCTGCCTCTCCATCATTTCATCTTATCTTCTCTTGGTTCTGTCTGCTTCTTGGTCCTCTCAAGCTGCCTCTCACTCTCACTCTCTCTCTCACACACACACACACACACAAACATACACGACTGCTCTTTGATGCTGACAGCTGCTCGCCGTCTGCACTGTGTCTGTGAGCTCAGCACTATCACATCCGACTCAGCCCACTCTCAGTCCAGGTAAACGGCTCTCTCTGATGGCCAGAGATGGAGGGATGAATGAACGGGCTGTTGTAACATTTCCTCTGCAGTCTCGCAGACGGTGAGAAACATTTTGGCGGAGGGGACCGTTGGCTGCCGCTATCACCGCCATCCACGCAGCGTGGGTGTGTATGCGGTGATAATGACTGTCTGCAGCGAGGATTGCTGCAGTGAGGCCAGTGTAAACTCAGCCCCCCAGAAAATAAACACATTAGAACACACACATATACACACACACACCTCCCTTATAACTGTCGCCTCTTGCCCTAAGGCCAGAGCACCCCCCGCCCCTATTGTATACTCCCCTAGTATACCAGCTCCTTCTCTACCGTCCCTGACCCAGAACACACAAACTCAAGTCTCCACATTGAAAACATTCACTATTTTTGGCCATGCTTTAATTTCCCTCTCCCTACTGTAGCGATAGCAAATCCTAAGAAAATCCACTGTAGGGGATGTGTTATTTCCAGGATGGGATGTATGGTTTTAATTTTCTCCTTTTCCTGTTCTCTCCTCCACGCCTCCCTCCCTTTTTTAGACTCTCCTCACATATTGCTGCTGGAAGTGTTCACAGTTCCTTAGTAACATCGCTCCAGAGTTTCACAGTTGTACACGACCTCTCTCCTTTAATGAAACACTCGCTTTATTTATCAGTGTTGACAAAGCGACATTAGCGCTGTGATTTAGATCTTGGAAATGCATCACACAGTGTGTTGAACATGCTGAGAATTAAGATTGAAATACAACACAACCTGCTGAATTATGGATGGATTCTTTTTAAATAATCATATAATCAGAATATATAAGTGCTTGTGGAGTGTTGTGTCATGCTGAAGTGCTGTTAGGCACACTAATGTGCATTTTAGCATTTTATAGCATTACTGTGGCAGGTCTAGCCTGTGTAGATACATGGACTCACACACGCATGCACACATAACACTAACATCTGTCTCTCAGGTGGAAGCAGCCGCCCTCTGGTAGGCCTCCTTGCATCACTGCACCAGTCAAGAGGCTGAACACACACACACGTCGGCAGCTGCCTCACACTTTCACTTGAACTTTGAATAATTCTAAAACTAGCAAGCTTTGCAGTCCAAATGTTTTCAGTTGTGATACACTGCGCTGCGGTTCCTGACCCATCCGTGACAGCCCTCTGTTGCGATGTGTGGGAGCGGATTAGCCCGTTGTGTACTTTGAATGACAGGATCATGAAGTTTGTGTGTTTCTATAGGGCTGGTGTGTATGAAGAGTGTGTGTTGTTAGGAGTGCAGTGTGTTATTTGTGTTATGCTAACCCATTTTTGTAAGCAGTGCATCTTTTCGGCAGAGGTTTTTGTGGGTTATTATGGTGCACTGTCAGCCCTCAGGCCAGGAATATGATACACACACATTCCTCAATTAAAAGCAATGTTAACATTAATAAGACAATGGAAAGTTGTGATTCAGCCATTTAAAAGATGACACATTTGTGTCTGTTGTGTGTGAATAAAATTGAAAAAGAAAAGCGGACAGTTTTCAGACCTTCCCTGACCCATGGGTGGCGTCAACATATCAAGGTCAGAAATAATAAGTGGTATGTCTGCTAGTGGTCACAGTAGCGCAGGCTTCATCCACCCTATAATCCACTTTGATGTGGACCTCAACCCCACCAGGATGTGATGCTTGTGTAGGATGCCTGCCTGGATGGGTAAGTATATGTATGCTTCGTTCAGTTGTGGGTATCGTTGTGAGTGCTCGTGTGATGTTGTCCAGCTCGGGGGACTGAAACAGGAAGTAGAGCAGCGATTAGGAGGATCTGACATTTGCGAGAGGAGCTTCCTCTGATAGGAGGCTTCCTCTGTGTCTGTGGGACTCACCACCTTATCTCGCCCCCTCTCTCTATCTGGCAGTGACTTCTTTCTCTTACAGTCCACACCTCTCTCACTCACTGTTGCCTGAACATACCAGCTGTTTACACATATTTATTTAGATTACAGGGTCAGTTCACATGAATCACTAAAAACGTATTTCCTCACTTACCCCTAGTGATATCTAGTTATGTGTCTGCCTCCTCCCCAGTACAATAGAGGTGAATTGAACTTAGCTTGTGGTGCTTACAACATTGAACACTGACATTTAAATCAATTCAAAAGAAACATGTATTTTCAGAATCAAGATATCAGAATTAGTACTTGCATGAATTCAAGTAACCAGGTTACTCAGAGGAATCAGGTTACACAGGAAATTGGACAACGCATTTACATGCACTGTGGTAACCTGAGGCTATATTTTTCAAACTGCTTAGAATTACACTTAATAATGCTAAAGAGTCAACCTACTGTAGAAGTGAAAAGGGTTACACTGAGTGTGAAGAATAACACATTTATAAAGCAACTTCTACTGACAACCTTTTAGAGCAGCTCTCAAGTGATCACATGATTAATCACATGTTTGCTCTGAGTAGGAATAACTAATACAATCATTTTTTTTAAATCCTTACATTTTACACTTGTTATATTATGTTATTTATTATTCAGTTCATTTTATTTGTGTGAAATCCTTAATATCTCCGTTATTATACAGTGGAAATCTCTTACACGTTGTCTGTCCAGGTCAAACTGATCACTATAAGCGGATGATTATTAGAACTGAATTTTTTTTTCTTTTTCTTTATTTCTCATGTGACTGTTTGTCGTTGTTTGAGTAGACTACACAAGGTAGCCTGAGGAACACCAAGTTTCTCTGCTGCATCTCGTTGGCTCGTTTTTGGCAGTTTGTCATACGCTTCGAGGAGACTACTTTTTTTACTGAGAGAAAATTACTTTCTTTTTCCTGCCATGATTTCAATGTGCATGCTGCACCAGCCTCAGGTAGCCAGCTGGAAGCAGACGGGTTACCACAAGGCAAAGTGTAATGGGAGTAAAGTAAAAAAAATAGAATTACTGCAGTTTTTTCCCCATATGTTGTCATGTATGAAGAGACCCAAAATGAATACTGTAAGTGGACTGCTTGATTATTATGAGCCAATTATTTAAGCAGCATTTGTATAGGAATGATTCTGTCCCAAGCTTTTTGATCCATATAACCGTGATCACTATAAGCTGTTTCCACTGTATTTTTACTGTATGTATTGGATTGTTCTGATATCAACAACAATCCAATGTACAGTATTTATAATATATACATAGGGATGGAATTATAGGCAACTGGCAGAAATGGAAACAAAAAGAAAACCCCAGTACAAACAGGAAAGAAATTATGCTGCTGCTGGAGGAGGTAGATCAGAGAAAACAGATAATAAGAAGAATTAAGTACCACATTGACAAGTACAGACAATGAAGATGTGAATAATGATTCAAACTTATAGCAGTTGATAAATACAGGCTGTGAATCTATGTATGAAACAAGTCAGTAATCAGATTTCTTCCCTGCCACCAACCTTATTTTGGAAGCATTAATTATCACACGTAGTAATAGTGATACAATATGTGAACACACACATGTTTAGTTGTGGAAACTGACTTTTTTAGACTTCTAGAAACAACTTTGTGTTAGCTTCAGTTCTAGTTGGGGGAGAAAAAAGCGTTTTTGTTTTTGAGGATGATCTGTAATTTCACCCTGCCGCTCTGCTGTCACAGCAATACTGTCTTTGTCTGAAGTCTTTGTCCTGCACATGAATACATGTACAGTAAAAAGCCTATTAGAAACCTGGTTACACATATACATAGCCAAAAAATCAGCTTTCTCCAGGAGAAATCTTGCTATTGCTGCATAAGTCAGATTCCTCTAATCCTCTACCCCAGAAACTGGGTTTTAGTATTAATAACGTTTAAGAAATCAGGTTACTGCAGAACGCTGCCTGTAAATGCATGAGTGTCCCCGTTACTCTGGAAAAAAACACAGAACATTTTTCATTGGAACTACAGTCTACCGAGGAAATAGTCCCTGTTTATAGTGTGTTCTGTGGCAACTTTTATATTTTCACAAGCGGAGCTGAGCATGCCATAGTGTTTTTACTTCCCTGTTTTTAGTTCCCATGATGCCCCTTACAACCTGTGATATCTTTGAAAAGGTGAATTGAAATGAGAAGTGAAATGAGAAGTGAAAGACCCTCCCCTTCCAGAATCAATGTTACTCTGTAGAAGCCACCAACCTTTCTGTGAACAGTTATAGTTGGAACTTCATTCTTACAAAGAAATAGCAACTATAAAAACCGTTCACAGTGTCTGCTGTGGCAGGTTTTATGTTTTCACAAGAGTAACTTGGTATGCCAGTGTGTTTTTAGTTCCCATGATACCCCTCACAACCGGTAAGATTTGTTACTTTTCCCCTTTACTTCTCAGTAGAACTCGTCTCATCCCTGTGCAGCCTCATCCTCCTCCTCGCTGTGGGATTACACCCTGATACAACCCGACCCTCCTGCTACGTGCTACTGTCCCTTTAGAGCAACATCAGAAAGTCGTTCGACTCTTAAAGGCAGTTGTAGGATTGAAATCATCCGATTATCTGTGTGGCACTACATTGCTCTTGTAGAAGTGAGACTTGAGAGATGAGGGCTTTGTTTGTGAGCGCAACACCTCATCACTCTCCTGCGTGGAGAAGACGTGAGTCATCCCGCAGCACAATAGTGTGTGAGTGTCTGAGTGAGTAGATGAGTGTGAGTCACAGTAAGAAAGAAAGAGATGAAGGGGGATAAAATGAATCCCTTGAATGTGCCACAGTATATGAGCAGTACACTGTCATGTGCTCTGGCTTTGCTGTGGAACTGCGCTTTTAGAGGGAAAAGAAAAAAACATTCCAGATTAATCAATCAATCTGTGTGATGTGTGCTGTGCCTCAACATGTGGCTTCAATCTCTGTTTTCTGTTCCGTCCCACCCCTCTTTTACCCTTCACAGAGACTTGTGACCATTGAAGACGTCTTCGTGGTTGAAAACAAGTCATTTCAAACTGGATTTCACATAGAATTTGCCCTCGCTTCTTTAATACCATCGTGGTTCTTAATATCTCTACAACTAAAGAATCAGATCTTATGCAGCAGTGTTCTATAGGAAAGATTATTGTAGGAGCATCCAGGTTAAGATGTGTCCGTGGGTATATGCCCTTGTGGTGTGTTGACTGATGAGCCAGTAAACAGACCCAGCGTCTCAGATATCGGTGGAGTTTATTGCTCTGGGTTCAGATCTGGCAGCTCTGAGTTGTTTATTTGGCTTTCAGGTATCAAATGAAACCCGCAACTCTCTCTCACAATCACATGTGTATCCCCTCGGTCTGACCGTGCAGTAATAGCTTTGTAGAGTCAATAAACAGTCATGCATGAACTTGTTCACACAAATACACAACTCATTGTCCAGCACGTATAGAAACTAATCTCTCTTTTCTAGTTTCCCACAGACACACACTCACATTGTCTGTCTTTTTTTTCCCCCCATCATCGGCAACTTTTTCTGCTTCTTTCACTCTCACTTTGACACACACACACAACATATGTGCATATACAAGGCTACTGCGTTCCCATGCTTTGTCCCAGGTCAGCTTGGTTTCAGAGGTCAAACACAAATTCTCCTGCCCATCCCTCTGTCCCCTCAGCGCGTAATTCAGACCAGCGGCACCCAGGGACCACCAGAGGGTAGAGGCTACACAACCACCCCAACCAACATGTCACCCGCACATCAAACACACACACACACATTTACACAAACATACACAGCCATCACCACTAACCTCCTCCTCCTGCAGCACATTATCAAAGGATCTGAACAGCGTCAACATTATCTATCTCTGTCTCCCATGGGAGCGGCCGAGCACATAGCACAGTTATCATTCAGCAAACACAGACACACACTCTCTCTCTCTCTCTCTCTCTCTTTTCTCTCTTCACACACACTTGCTCACACTCTCCGACACATGCCTGCGTGCACGCACACACACATGCACGCACGATACGGAGTGAAGATCAAAGGTTAATCGTGTCTTTTCATCAGCTGCACCACCCTCTCCTCTATCTGTCCTCCTCCTGTCTAATGGTTGTGTTTATATGTGTGTGTGTGTGTGAGGTTGTGCGTACACGTGTTTCAAGCAGACGCTTGTCTGCGGTTGTGGGAGCATTTCTGCCCTCAATAGTAGATGCTTTGGAAGCACTTTTTTTTGTTTGCACACAGTAAATAAACAGTCCTGTCCTCCTCTTCCATTGTTTTCTTCTATCTCTCTCCATCTCCTGGACTTTTCATATGGAACTAAATTTCTCTGTTTACATTAGCTGATTTAATGGGAACCAAGTGTTTCTGTTGTAGTTGTAAAATTGGCTATTAATTTGATGTACGCTCCAATAAAGTCTGTGTAATAGAGCCTTTCTATAATTTGATAAGTATGTGAGATTTTAGCTGCATATTTAAGAGTCTGCAAGTGAACTGAAAATCCTGCTCTTGACTGTTTGAGTAGTGTTTTTTTTTTCTTCTTAGAGTTGAGAAAGAAAGAGCAAGGGAGAGAATGGGACATTTCAGAGTCTAACCCCCCTGCGTGAACCCCAACCCTGACTGAAACAGGAAGTGCTTATTCATTCAGGAGGTGTACATTTACAGAAAACTGTCTTCTGCCCCCTCAAATGGAGTTTTTGGAGGCACAAAATGGCTGCGGCATTCAAAACCGTAGTATATAAGAGTACAAGACATGTTTTTTTTCTTGTTGAAAATGATGTGATCCTGCAGCCTGACCAGTGACCCTTGACAAGTCCTCCTGTTCTTAAATAATTGTGTGAATATGAGTTTGTCTTTCGTATTCTTGATTTTTGCTTGTGCATTGTCTTTGCTGCATTTCTCTCGTGACAGTCTTTTTCAAACATAATTATCTCATTTCATGAGATGATATTTAGAAATATTCCTCTGTGAGTGAGTTTCCCGATCAGCACCTCAGGCAGTGTGCCTGTAAAACAAATAGAAAATAAAATATGCATTATTTGGGAAGGAGAGTATGCAACTAACTATATTAACAATTTAATTGAAGCAATGTATTCAAAGAGGGTTTTGCCATTATAAAGATTAGATTTTAATTTATTAAAGATTGAATTTGAGCTTAATGATTAACTGCATTTTATCACAGATTTTCTTTATTCTGTCTTATTTTTATTATCATAGGCATCCTTTGCTCAGACTCTAGATATTATACTTGACTGATAGTCTATTTCATATATCATACACAAACCACAAGGAGGTACATCCACGGTTGTTTGTTGTATGGAGGTTTCTCAGTGCATCTGGCTTATTTTCATTGGGAGATCAAGCAGCCTTGGCAGGGGAAATGATATTCTGTCATGAATTACGGCACCCTTGCTCCATAGTTCATTAATGATAACCCCAGCCGTGAGGTTGGCCCACAGCCGTGCCTCTCCTCCAGCTCTTCATTAGCATGGTGGTGTGGGCTTGGAGCAGCCAGGCTACACTCAGGGCAGTTGGGGCTGCCATGCACATTATCACATTATCATGCTTCCTAGTGTGTGGGATTGAACATTTGCCATCAGGCTTCTAAGCACTTTCTCCCACTGATCTGACACACACTTGCAGTGCTTTTGATGACTTTGGAACCTCCATGATTGTAGCGTTTCATAAATCAAGCAGCATGTATCTGTTTGAGTCTGATATGTTGGATGTGTTATGGCCTGTCTGGTTGGACATTCAAACAGTTTCCGTTATTCACTGGAATATTTTCGATGTTTAAAATGGCAGATTTATTAAGTATGTTAAGCCAACAGCAAAGAGCAACATCAAACAGTGTGTTGTAGAATACAATATATGGGATCAGACCTTGTCAGTTGGCCACAATGGGTCTGTTAGTTTGCTGTGTACTTTTGCAGCAAGTTATTTTCATCTTCAAGTTTTACAATACTGACCTTGTAAGTGTTCAGAATCCAGTGAGTTAAATAGGGAAGGGTTGTTTCTTTTAGAAATTGTGACACAAATATTTCTTTAAAAAATGACACCAGACATTAATAGGCCCTTATAGAGTATATTTATGACTAACTAACTCAGTTCAGTCAGACAGAACCTATATATAGAGCCTAATAATTCTGTTTTCCCCCATTTCCTCCTCCCAGAGGATGCTACCAATCCCACTCTCCTGTGGTTGGCTGTTCATTTTCTCTATTAAAAATTATGTGTACTTTCTGTAACATACCAACAGCTCCTCCGGCTGAACCATATGTTGGATTAGTAGATTCTGCAGCAATGTTTTAATTGTGTCTCTTGATAGTACACGTGTTATTTAATAGAAGGAGATCATCGTGCAAATTTGGAGGACACTTACCTTGACTTGTGGAGTTTTTTTTGCCATTTCCAAACATGGAAGATGTTTAGAGGAGTAGCTTATTCACCTGAATACCTCTAGATATCAGGCAGCATGCTCACTGTCTGGATGTGTGTACTGATACTGATGACTTGACATTTTTAATTCACTAATTTTAATGACCATAGGAGATTTGTTGACAATCAACAGTATTTTGCTAAAATGTGGACATAAAATATTTTTGTTTAAATTTGATTAATCTCAGTCTCTTAATGAAAACAAACTATAAAACTTAGTCACATTTTGAATCTGTATAGCAGTGCTGTGATTTGGCTTTTATCCTAAACATTATGTTCCTTTACCTTGTCTTTATTCCAAAGGGTTGGGTCCTGCTGTTATGCTTCAGTGTCTCTCTCAAATGTCAACCTGTGTCCAGTATGATAGTCTATTAGTGCTGTATATGCTATTGCAAAGCAGGACAAGCCTCTATTTTCAACCATCATTGTTAGTTTTACAGTTTGCGATTTCTATGTAAAATACAGCACCTCCCAGATGTGGTTTGAAAAATGCTGTACTTTGACAAACATACACGTCACGCCCAAGTATCGGACCTGTGTAAACTGTCCCTCGAGTAGTGGTTTTGAAAGAGAATATGCAAAAGTCTGGTATAATAAAAGAGAAGATTCAGGAGGTTAAAGCCATCACTGTACACATTTTAGGGCAGTGTCACTGCACTCTACACTTAAGCTGAAATGTTTTCTGGCCATTAGCCGTTATAGAACAGAACAAAGTGAAACACTGAAATGATATGATTGCTGTGGATGGGTTGCCGCAGCTTTACTGTTGTTGGTTTTCTCTATTCCAACTTATATTGCAGTTATTGCATTTTTTAAAACTGCAAAAGTTGAAATATATTAGTACTTAGCTCCACACAATGTTTAACTTGTGTTTTTGTGGTTCTTTCAATTTGCGATTGGGCACAAAAGACAGCAGCGGAGTACCACTAAGCAGTCAGGAGAAGTAATAGAAGTTAAAAATGGACAAGAAAACACATTCAGATCAGAGGAGGAGGGAAAGTGACTGTTGTTTTAGCAGGTTTGGAGTTGGTGCCTCACATCTGGGCCACAACCTCGCTGTATTATCTGAGATGGAGAAGTTGGACACAGTAAAAAAAATAAAAAAGCCGTACTCCCTCAGGAGAACGAGAGAAAACAGCTCAGTCGTGGCAGCAGTGTGTTTCAGAGTGTGGGCTGGTGTGTGTGTGTGTGTGTGTGTGTGTGTGTGTGTGTTTGTGTGTGTCTGTACGTGAGTGTGTTAGGGTTCAGGGCTCAGTGAGCAGTGTAACAGTGCACCCTAGTGACCATGTTAAGAACTGCATCAGCGGAGGTTGTGTGAAACTGAATAGACTGCAGATAAGTTCAGGTCTCTTCTCTGTTATCAAAGTATTTCGCTGAGAGCTTTTTGCCTCCACGGCTGAGGTGAAGTTCTTAGAGCGCCATCATCGCTGTTCTCCAATGAACTCTTATCACTTCTCACAGCAAAAAGGGCCTGAAGCCTACATTTTATATTGAAAAAAGGAGTCCTGTGACAAAGGCCAGATGTTCTTGCCAAGTGAAATATGTTAGCGCTTACACAATATTTGCTTAAGAGTTGTTTTTGAGCCTTGGATTTCTTGGTTCAATACGTGGTAATACAACACAAACTCCAGCCACAGCCAGAAGACAATGAAGTTGTCCATCCAGCTATTGCTATAGACTTGAGACAAGCTTCTATCTGCCATATACACTTACATACACGTTCACAGCGGTCAGAGGGCCCCAACAGTCCCGAAGTTAGGCGACATTCCTCAGGCTGCCTTTGAAGTTTTCTGGTATTTCCACATCATCTGATAATAACACGTGGATTTTACATTACTTAAGAATAATAGCAATTATATGATACAGCAGAGAGACAGTCAATCATCTTCAACATTATTCTTACATTTGTGTATGTTTCCCTCCATTTGTGTATGTGTGCGTGCATCTTTATGTGTCCGACTGTGCACATGTGTTTATGCGTTCTTGTGCACCGGTGCAGTTTGTAACTCTAGCCCAGCGTGTTGCTCCGAGGAACACCACAGATGTTCAGATGTTTCTCCTTGGAAAACAAACACAACAGAGGCCATTTTCTCCAGGACAGAGGGACTGTCAAAATAAGAGCGGGCCCCCTTTGGACCTCTCCTCCAACAGTGACTCTCTTATTCATAGGCAGATCACTACGTGCCCTCTCTTAAAAATGTTATCCAGGATGTGTTTTTACCTGCATTTGGATATATTAGGTTTACTTGTGGGTTTCTTCCGCATTCTGTTTTTATGTATGTTTGTATATGCGTCTGGGCCATCCATTACTCTTGTGGAGCGCAGGGGAGGGGCTCTGAGGGTGATGATTCCCCAGACTGTGAGAGATTTAAAATCCTGAAAAGGGAGGGAGGGATTGGAGAAAACATGGTGGGAGATCAGGACACCCCTGCCACCCTCTCCTCCTCCTGCCCTCCTCCACCTTTGATTAATGTCTCGCTCCCCACAGTGTATGGCAGAGCTCCACGGGGCCCTGCAGGGCCCCAGGTGAAGGCCTTAGGGAGACTGAATGGAGGAAAAGAAAAGAAACACATGAAGACAGAGTGCTAGCCCTTTTGCTTTTTTTTTGCATGTTATAGGTCAAACATTAGTCTTTTGGCTTTATAATGATGATAACGTGGGTTATTTGAACCTGACACATGCATCTGTCTTGCACATAAAAGCGCGATATGAACGTAAGACATGATGTGAAAGCAAGTACTGGCACAGAAAAGGCAAGTCATTTGTATCGGCGCTGATAGCAGGAGATGAATGTGACAGACTCGGAGCAGAGGGGAAGCAAACAAGCTGTTTGAGCTGTGAAATTGAAGAGGATCAAAGTGTCAGTGAGTCATAAATAAATCCTGGTTCCTCCCCGTGGATATATAGAGCGGACGTTGTATTACACTGATTCGAACGGCACTGTGAGCATCAGGAAAACACCATACAACTCTCTTGAGTGTGTGTGTATATGTGTGTGTGTGTGTGTGTGTGTGTGTGTGTGTGTGTGTGTGCGTGCGTGTGCGCGTGCGCGTGCAGCTGTGCGTGTTTTTGTTAACACTATCAGTACTTTACCAGAAGGCAATGCCGCTATGGTTACTCATGTAAACTGGGGAGGTGGTCCATTGAACCCCTATTGGCCGGTACATTTTCCCAGAACTCTCCGTCTGTGTTTGTGTGTGTGTGTTTTGATGCAATGTTGGAGACTAGCAGTGCTATGAGCTTGTTTCCTCTGGGCCACATGTACTCTTTGGTGCTGAGCAGGCTCAGAGCGCAGCAGTAATGAGAAGTCCAGGTGCAGATTTTACCCTCAGGGAGGAAGTCCTTGTTTACTCATAAGTGACCTTGTTTCTGACCTCCCTTTTTTTGTAGGCTTTTTCACCCCGTAGCCATTGAAGTCGCATTGGTTCAGAAACTGTTGAGACATTCCACCGGTTACCACCATGTTGATTTTGATATTAAATATACGCTGATACAGATTAAAATATCGGAAAAACAGTTACTGGCATGTTTGTAATAAATGACTACATCTTCAGACGTCAAGATGACGTCGGAAAGAAAACCAGAAATCACATTTTCGCAGGCTAGGACAGAAACACAGCATTATGACATCAACACAGGTGTCTCAGCACCTTTTCTTTTTTTTAATGATTACATAATATAGGATAAAGAATAGATCTGTATTCACATGAAAATCATGTTAAATATAAGAGAACTTCAAATGTTAAGTAACAGTTATGTATAGGAGTCATAAAAACTCTGACTTCTGACTATTTTCATAAATGTGCAGTAAAATAATTTACTCACACAAATAATTTCTGCTCTTTTTGGCTTAAACTAGCATTTGGTCTCATCACACAATGGCAGTATAAAAAATGTTAACAATTGTTAAAGTTGAAATCTGTAACTTTGTGCATGCTGTAGCTTTTACCAACAGTGACAATTAAAATGACGTTGCCTCTGCAGCTTGTGCTGTTGATTGTGATGTGTGAAAATTCAAACATTGTGTCAGGCATGTTTCTGCTCGTGCGGAGGGTCTTTCATTGGCTTTGTCACCCAGGTACAACCTGACAACTTTCAGTAGCAGAATAACAGAGCATCACTAACCCGTGACAGTTGTTTTTGTGCTAGTTTTGGCAGTATACTATTCTTTACCACACAGGTGGATGTATTAATGATATATATACATTACAGATAACAGTTATTGAATTCCACAGTTGAAAACTGTCTGCTGCTCTAACACCTGTGTCGTTGATTTTGTTGTGGTTGTGATGTGGTTGTGTACTTGAAACGTTATCATTACATCAGTGCAGTTAACATTAACATCAGTGTAATTAATTAATTAATTAATTGACCGACCGACCTGTGGCCAGAAGGGGCTGTGGATCAAAACCCTAACCTTTACTTAATGGCTCTTCAACCCGAGCTGCACATATTAACACACACAATTTAAATTAAGTTTAAGTGAACACTGTACAGTGGCAGATAAGATAGAGCTTTTGCTATGTGCTGGTCTGCCTTCGACCAACAGAGGGCTCTCTGTCAGTGGAAAAAATATTTACTAGTCTCATTGGAATACCCTCCACCCTAATAAAGGTTTGCCTATAACAGATACACTGTAATAAAGTTTTATACTGTTTAGACTGTTGAAGGAACTGCAGCTATACTACACACTATTCATTCAGCTGTATTCTGACTGCAAAACAAGATTTATTACATCCTAAGTATGCTACAGATAGCTCACTGTCTGCACTGTCACTGTTGTCCTTTAGGGGGCAGAATAACCCTACTTTAACTCTTCGTGTGTCTCTGGTTAAGTTTGCCAAAAGCACTGAATAGCCCACCGCCTTTCTTTGAGTAGCAGGGGGAGCTGCATGATTATCTCACTGTGGGCACTGTTTCTGTGGAATGGCCTGATGTCTGCAGCCGCTGACGCCCGGCCTCAGGAATGATCTTGAATTGAGGAGTGATGAAAACTGTCCCTTACCAGTCAGGACACACACAGACACACACATTCACACTTGTGTTGGAGTGTGTACACCGCTAAATCATGCGTGTGCACACAACTGCAGCATATTTTGCCAAATTAAAAAACACTCTCTCTGTCCTGGCTTGGCACATACACACACTCAGTCATCACAATGCTAATGACATTCTTTCACATACATGCAGGTAACACTCTGCAGGTTCAGCTGGGTTCAGTGCCTATACTGACCTACTGGAGAGATGTTTTTCCTGAATGCGAGGTTATTTGTATGAATAAAAGACTGAGTTACATTATTTGATAAGGTTATCCGAAGATTAAAATTATATACTGAAAAAAGCGTTTTTTCAGAGCAATTTCCTCTGACATGCTCACAACATTGTGGCTTTGTGGCTGTAATGTTATACGTCAAGGAACTGACGCTTTTCAAAAAAGTTTTTAAAAATGAAGGTGGAGGTTTGACATTTTTTCTTTAAAATCACTTGAATCAGAATTTTCACCTTTTGCACACGAAGTCACAAAGTCAGTGGCGTCATTTAATTCTTTCAAACTTATGTAAGACTGGCTGTATAAAGAGGTGTTAGGTTTTGTTTTTTTTTTCCTTCTTTGTTACATAACACTTTCATCTCCAGCCAATTGCTTGATAAAATGCCTCTGGCTCCTAAAATGTAATCAAATCTCCCTGAGTGTTCACTGTTAATTAAATCTTTCTTATTTCACATAGCAGGAAAAGCCACTGCAGGTAATGCAAAACGTGCCAGATGCTCATAATAAGCACAGGTACCCCACATACTGACACATTTTAATGTGCACAGACACACAAAGGGAGAGACCCTGAAATTTTATGAGCTATGCTGTGCTTATTCAGTGCAAGTAGCCTTTTCAGCCTATGTGAAGGCATTGGGTTGCCATGTCAACTACGTACTCACCCACAGAAACATAAATCCCGCAGACTGGCCAGATAAGCACCTCGTGACACACTATATGAACTCAGACACCCTAAGTACACAGGAGCACATATACTTTTCAGAGCTTTGCTTAAAGGACTTTACCGTTTTAGCTCCTTAACTGCAAAACATGTGTTCTATACATTTTGATGAGCATTATCCAGTGCATGCTGTACAGTTTCAGATTTTTGGCTGAATCTTTCCAGCCATTAAATTAGAATTACATTTTAGTTGCATTAATACTAATACAAGATATTTAAAGTACTGAATTATCTTGTGATGACTATGTAGCTTTTACAAAGTTAATGTGTTTGAGCTGTGATGATTACTGTACACAGTTCAAGGAGGTTTCAAGAGTCTGCTATCAGATTATTACACGTACAGAAATGAATAAAAAAACCGAGGATGTCTAGAATGGTAGAAAAAAAGTTCACATTTCTAAGATACAGTAGCGTGATTTGTGAAATGGTTACCAGTGATATTAAGAATATGCAATTTGTAGTACATTGGCTCAAACATGAATAACCAGTAGTTTGGTCCTGGATCCAGGAGATGAAATGTATTATGTGAAAATTATCGCACGTAGTGATAAACCCTCTGAGAATTATTACCCAACTTTGCTGTTTACATTAGCTCTACGGAGCTTTATAGGATCTTTCGGCAACTTAACTGTTTTGGTTCAGTTTCACTGCTCTCATAGCGTCGCTATTGGCCTCAGTATGCAGCTGTTTTCACCTAAAAAGCCAGATATTTCCCTTACGAGTTAGTGTAGACCGAAAACAAAGCTGAAGGGACAGTTAAAACTGGACTTGGATACGCCAGGTGACCAGAAACATGATTCCAAAAGAATGCTAATGTTGCTCCATGTCTACTAGATGTATGATGCTTGTTTCCACGGCCCCCAAGTGGCCAAAGAAATCAATTTATTCAAGTTTAAAGAATGAAGCAATAGGGCTGCACCATAATAAGCCTCTAGCACCATCCCTCTGCTTCCACAATACAATGCTGCGTGGAGAAATATGTTGGATAGCTATGCTAGCAGCATGGCCACCACTTTAGTCCAGACTGAAATATCTCAAAATCTATTTGCCATATTTGCCATGACATTCAGGTTCCCAGAGGATGAATCCTACTGACGTTGGTAATCCCATAACTTTTGCTCTAGCGCCACCAGCAGAATGACATTTTTGGCTTTTAAAATGCCGTGACTATTGGATGGTTGCAATGAAATTTGGCACAGCCATTCATGTCATGATTAGTTCTAATAACTTTGGTAATCCTTTCACTTTTCATGCAGCGCTATCATCAGGTCAGAATTTCAATTTGTGCAATTCTTTGGTTTGTAATGTACTGTGCTGTACTTGTGTTTAGTGCTAATTAGTAAATGTTTGCATGCTAACACACTGAACTAAGATGGTGATCATGGTACAGATTACAGATGTGCAACATCAGCATGTTAGCATTGTCATTGTGAGCATGTTAGCATGTCTTTAGACTCTTGTTTTTCATTGGTAGCACCAACACACACAGGGACTCTGGGAAGAGCTGTGCTTTTATTCACAGAACTAGCCCAAGCATCTCCATGGTGACAACTTTCAGACCGTTCATTTTTTTAATATGCAGACACGCACAGTATGAGTGCAACATTTGTATGCATGACTTGTGTTTGTGTATCTAATCAATCTGCTGAAAAATATTTTGCAGTGGACATGTGGATAAACACCTGGTGTTCCACTGCTATGTAGTTATGTAACTACTGGGAAATTTATGAGGCAGGAGAGCTAACATACTCTATATCCAGGCAGCCAGACAGCCACAGTAGGACTGATGTGGAAAAGGGGTTTGTTTAACATCCCGCCGCAATACACACTGTTACACACACACACACCTCCCCTGCTCCCCCTTTGTCATCCCATGTGAAGGAGGGGACTCATGTTGCATTGCGTGCAGAGTTGTAATTTTGTCTTTGTCTGGAGTCGGTGGCATTGTCTGCGCCTTGCCAGATTTCACTGATTTACCTTGAAACCATGCTTGAAACACTGTAACCACCGTGATTATGACACACACCACCGCTCACACACACTAATACACACTCACAAACACACAGCACTGTAATTACAGGGGATCAAAGTGAAATTCAGGGAGTCTGATAGTCCAGCTAATAGTAGACGACAGCGAGGTGAAGCACAAATCATGAGGAACAATATCAAAGAGTGAACCCCGGGTTAGCATCAGGACGCACGGGTTTCTTTTACAGTGATGAAAGTCTTCATTTCTGCAGTTAATACTGCGGTCATGAATCCGCCGTTGTCTGAGAGAATCTCGGTATTTGAAATGAAAAAACGGTGACTCCTTAGTGAGTAATAACTTTAATATGAAAAGCCATGTTGTGCCTTTTAGAAAGTATGTGAAAGCGTGGTTGCCACGGTAAAGTAGGTTAAGCAGTTTGTCTCGGTGGCATGTCAGATGCATCTTTTTCATCATCAGTAATTCTTTAAAATCGTCTAGTATCTGCAGAAGTGTCCAGGTTTGCTGAGATTCTGTTTGTGTGCAGCTTTGTTCACACAATTGAGTGTCTATGTGTGAATGTAATTGTTTGTGTGTGTGTGTGTGTGTGTGTGTGTGTGTGTGTGTGTTTGAGAGAGGGAGAGAGAGAACCTACCACCTAATCTGCTTCAAAAGACCTTAAGTCAGACGGGGAAATTAGCGGCTGCCACTCTTTAATTGAGCGGATCATTACCCTGTGATTTTAGCCACTGTCCCCACCTCTTTTTTTTACACACACACACATGCGTTCAAACACGCATGTAGAGCTCTCTGATCCACTTATAGCAATACACACATGTACCCTCATTCTTGTTAGTCATTTATTATACCCACGCACATGGAGAGAAACTCCCTTTGGCGGCGTCAAGGTGTTTCCCCCTCAATGGTTGAGTCCTGCATGCCTGCTGTTTGATCTCCTCACGCCTGTTAGCAGACACACAACATCTGAGGGCCTTGTTGCCAAGCCACTGTGCAGCCCACATGCCCATCCACTAACACAACCACCCAGCTGACATGAAAGCACTCAGGAGACAGTGTTTTACATTCAGATTCCTCTGTTCTCCACAGTTATCCTGCCTGTGGCCTGCCCTAACCATGAAAAGTTTTCTTCATAAGTGGCAGGGCTGAGGCCGCACCCTCCTCAGCATGTGATTAATCACATCCACTGTGAATACACAGGCTCCTGCAGCAAGGAACGCTTACGATGCTGGCATGCTGTGGCTACAGTGTGTGCCCTTCTCACTTTCCTCTCGTCTTCATTCTCTGATGAAACACACACATGGCCCCACATTGTGTTCTCTGCGGGGCTCAGCGAAGTCTCATATCAGTGAAGGAGGTTTGAGTTTACAGTGACTGTAGGGCCTGAGGTGTGTGTGTGTTTGTATGTGTGTGTAAAGCAGGATGAGGAGCATTGTTCTGCACTTCCTAAAGAGTCTGTGAAGCAGCCCAGATTAACAGGTCTTGTGTTTTCTCTCAAGCAGGCCACTCTGGAGAGGATTAAGGCTTAACACCGGAATTCAGACGACTGTGGACCCAACTTGTTGGGCGCTGACACAGCTAACCGTCGGCTGCCTTTTGCCTGTAGTGAGTGTCCGGCACCTTTGGCACTAGCTGGCCAATGGCAATGGCAGTCTTTGAAAAGGAGCTGTTTAACAGGTTGTTCAGTCTAGTGAACCAGTGATTCCTCCCATTTTGTGAATTTGTTTTCCACTGCTGCCTCTTCTTTTCTTCTTAAAAGCAAAAGATCACAGGCCAGTGCAAATCACAGCAAAACTTAGTACCAGTTAGTTAAAAGAGTTCTCCACCAATTTAGCATTGTACTCCTATGACATTGTCAGACTTAGGGTAGCAGCAGAATCAAAAATATTATCTTTTTTATTCCACACATACTACCTTGTCAAAACCTGGTGCCTACGTTACCCACAATGCAACTCGACCGCAGACAGCTCAGTCTGAGATTCTGGTGTGTTGCTGCTAGTAGCGGCTAATGAAGCCTCGAGCTGCTACCCTCAAGCAGAGATGAGGAGCGGGCTACAGAGGGACTCAAGTGATGTCACTTGAGGCAATTTCTCAGATTTCACACAGCTCCCACTGGAGCCACCAGTTTTGCATATGGAGCCGTACTCCCCAAGACCTGTAAACGGACTTTGATGAGTTCCCCTACATTTTATTAGACATGTTCTCAGTTCGTATTCTGAGCACATGAAGACACAATTGAATCAGATTCACAGGGGCAAGAAAACAGTAGGCACCTGTTTTTGTGTTTATGCACTATTTTGTGGAATATGAACACAAACTATTGACTAATTATTTCCTCTTATGAAGGTGGTACTGAAGTGCATTTGGAGCTCAGCTGTAGTCTTTGTAATGTATAAATGCAACTATTAACAGAAGAGATGAGGCAACACAGTCACTGCTAGTTGTGTGAGGTTGTCATGGTGTTCCAGCTCCCTCAGGGTAGTCATTCGACTCTTATAAATCTAATGGGACAATTCTTCACTCCAACTCATCACATCTCTGCTATGAAAAGTGGAAACAAATGTACTGTGTTTTAATATACGCTATATTTAGTGTGTAGAAGTATATAGATCTTTTTAAAAATTCAAATGATATATTCTTTAATATATTAATAGGCTGATTTTAGCTAAAGTTGCTTGTTAGGGAGGTGTATGTGTAAGAGTATAAGAATGGGTGGGTGTAAGAATGAAAGGGTTATGTCATCTTTTTGTAGTTAATCAGACAGTTCTGCCAGTAGAGTGGAGACATCTTCCTCCCCAATACCAAGCACCTGCACAGCAGGAGGAACTGGAGGTACCTTGTGTTTATGTAATATATTGATGTACAGTCTTCATTGTCTTCAATTTATGCAAT
>NTHP01000416.1:107999-128109 GCA_003416845.1 Oplegnathus fasciatus | reverse complement strand
AGTTCCTTGTAGTTGCTTCAATTATTAATCATAGTCAGATTATTTGATGTTTTATGGCTACATAGAGGACTCAGTTCAATTCAATGTCAGTTAAATTCAGTAGACTCCATTTTCATTTTTCTAATTGTAATGATCGCTTTATAGGGTTGAGCTTTTACAGTTTTACATTTCTAAAGAAACTTTTAATGAGTCATCAGCAGCAGCATGTACCTTCCTACAGACTGCTTGTGATGGAATAACAAAGGTTTATGAAGTGGATATTGATGATTGATCCACACATAATATATCCATCTGCAAATGTTTTCAGTCTACAGCAAAAATACAGGAATTGGCCTCACTGTTCCAATACTTTTGGAGGGGAGTGTATATCGTCCCATCCCTAATTGAGACTGTTTCATAACCAGTTAAAAACTTCTTATAGCTACTTTAATTATATAATTGCTGGCACCTTTAGGTGACCCTCGCGGGGCACGTTTACAAACAGACCCCCTTCAGACAGATTTCAGTCTACGTGAACGAACATAATCACTGACCTACATACACAGGTGGCTCAGATCAGGTGTAGAGGTGAGAGTGTCATCGGATCTGTACTCGTATTAACACAGTAATTGCATCCATGAGATGTTGTGTCTGCCTGGCTGTGTGTTTGGGTGGTATAAGTGCTGATTACATATGCAGTCCACACTGACTTTCAAAACATGCAGATGAATGCGTTTTCTCTGCGTGTGAGGAGTGCGAGGAAGGAGAGGAGGGAGATCAGGCTGGATAATGTGGGTTTGTCTTAATAAAAGGCTTTGAGAAGGAGGCCAGAGGCAATGAAAGGCCTGGCGAGGATCAAAGCCTTCCATCTGTAATCAGGAAAACTGAATAAAGACGAGCTTATACAATAACCTGCTAGCCCACACACATACTGACCTCAACACACACACTCGAGCCTTAGCACATACATGCACAACATACTGTATACAAGCAAGTGTATGTACACATGATGGCTGTGGACCAGGCGTTGCTGAAGAGTTACCCTGAAAACACACTGCAAAGTTCTGGTCTTGCACTTGGACAAAATTCCTCTGAAACATACTGACTCTGCCACTACAAACAGGCCCATTGCCAATTTTAGGTGCTGACCTAGAGTTAAAGCAACACTGCTGCAGAGAAACAGAGCTTCTCTGTTATACAACATAACAGGGCTGGGGTCCTTATTCGAATAGAAAGCACTCAAAGAGGGCAGACTTCAACTAAAGAAAATTCAGTTTTTTCTTACTTAAGTTGCATTGTTAAAAAAAGTATTTTGAAAAATCTTGGATCCACACCAAATTCAATCATTCATTCCTCGGGCCATTTCAGGACTTTCCACCTATTTTCATTGAAATTGAAATCTTTTTCAGTGTCAAACCCTCACCCCCTGTAGACTTGACAGGTGAATGTAAAACGTTTGTGCCTGAAGTTTGCTTCTTTACATAGAAAAAAGACTGCACAGCTTGAATTCCCAGCGGTTACAAATGTATTCTAAAGCCCCTTTCACACATGCACCTCATTAAGTAAATGTGATGGCAGTCTTACATGTTGGTGTCATGTCTGAATAAGCACCCAAGTCACTTTTTGTTTTATTGTCTGTTTTCAATGTCAGTACCATAGACTATACAGTCTATGGTCAGTACCCAGGACTTCCTGGAAAGCAGCACTGATACAGGCTGGATTATCCTGGTGAAAGAAAGTGAGAGTCACGACGACAAGGACGAACTGGCCGGAAGAGTTTAAAAAAAAAACAGTATTAATCCCTCCCTCTCACTCACAGTGGTCAAAATTTGAAGCTTCAACCGCAAAATAAGTTTTAAAATCCATCAGTGATGCAGCCTGTGAGAGAGCCGGAAACACTCCTCTTCCTTCATGTCATTACTTTTTAACTCACTGGTGTATGGTTCTTTCCATAACGGTCAAGTCGATTTAGGAATCGGACACCTGTGTCTGAATACCGTTGCGGGTAAACACACAACTTCTGTCTCATTCTTGACCACATCCTCAAAGAGAGATTCACACTCAAAAGATAGATTTTAGTTGGAGTATCACCTACTAAAAAGTATTTTTTGAGACAGCACGCCACCTGAAAAACGGTGAAACACCGAAAACAAACAGGGCTCACAGCATAATCTCCTTGGCGGAAGTAATTACATCCAATTAAGAAAATAAACCAGCCGCCAGGGCACCTGATTCATGCACCTTGTTGATTGCCAATTTGCACATTACTCACCCTGACATTCATGTCTGCTGCATTTATAAGTGTCGAGTTACACACTGTGACGCATTTTAACCTTAATGAGTGTGTTGTGCTCTGCTCCAGGTGCTGGTTCTGTCCACCAGATTACTGAGGCCGACCGATATCCCCGAGCTGCTCTTCACCGCCCAAAGGCTGTTGCCTGATATTGGCGTCTAGAAGGCCGTCACGTGGAAGCACACGCGTGCACACGTGGAAGGACACATGCACCACAAGCGTCCCGACACCTTGTCAGGTGTGAGTCGAGTAATGAGATTCACTGGTAAAAGCTGCATGTGGAAATCAAGGAAATGATACGCAAATGAAGCAACATTCCTATCCTGTCAGTGTGTTCTGTCGGAGTTCAAGTAAACTGTAAAGTAATTATATAAAAGGAGCTATTGGGTTTATTTTTCTTGGAGACAATAAAGAAAATGTATGTTTTTGTGTGTGACTGACAGTATCCCTCCTCTGCTGCCAAACAGAAGTCTGTCAAAAGCCACTGTGTAGTTTTTCTGAGCAAGAGGTGTAAAATTACGACAGTACATCAGGCACCGCTTGCATCAAATGTTAATACAATAAAATCAGTTACTTTTCAAACACAGTCTTGTGTTGCTGTCTTGTGTTTGCGCACACAGGCTCAGTTGTTAGCCGTTTCGACCAGGCTGCGTTAAAAGCAGGCCACGTGTGTGAACTCATTACAAGTGAAAGGGTGAACAGAAGGAGACGAGCTGTTGTGGTGGAGAGAATACACACTCCCTGTTAGCGTCCATTCACACCTCGCCACATCATATGGTGACAAATAAGAGCAAAATAATTAACAGGTCGTTTCACACACCGTCTGCTGAGGCCGATAATTTGCTCACCCCTACAGCTCGCCTACACCCTCCTGGGCCCCCCCCACACTCTCTCTTCTCTCTTTATTCTCTCCAACATGAATCACCTCAGCTAGAGCTCAGTAATTTCAGCCACCTACACACCTGAATCAATTGTGAGTAACAAGAGTCTCCCACAGTTTGTCAAACAGAGAGAACGGGGAGTGTAGTAACCCAGTAAATCCTGTGTTTCGAGGCTCTTCTCAGATTGGAACAGGATATTCAGGATTCGCTAATTAGGCTCTGGATTGTAAATAAACAGATCTCTAAAATAACACACACAAACTCTCAGGTTTTATTGGAAAAGCGTTTAATATCATTTTCTCCTCATCTTCTGGGAGATTGCAATTCTCAGAAGAGTCCCTAATAAAAACTAACATGGACTCTTCCGGCGCTGTCAGCTCAGGCTATTCCAACAGCTTTTTTGTTTAATAGATTTTCTGGGGTCAAGGACTGCACCGGGTTTTTAGTTGCACACAGATCTCAAGATCTGAGGAGCAGCTGTACGGTCATGCTTCTATTGTCAAATCAATGGCATTCATTAAAGCTGTTATCAAGGCATGTTTATAAGAATGGTTTATAAATCAGACTACCTTTTTCCGTGTGAGTCAGCCCCTTCACAATAACAGAGACGCTTCTCACAGTCTTATGGAGTGAAGGACATCACATTGACCCAAAAAGTGAACATTTTGAAGTGTACTGTCTGCATATGTGCTTGTTCCTGCTGTCAAATACACGTATGCAAACTCATAAATGAAAAACCAGAGACGTAGTCAAATTCATCATCATTTTATTGTGAACAGAAAGTGAATTTGTAACAAATAAATAATAGGCCCTTTGGATTATTCCTTTTTATAAAGTGCATCAGTGATAATAACCGCCACATGCTACATACTGTGTCTGCTGCCCCACTACAACCCCCAACCCCACCACCCCCCACCCCCTTCTCATCCTTCTGTCATGCACAATGATGCTTCTGGATGCTGCAAAAAACATACTGCAGGTATCGACATACAAGAGACTGAGTACATGAACACACACGGCTGCACAGAGCCTTGGCTCAAGTGGCTGGTATAATGATACCAGCATTTAGAGGTGCCATGTAGTGACAGTCTGAATAAACAACCGCCACAGTGGGCAGCACAGCTAAAAATAAGCAGTCCTTCAGATCTGCTGTTGCCAGGAGAGCTTGATTTACAGTTTGTCATTTTATATGCAGAGAGTCTGTGGTTCAGTCAGCTTCACGCGGCTGCTTCTGTGCTCTCAGGTGTCGTTTTCTACTCCCGAACAGATGATGAACCTCCTCACTGCTTCTCCTCACACATGGTATCTGACAGGACAGACACCTGCCCACTTAGAGGTCATTACCTCTCTAAAGATTCATCAGAACCTACCACTGTTCACTTCACAACTGCCTTCTTCAGCCAGACTGGTACAGGACTTCAGTGGAGAAGCATGAATCTTCCCCTGTCCTCTTTTCTCTTCCACCTACAATGGTTCCTTTCTTTCTGTGGCCACTCTGGACCACTTTCAACTTCTAGTCCTCCTCACACCGAGGTGACAGTCCTGACTTTCGCAGACAGTGCTTGCTTGAAGCGCCTCTTCAGGTCCTGCATATTGGGAGACTTTGGCCTGGGGATGAGGGGCGAGCGCCTCTTCTCCGTGGCGGCGCTGGCAGAGTTGTGTGAGGAGTTGGAGGCAGGAGGCGGCTGCTTGGCTAGCTGGCAGCACAGCCTGTGGAAAGCCCTGTGCACCTGGCTGTAGTCCTCGCTGGCGGACACTTCATAGAAAGAGCAGCCCAGTGTTCCCGCCAGCAAAGGGCCCTGCTGGGAGTCGACCCGCCTCAGGTGCAGCAGGTCCGCCTTATTGGCCAGCAGGATTACTGGAGGCATATTGGCGCCGCCGGTGCGAACAACCAGCTGGTGCAACTGATCGATCAGATCGAAGCTGCGGCGGTCTGTCACAGAGTACACCAGCACCACCGCATCAGCCCACTGGATGGAGCAGGTCACATGGTCAGGTAGACTGATGCCATTATCAGTCATCTGGGAAGGAAAGAAAAAGGGAGCCTGATTAAAACACAACCCAGCACACTCACTTAGAGAAACATTTCTGCCCTGAACTAAAAAAACGAAACAATTCAGGCCAGATTAAACGCTCCCTGACTTTATGCAACTGATCTTTAGTCATGACTGGAATGCTGACTGAGGCAGACAAGAGCTATAAGGTTACTCCTCCAGAACAGTGAGGTGTGGGTGATTGAGGAGTCTGGATCTGGATCAGGGTATCATTTACCCTGGCCTCAGACATCCATTAGCCTAAATGGGAGATTAGACAGCCAGACTGAAGGGCTCTAACATCAGGAGAAAATATACATACGCACACACACATCTTTGGCTTTGGACTGGTGCCCAGTCAAGAGAGGCTTAGATGATTGTAACAGCCAGACGGTGAATTAGATTATATTATATTTGTATTGGATTATACTCAAGCTCTTAAACAGATTTTCCTGTGTTGAACCCTGACAGCCCAGTTACCTTCCAGTCTGCCCAGAGAAAATAAAGTGTCATCTGTCTGTTTTCTGTCTGAGGAGAGGAGAGATGGGGATCTTACCTCCACACCAGGAGTGTCTTGAACCTGGATGGTCACTTGCTCTCCATCCACCTGGACCTCTCGGGAGTAGAGATTACCTGCACACACACAGAAGAAACGAAACTAATTTTAACACCAATAGTTTCACCATCTTGGAGAGCCAATTTAGCCCCATTTCACCTTCGAAAGTGACACTGCTCAGTTACTCACCAGCATTTCTCTCGTAGTCTCCGATGAAGCGCCTCGTTAGGAACCTCACCACGAGCGCTGCAATAAAGAAACACAATATTAAACAATTATATAACAGAAGACAAAATAAACCACTGTAGGACCACGCTGTGCGTAAACTACAACACAAGGATTTTTGCCGTTTTCTCACCTGTTTTCCCAACTCCGCTGCCTCCTATCACAGCCATTTTAATGACCCGGCTGGGGACTGCGTATTCCGGTGCAGGATACTCCGCAATGGTCGTCATGTTGTGGATGAGACGCATTTTCTTTCCCTCCTTTTTGTCAATTCCGTCCGAGAAAGCAAAATAAACGGAGACAAAGTATTTTCTTGTCCTTTCAACGCCTTCAAATAAAACGGATGGAGTTAAATCCTTTATCACTCCCGACGTGGTTCTGCAGAGGTAAAATAAGCCGACACTAACGCGGGGTGGACTAGATGGAGGCAGAGCACCGAGTGAATGCTGCTGCGGAGGAGCGCACGCTGCTTTTATAGCGCTCGAGCGGCGGTCACATCTGATTGGGCGCTGGTGATCCCCCCTCCCTCCCTCCCTCGTGCGCCCCCCGCCTACACGTGGATATGCAAGTTGCACACAAGCAAGAAATGCTCCTGCAACAGGTGGGAGCTCGAGCTGGGTGTCCTGACAAAACAGCCTTTCTTTAGGAGGGGGAGAAGGGGGGAAAAAGTAGTTTCTTTTGCTTTACAGCGACTTTACTGTTGTCATAGAATTATGCTGTAATAGAAAAAACACAAATGCCAAAGAAATCAAGCTTATTTTGGAGTGAAACGTCAAAATAACAGTTTCCCCACAAGTAAACTACATTATTTGAGCATTAGTCACATCCTCAAAATAACTGATTTTTCTTCTTATGCATGTTTTCTGCGTCTCAGCCATAAAACCACAGTTTTGTGTTGAATTACAGGATGCGGATGGATACTGCTCAACCTCCCAGTGTTGTGCTGCAGCTGGTAACCTGTTCAGACATGCCCCTACACATGTGAATCCCCCACACAGGGGGTTAATGGCTGCTGATGTTGTACAAATACACCCCCCCCACACACACACACACACACACACACACATACCTTACAAGAACTCATGCAAGCGTTCATGCCGTGGATGTGAAAGCTACCGGCCCTCAGCGTCCAGAAATGACACAGTATTTCAGCCTGTTTACCCAGAATGGCAACAGCAGTAAAACAGGCATCTATTTTTAGGGGAGTGCTGCAACATAATAAAACATCTGTTGTTATTTCACGTGGCAAATCAGTTCAGCAGCTGCTCTCCGATCTGATTTAACCTGTATCATCTCTTTGTCCCATTTTCTTCTGCCTTCTCTGTCACATCCCCCACAGGCCTCCCCCCTCTCTCCCTCTCCCATCTTTCATTTGTGCTCATGTGCTCGGAGGTATTTTGGCATCCAGTCCTTCTGTGATTATGGTCTGGTATGTATTTTTGATAAGAGTGCTGATGACAGGTGGCTGCGCTGAAATATGAAATTAGTGCCCAGGATTCGTGAGCAGACATGGTTGCTAGGTGTGTACACATGCACACGCAGAGCTGTCCCTCTAACCACATCACAGCCGACACAGTGAACTCCACCCAGGCAGCATTATGTGAAGGGCGAGCCTGTTTTCTTGCTAATACCGAGTAAATACTGCGCATTTCATGACACGTATACTGGGTTCTCTCAGGGTTTCTGAGTACAAATTAAGCTCCTGCCTTTTTTAAATGAACGAGTGAGGTGTCACCATTTTATAATCTCAGCCCACGCTGCAGCGTATTTGTAACACAGAAAGATAAAAAGCATCATGTTTGTTCCCTCCTCTAGCAACCAGGCGAGAAAGCTAATGATGGCAGATAATGGGAGCATGCTGTGGAGGTGTTTTTTAGCCTGTTATCCCGATGAAGGGCCAGGATTCGCTTGTTTGATGCACAAGAGACCCAGAAATGGTGAGTGACTCACCAGAAGTCAAAGCAGCAGAGTGTCAACATAGTGACTTTAAGCTTACAATGACAGATGGAGTGACACATCACTTGTTTTCTATCTGTGGTGATAATACATTTCACACTGCAGTGCAGTAACTCCACTAAACTCTACTTCACTGTCCGCGTAGTCGTGCCTTTAGGCCGGTGTTGCCTTCACTTTCCCTGAGGGAGGGCTGGAGGTAAATTAAAATACCTTTGAGTCAAAGCGGACAATTACAGCTACAACAGAGCAGAACAACGCCTGACTTGGGGATCAGAGTGTCGCTCACACAGAGGTGACAATAGATGATTAGAGAAGGTATAATCGGGGGTAATCTTTTAGCCGGGGTGTGGACAATTATCAGGGAGAATTCGGGGTATTCAGTGCAAACAGAGGAATGTAAAGTTAATTGGGGGTTGGTAGAGGGGGCGAGGGGCAGGTGAAATCAGGAGGTGGAGGAGGAGGTGTTCTCAGAAGGATGTCCTTGTTGACATATAAGTGAGGACGGATTTCCCGTGATGGCCTCGCCTTTTACAGTGGAGCTGAGAAGAGGCGTACTGCCGTCACTTGCCCCCGGGCCTGATCCCACAAAGGGCGGTCATTTGGGATATCAGAGGAACTGGGGTGGTTTGGAGCTGCCCCGGGGGTAAACCTCATGAGCCACGGTCATATGTTTATCAGTATCGTGATAGATGCTTATCATTCTCATTGCCTTTAATCATTGTCTGCAAAGGCGATAATTAGGAGCCATTTATTTTAGTCCTGGTCTTAAATTTAGTCATCTTGTAGCTACAAAAAGAACTTACTGAATACTTCACATCTGGACTCTACTGACAGGCAGGTATGGGTTTTAAAATGTTCCATAAAAGTTCCATATTTTTATTCCTAATTCAAGAAACAATTTAATGCAATGGCCAGTAGCTCACTTCTTCTATTTTCTTGCAGGACTTAACTGCAGATGTACAAACACAAGGGTAATTGTGAAAAGCAGATCTATTCACACATCTTTTCATAGATCTCTTCACTTATTTGTTTATATCTACAAGCACATTTGCATTTCCAATGACCAATGGAAATTATATTGGCCTGCCGGCACAAGCAGCGCTTGGCCCACACAAAGGAAGAGAGGTTGTTTTTTCTTATTGAAATGTAAACCTTCCAACAAGTCCACACATTTGCATACCTCTGAATGCCAACAGCAGTAGGGGGATGGCAATGGTGGTTTTAGGGGGTTATGTGTGCTATGACACTGGCTCTGAATGACAATACACCCCCCCACACACACCACCTCCTCCTTACACTAAAGGAATGCCAGCTCCAAGTTTTAACACTAAAGTTAGCCAGTTAGTCACGGCCGACTTCTTGACAAACACGATATTTCAATCTTGATTCTCCGTCTCTCATTCACGCTCCCCTTCTCCTGTTTACATTCCACAGCTGATCTCTGGCGTAGCATTGGTTAATTGGTTTCCACTCTCATTTCTGAGGATTGACATGCACGTGTCAGTCCCCAAACTGTTTATGTGCGCCAACACGTATGGCTGTGTGCATGTAGAAGAGACAGACAGAAAAAACAACGCAGTAGGTGTTGCAGCAATAGCAGAGGATCGGGGTGTTTTCGTCTGGCGTGCATGTGACCATAGACATGTATTTAAGGTAAGACTTTAAACTCCGGGATTATCCTGTTTTCACTGATTGAGAAGTTGTTGTTTTCTTCTCACGTGCAAAACCTGTGAGTAACAACATAGTAAAACTGCACTTGGTCGGTGAATATTTGTTTTGTTTTTAACCACGTTGAGGGAAAGGAGGTCATTTTTTATTGTTTTGATGGAGGAAACATACCAGTGGTATGTTGCAATACAAATTACATAAAGAGATGTTTCTACAATGATGGTAATGTTGATGTTTTAGAGATGAGTTAGTTAAAGAGAGGTAGTTTTTAGCTTTTTACTTCTAGTAAAAACATCTGACTAAGCATTTTTTTCAGTCTGATGGAGAAAAACATGGCAACAGGTTAAGTCATGGCAAAGATAATTAACCCAGACAGCTGCCTTCTCCGTAACAGTTATTAATTTTGTTGCAACATCCTCTGCACCTCTTCCATGTGTGTACAGTAAATAAAGGTGTCATCAGCACACATTTGGGGGTGAAACAGTAATGAGCCCGAGACTGACCCCTGCGGTACACCCATTGGACACCAAAAAAAGGGGGTGGGGGAACACAGAATTGAGCTGAAGAATAGGAAGTTATCAATTTATATCAAAACATCAATCTCAAATAATTGTTTAATTTTTAAAAGAGAGGTGGATAGATGGATCTCCAGACATCCTTGAGGCTAACCATTTCAGCTTTGGCCTCGTTTTCTATGAGTCATTATTGTTCAGGCATCCATGGAAACCATCACACATAAATTGATTTCTAATGTAATTTCTATATTAAAAAAAAACCCTGGGAGCCCGGTTGTAATGAGATAAAGTCATAAAGTCATCGTCAGTATGACAGAGGCACATACAGACAGACAGGGACACTCCGCTCTGGACTGATCGTGTTGGGACACAGGGTTCACTGGTTTAGATTTATGGTTTTGGGCCTCTTGTCGGTAATTCAGACTTTCCCCCCCTGGGCCCTCTCTGTCCGTCTAGCCTGCTTTACTGCCCAGACTGAGCGGAGCTGGAGCTCATGCTGGAGGCAGAATGAGGTTCAGAGTAGGGCCTCTATGGTGGTTTAATATAGACAGACAGGTCCCTTGGGGGCTGATTCTGGGCCAGGGCTGGAGTTCTGATCTGTGGATGTGGTTACTGAGTGGTCAAAACGAAGCCACTGCCAAGTCCTGCTTCACATACTGGCAATTATACAAACAGTATGAGAATGTTTATGCGTAGTAGTACTGTGTGTGCTGTGTAATAATGTGTCGGGTATGGATGGGGAGTTTTTGGTCTTTGTGTGCGACAAAGGGGAAAATGAAAAGTGAAAAAGTGTGAGTCAGATATGATTCTGGCTCCAACTATGCCAGCTCTGATGTGACACAACTCTTCTCTGCCCTCTTCACAACCCTCAGCGGGACACAGTGACCTGTTCAGCTCACAAGTAACAAGAGCCCGGCGATGAATAGGGATAAAGATGCTGCTGTGCACGTGCAGCCCGGTTCAGACTCAGGTGTAGAATATATGAGAGTAAACACAGAAAAGAGAGGAACAGTATGTGCACATGGAAAATAAGCTCCCAAATATTTATTCTGATTATGTTTTCAGTCAGACCTTTGTCATCCATCCATCATCATCATTATCCTTCCATCATTCTCATCATCTTATATCGATAACCTTAATTACCTTGTTATTTTCACAGTTTACCCACCTATCTGTCATCTTTTGTCATCCCAGAGGCGGCTTTTCTCTCAGTCCAGTGTCTTCAAGACTAAATAAAGTTTTGTGTGCAAACTGACAGACAGGCCCAGTCCTGTCATTACCTCTCACAGGAAGAACAAACCTGAATACAGGTGGATTAGGCACCTGTGAACACATATCTGATGGTGTAAATAGGCACACCTAAACCAATAGAAAACACTGAAGAACATGACAACACAAGGATGTTAACGGCGTGTTTTAGTCCGTGACCGAAAAGACGTTTTCTCAACATACTGCAGAAAGACAGATGAGAGAAGCATATTTAAATACAACAACAACACAGAGGTAGTTTAATGTCCTGTGATTTGATTGTCAGTTAGGTTAAATAAGGTGAAAAATGGCACAACCTGGTGATGGCTGAATAAACCAACAAAAGAGCCTTTTCACCAGCCCTGTTGTGAAATGTTAATATCTGCTCTTTGAGTGTTTTTCCATTTGTCCGGATTAGAAAGTGTTTTTATGATAAAACGCCCGAGGTGCCTCTTCAGAGGGCTTAGAGCTCATTGATCCCTTGATGAATTACTTCTCATCCCCTTTCCTCGGGTGAGTGCTCTGACTCAGAGGAGCCTTAAAGCAGTCATTTTGAAGACACGGGGAAGTAATTGCACATGTGCCCTCACTGATGAGAGTGAGTGTCTTCACCTTGTTCTTTTTACAGTCACACTTAATCACTGAAACTATTCTGCCGAGTCTGTCACTCGATGACCCATAATTGACCTGTGCCTTGTTTTATCTGTGCTCTGGTCCTGGTGTTTGTTCACGGTGAAGTTTACAGGATAGTTTATCATGAGATATTCTTTCCTTCTCATTAAAACTGCTAGAGCCGTCCTCCAAAACCCTTCAGTCCCTGCACATGCACACGGGCAAACAGTGGACTGTTGCAAAGAGATCCTCCAACACGTTCATTACGATAATATACACTCAATATACACTCATGACTGAGGGCCCCAAATTCATTCATATGCACATACACACCCACACAGACTCCCATGCTTTGGCATAATCTCAGTAATTATACAGCATGCTTACAGACATCGCACAAAGAATTAAAACATTTCCACATGAGTGTATGTATGCCTGATTCAGAGGCAGACCGAGACGAATCTCCCACTAGATTCTCAAGGTCAACTCTCTCTCTGCAGCGTCTGTCCTTTGTGAGGGCGCTTAACAGGAAGAGAGTGTGTGGGAAAACAGATGCTGGGCGTTTCAATCCATGTGTGCGTTAGCGGAAGTGCAAAGTGTCATAGTAGCTGGAAGCAGAAAATGAAAGACTGGCCACGTTTTGTCAACTCACCTGCATACTGTAAATCCCTACGCTGACAGACGTAACTGAAGACGTGGCGTTGTTTCGGGATTATGTGGACATTGTTGACATATTGTAAGTAAAATCCTACACATTTAAGATACTTTAAGATACTACACAGATGATACTTGGATGCTGGTTAAGCACACACTCTTTCCCCCCTCCAGCCTGGCTTTCAGAAACACATTATGTCTGCTGCAGGCAAGAGTTGTGGTGTAGCTGGGCCATTAGGTTGCCACAGAGTGAGAAATAAGAAGGACAGACAGGCCAAACTGCTCCGGGCAATAATGGAGGATACGTGTAAGTGTTCTTGAAGGGTACACACTGTACTCTACGTGAAAATTGGCACCAAGTACAATGAAAAAAAGAAAAAGATGTGCGTCAGACATCCTGAAGGACGGAGTACCACAGCATCATGTGCCACTGCTTCATTAGACCACTGAATACAAACAGAGCTGTCTCTTCCTAATGCTTCACACATCACAGACAGGGGGACTTTCTGTGACTGTAAATGAAACTTCAAGTCCTTTCATTGTAGAAGAAAGCTAAAAATTTGTGGTGCTCTGAGATTTTAGTAATATTACTGATAAAAACGTATAAACTTGCAATGCAGATTATTCGATTCATACATGCACTTAATATATTACGGTCTGCAGGAGATTGTGAAGGATAGTGCCTGCATGAATATTTTCAAAACAGCCAGTCTCCTTTTCTGAGGCAGATTGCACTGACGCACAAGAGAAACTCAAGGTGAGTTTGGTGATTATTACGGGATGTTTTCATTTCTAACAGATAAAAAAGACTTATTATTTTTGCTGCACTTATTTTTTATGCCGCTGCGTCAGAGAGGAGCTCGACATCTTGTAGAAAAGAAGAATCCTGCGCGCTAATATTGCATTCAAAAAATATACTGAATCAGTACATTTCACAAATGTTTTGGTCCCTGCAGACCTCAGAGAAGAAGAATGTATGTGTTTAAAGGTATACTCCCATGCAGACTTTGTTAAAAGCACCCCCAAATCCCCAAATTTCCTCCCAGGCTCACTGATTTTAAACCTCACAGTTGAGTTTCAAAACATCAACAATGAGCTAGGGAGGAAATCTTGGGATTTGAGGCCACTGTTGGGCAGAGATGCAAAACTTAGCAATGCATTACGGTTATGTTATGTGATTACTTTTTTCTGTAACGTACTGAACCTGCATTCATCTGACAGACTCCGGTACGTGTTAGCTTGGCACACAGGCTGGAGGTGTGGAGAGGCAGTTAGCTTGCTCCCGTATTTAAATTCAGAATATAATGCGAGTGTGGATTTGGAGTTGTTTAAAGGCTCATTGGCAGAGTTGGGCTGAGTAACAAAAGTCAAGTATCAAAAAAAGTAACTGATTACTTTTGCTGTTGAGGTAACAAGTACTGCATTTCTGTATCCATATAAAGTCTTTGTATGTGTATTTTTCTGTTGAGAAAGCCTAAGCCTGTGTTATGTAAAGGCATATAAGGGCTTCAGTACGTTCACTTAGCAGACCTCCAGTCTCTCAAGCACCTGGCACAGTGAATTAATGCGGTTCACGGGGCTGGAAAGTGGGTCAAGCTCCAGTGCGTTCTGCAGCCATCTCAGCTCACTGGAGACATCCAGTTATACAAACAGATCTATTGTTATTGACCATGATCAGGACAAGATGCTGCTGAGCCTCCGGAGGAAGAAGAAGGGCAGCCCAGGAATCTGGAGCTGTTATAGAGATGAGGAAAATATGCAGGGGATATGATATATGAGCATGTGTGCACATGCATGTATGTCTATGTGTGTGTTTGTGTGTGTTTGGAGGTTGTCTTCCAAAAGGCATGCAGATTTCTGATATACTAGCCATATTAGGCCACTTAGAGGGAGAGGATTGTGCTAATACGTCTCTAGCACAATCTCTCATGTTTCATTAGATGCTCTCAGTTCTAAATTAAGAGCCACTATTTATTCACCTTTTATCATCCAAATAAAAAACAGTTACAGGTCCTCTCTGGACACCCAGAATCACCCATGACCTGATAGCAAAACACGTCTGCGAATGTCACTATCCTCGTGTGAAAAGTTCATAAAAATTAGGCCAGTGCTTTATATAGTCTGACACAATTATCCACTGACAGTCCGACCTCCTGCCATAAACCTGACTGTTTAAATAAACTGTTGAGTGAACGTTGCATAAACAACAATTGTGACCCTTACAGTTTGGGTGCTGTACATCAATTGACAGCATTATGAGTCACCCACATGATGATGTGCACTCACTCAAATGCACACATCTATACAAGCACACATACAGATACGGTTTCTAGGGCTGCCTGTATTAGATGGTCGCAGTGAACTCTTCTGCTCCTTGCTTTGTGTAAAGGCAACAATGCGGCTATTGTGCCGTTGTCGCTGCCTCACAGACTGTAAGTGGTTGTGGAGCTTTATTTGCCGTGTATGTTTGGACACAAGGAATTTCACTGGTTTCCAGTGGCTCTTAGTGTACTTACATATAAATGTACAGGGAGATAAACATACAGAAGACATAGAGCTAAAACGAGGACAGCAAGCTAACAGAGATAAGCGGACATAAACATGTAGCTATAATAGTCAGGAAAGTAGTGAACATCTATACACAGGTCAAGCTGTCACTGTAAACTGTGTATACAGGGTTACAGTAGTTCTGGAATGAATATTGTATGGGTAATGTGATATGCAGGTAGATATATACATGTCTTTCTCCAGTGTAAAGTCTGCTTTGATTTACATTTACAAAGCAATAGAGATCAAAGAAGAAGAGAGCGAAGCAGCCATCCTTGCACAGAGTATGCAAATTAATCAACAATTTTGATAATTGTCAATCGTAAAGTCATTCATTGTGCAAAAATGTCAAACATGGACCAATTCCACCTTCCCAAATGTGAGGATTTTCAGTTTTTTCTCAGTTGTATATCATCTTAAACTGAAAACATTTCGGTTTTTGACTGCTGGTTGGACAAAACAAGCACTTTAAATACATCACCTTGGGCTCTGGGAAATTGTACTTGACATTTTTTATTACAATGCCTTTAAAAAATGTTATTTTTTCATGTTTTATTGTTTTACAACTTTGAATCAAAAGAGATTTAAAGACTGTGTCAAGTTGCACAATCCCCGTGCAGCTTGAGCAGCTTTGCAGAGAAGAACGGGGAAAGATCGCAGCGTAATTGCTGCCAAAGGTGCAGCCACTAAATACTGACTTGGAGGGGGTGAATACTTTATTTATTACTACAATACTTTTATTTTTGTAATTAATATAGATCACTTTGTTGGGATCTGTTTTCACTTTGACATTAAACGGTCTTTTCCTGTTGATCAGTGTCAAAAAAGCCACATAAAATCTACTTTGACTCAGTGTTGTAAGTCAATAAAATGTTTATATGCCCTGTATTTTCTGACCTTTTTACACACTAAACAATGAACTGACTAATCTGAAAAATAATAGAATAATCAATAATGAACACACGTATTAGTGTCTGTGTTTACTTGTGTCATTTAGAACATTAGATGCTTCCAAAATGTGCCGTTCCTTGTATCAATTCTCTGTTTTCCACGTTTACCCACTGATGACACAGAAAACAGACGCCCAGCATGCCAGTGTGTCAATACAGCGGTGAGCCTGTTGTGCATCCACAGAGCACTGAGTGCCAGTACCCAACATGCCCTGTTCCTCTGTTTACAGAAGCAGGGGTACCTTGCATGTAAACTAGAGTCCAGATGAGTCTGTCTGGAACAGTGTGTACCAGAAGTCAATAAGCGCGCCAAAGCTCATGTGTGCAACTAATAATTCACTCTCCCTCTTCCCCTTGCTTGCTCTCTGTTCTGGCCAAGTCCACATTGTTTTTCTCTTCACCTCCCTTGATTTAACACAGGCAATGTTTATTCCATTAGGTTTTAATGTTCGGGGAGCCCCATGAGTGCAGTATGAGGGAAGTAACTTGACCAGGATAGTAACTCTAACACGAGGTCTCGTCTGATTGGACAAGTTAATCATGATTCAAGGTCAAGATACCAATAAAGTTTAATTATGCAGAGCATCTATGTGCTGGAGGTCTGTGCTGAAGAAGCTAATGATTCTGACATGAACGGACTTTTCCAAAAGCTCTAGAAAGAGAAAGTGTTTTACATTCAACAAATCTGCTTTAATGACTTTTCCCCGCAGTGCTATTATATTTCTATCACTGAAATTTTTGCCAATATTTCAGCATACCCAATACATTTTCTTCCTGTTTGCCAATTGTGACACCCTTGGGCTAAGAAACCTCACAAGATAATAAATCAGACAAAGGCTTCTTCATGCTATTGATACAAGACGTTCAATTAAAAAATCAGGCTTCTCCCTTTGAAATGCCCCGTAGATAAAAGAACCTGACTTGCTTCATTTTTATAAAAGCAACCTATAACTTCACAATAAATAAAAGAAAAAGTATTGACAGTAGATTATGTGGTAAAGCCTGTGTCACATCAACTGAACCTCTGGCAAAAGTACCAGATCACCAATATAACCATCTGCATCTTTCAGTGCAGCAACTATGGGCTGCTACTGGTACTAACACTGTATATTATTTCTATACCCACTCAAAAACACAGGTTTGAATAATGCACAAAAAAGTAGGGACTGCAATTATTAGTTTACGTGTTTTGTAAGTAAAATTAACATAACTTTTGTATTATAGAGCATTGAAAATGAATCAGTTTCTCATTACAGATGTCAAACTTGTGAAGATTTGGACTCTGACTCATTTTGTACTTGCAGCCATCACAATACACAGAGTCCCTGGAACATATACCAGCTCTGAAAAAGAAAAGCTTCTCTGTTGCCAGTAAACTCCTATTAAACAATCGTAAGTTTCGTAAATAGTTTCAGAAGCTTGCGCCAAAAGCTGCAGTGAATCACACAGGCTAAACTGGAGGATTCTTTTCTTTATGGTACGGAAATGATGCATAATTCATTTGCATCTCTTTGTAGCAGCTGAATGACAGGAAGGGCATCAGTGCTTTTAGTAGCGAAGCCAGCCTCGTTTACTGGAAACATTTTCTGAGCTCAATGTGGGGGCTTTTTCTGTCTGTGTGTAGTGCATGCGCACCCACGTGAAAATCCAAACATTCAGCCTCACTTCTGATCTCAACCGGGGCGAGCAGAGATGGTTCTCTGAGGTTCACCTGCTGGCTGACGAAAAAAAAAACGTGGATACAAAAGTCCTGTCAGCTCCACCCAAACATGAGGAGGCAACCACATACTGGACGAGAGAGATTAAGACTCAAAATCACCCACCTTCTCTGTTCATCTGAAGCCTCGTTTCAACACGTAAGCTGACCTGCACAGCCTGAAAAAAAAAGATAAAACAGATTTTATCTCATCACCAAGGATGGGATTAGATCATCAGATGTACAGAACTGCAGCTGTTTCCATGCCTATTTTGGTTTCTGGATGTCAGTGAATGTGTATGTTTTTTTTGTTTTTTTTTACAGTGAGCACATTATCCATATCAACATATCCATTAGTAAGCACACAAAGAGCAGCAATAATGACAATAAAAGCAGTATGAGTCAGGAAAAGGACAGCTGCACCCACAGTGCCCCCCCATCCTATTAGTACAGACTGGACTGAAATAGACAGTAAGTCTGGGAACGTTTTGTATCAAGAGCCCACAAGCTACCACCACATTAAATTGTTTCTCCTTGTCAATCAAAAATATTCATAAATAAATCTATGAGAGCACGTCAATCAACAAATTTCTCAATAAACTCATGGTGCCTACCAAACATCCGATCAACAATGAAACTCCCCCGTCCTCCACGGCTCAAACTGGCAACTCTGTTATTATGTTGTTTGCTTTTCTGTGAATGCTTTTATTTCTCTCTCCTTTCCCATTCCTTTTGAAGTCAAGAAGAATCATAATTATTTGTTGTTTTCCTCTCTTTTTGTTCACATGTAAATGCTAAGGAGATAATTGCCGGGGATTGTTGTGAAAGCACGAACAAAGCCGGTGGTGAATGAGAGTGTCCTGAGGGCCCAGGACTCCTGCAGAGCCCTGCGGAGAGGAAACTTACCTTTTAGTGCCCCCTCCCTCTTCGTTATGGTCAGCTGATTGGTGGTTTGAGTGCAGAATAACTACAAATTAAATGATTAGTTATTTAGTCTACAAAATGTCAAGAATGATGACAAGTGCCCAACACTATGTTGAGAGATAAGGCTTGTCTCTAAGGATTAAAGGGCCACTCCACTGACTTATATATTTTAAGTCTTCTGCAGCTCTGGAGGGAGCTTTCTAAAGTCTGAAAAAATAACGACAGGGCTCGGACACTACAGATTTCTAAAAGAAAACCTTCATTACAAACTGACAACATGGAGTGTTTATCATGGGAAGTGTAGGAGCCAGGGTTTTGGGAGTTTGACCCATAATAGTAATCATTTAGCATATTTATCAAGCAAAAATGCTGCTGGTTCCAGCTTCTCAAATGGGCAGATTTGCTGTTTTTCTGTGTTTTGTATCATTGTGAATTGAATGTATTTGGATTTTGGACATTTGTTTGGATAAAACAGGCAATTTAAAGACCACACTTTGGGCTAAAATCACACGTGAGCGGAATCTTTGAGTATTTCATGACACTTTATAACTAAATTAATCACTTTATTTACTGAATCAATTAACAAATATTAATTTAATTTGTTATTAATGTATAACTCTACAGTGCATCTTTGGTGAATCCTGCATTACAATATACTTTTACATACAGCCTACAAAATCTCTTTAAAGGCATCCCGCATATGAACTACAACTCCCTCGCGCCATTGTGTCAAACACTTGCTGATGATTGGCTGCAGCTCACCTAAGCTTCATCATCCATGTCTGCATTTGGCTTTGCAACCTGTCAATCAAACAGACTAAATCTGAACCAATCAGCTCCGGAGCTCATCTCACATGGGCGGGGCTACCGCGCTTCCTCACACATCACGCTTGTTTCCTGGTCGCTGCTAACAACCTGCTGCCTGCAACTTCGTCCGTCCACTACCCGCTCATGCATTGAGGGTTTCCCGCTGTAGTGTTTCTGAAATGTGCCCGAGGATGAAGCCGAGTCGACGCTGAGTGCAGTTGGCCTCTCAGCTCCGCGCCGGCTGCATGGTGCTCCGCGTCTCTCTGCCTGCTTTCCGACGCTTGGGGTTTTGCAGTCTGGCCTCCAGCCGCGGCTGCGAATTAACTTCATTTCTCAGCGTCGCCTTGCTCTGAAATCATGTTTATTTTATAAAGATGGCGGCGAGGGGGACACTGTAAACTAAATGACTGTCAGAAACATCGCCTCCATTTGTAATATGGTGAGTATCTTGCTGCTTGTGTGTGTTGCTGTCGATTTGCCTGCAGCCACTGTGTTGGACCTGGTGTGTAATGATGTACATGGGTGAGTCGCCTCCCCCCCCCTGCACCCAGACACACTGTGCAGGG
>NTHP01000416.1:79081-101821 GCA_003416845.1 Oplegnathus fasciatus | reverse complement strand
AAAAAAAAAGATTCAGTGAGCACACCCGGTGGGCTCCGGCCACCCACTTTACGTCAGGGCTGGCGGAGGCTTTATCCTCGCAATTTTGAGGGCGAGGAGTGGGACGGGTTGCCCTGAACAACCCCTGCCAACACCAAGGCGCTGCACTGTTCAGAGACAAAAGCCACTCAGTATAATAAGCATTTCAAGGACTGGCTGTGTGTGTACAGTTGTGGGCGGGTGGGTGTTCTGTCACAGCACAGCAGGCTTATCCTCACTGACTCAGGCAAAGAAAATGACAGTTAACTTACCTCATGTCTCTCCCTGTTTGACAGGTGAGCAGCAAAGATGAAGATTTTCTGGATCTTTCTGTGGATGTGGAGCAGAACACATCGATAACACACTGTCTCAGGTAGTATCGATTTATTATACATTCAGCCACAGCTAAAAGGCTGACCGTAGACCATATTCCTTTTGGTCTGAGTGAGATTGAATAACCAAGCCTCCTGTGGCATGCTCTCCCCTCCAGGGACTTCAGTAACACAGAGACTTTGTGCAGTGAATACAAATACTACTGTGAGACATGCTGCAGCAAGCAGGAAGCACAGAAGCGGTCAGTAAAGCACCAAGCTTAATACCACCGTGATGTGTCATTGTGCACAAACACGCTTCTCTGAGCATGTATGCTTCTCTGCAGGATGCGTGTGAAGAAGCTTCCTATGATTCTGGCGCTACACCTGAAGAGGTTTAAGTACATGGAGCAGCTGCACCGGTACACCAAGCTGTCCTATCGAGTGGTTTTCCCCCTAGAGCTCCGTCTGTTCAACACGTCCGGTGATGCCGTTAACCTGGATCGCATGTACGATCTGGTGGCTGTGGTGGTTCACTGTGGCAGGTACAGTATACTTATTACCAGCCCAAACTAAAAGACCTCAATATGAGCTATGGTGAGGTCACACTTGATACCGACTTGGCATGTAGAGATATATCGTAGTGTCAGGTTTCAAGACACTAAAGCATGACAAAGCTCATTCGCTCAAGCTTCTGCGGACTCACTGATCAGATGTGCCAAGCAGATTCGGTCATGAGAAACATTTTTTATGGTGGTCCTCTGTATAAAAAACAGGGGTATTAAATCTAGCTGTATCCCATCACTCTATTCTATATGATCTTGAAGGAATAGTTTGACATTTTGGGAAATACACTCGCTTTCTTGCCAAGAGTTAGATGAGAAGATCGAAACCACTCTCATGTCTACACGGTAAAGTCCTCCTTCCCTTAAAAAAAAGTGTTTTGCTTATTGTTGGATGTTTGGCCTTCACTGTGCAGAATGATGTAAGTGCAGAGTTTTGCACTAGAAGGCTGTTGTCACATTCATCTGCTGAAAGGGGGAAAGTTTCTCTGCACTCACCTTAAATGTGAGTTGAAGATGTATACGTACAAGATGATTTTGAATAAGCATGTTTCCCCAAAATGTCAAACTGTCCCTTTAAGCTTTGAAAAACAGCAGCATCGGTGCAGAGGACCAGAGGTTCATACTCAGGCATGAGATTGGCATAATTCTCTTCTTTTCTCCAAAGACAGAGTTGCTGCGTTACTGCTCAGGTTTGCCTTAACACCTGTAACACAAATGTGACGTTACAATCAGTTTCAGAGCAAATTGTTTGCAAAAAGATATTTAATTGTGACCTAAAGATGATTTACTCTTGAAATCCTAATACAATGACAATCAATATGTATGTGGCAAACTGTTCTCCATTTATTTTCTACAAATGACTTCAGCAGCTAGCGCAGAAAGCTAAAACAGATGTAGTAAATGGGGAGTTATGAGATAGCAACATCTGTACAACAGAGAGTCACTGTTTGTCTCTGTTTCCTCAGTGGCCCGAATAGAGGTCATTACATCACCATAGTGAAGAGTCACGGCTTCTGGCTGCTGTTCGATGATGACATTGTGGAGGTGCGTCACTCTCAGTCTCAGCCTGTTCCGCTCTGCTCGATGGTTCTTGACTCATCTGTTTGTACATTTTCTGTTGTTTGTATTGTCATTAAATGGTGTCTTACTTGTCTTTGTGCAGAAAATTGACGCCCAGGCCATTGAGGAGTTTTACGGGCTTACCTCAGACATCTCCAAGAACTCTGAGTCGGGATACATCCTCTTCTACCAGTCCAGGGAGTGACTGGAGCTGGATCAGTGACACAGGAGAAGACTGAATAGGATGAGACCTTTTTTTCGTTTGTTTGTTTTTTACCTTCAGCCTAACAGACCCAGACTCCTGCCATCTCCATCCCATCCTGCTCCCATTCTCCAAGTCAGACCTCTCTGATGTATGTGCCAATCCTCTGTCCCAACCCCAGCCTCTGGGTTTTACCTGTACTTCATCTCTCTCTCTCTCTCTCTCTGTCTCTCTCTCTCTGTGTAATTTGCTTCTTGCCTTTTAGTCACCTGCATCTGGACTGCACTTTAAAACAAAAGCGAAAATGCTCAACAGCATGACGGAAACAAAACGGAGTCTACATTCACATCGAGCCCCACACGCTTGGTGTCGACCAGCAGGAGAAGCCTGCAGAGGTTATTCTCTACCAGGAACATGATGGGGTGAAGGGTCTGGTGCACATACAGACTGTTGTCAGAAATTGTACTATATCATTTCTATGTATATAAGGTCTCCTTCCATGATGTGTCACCCCCTCATAATTCCTTTCATTAGGGCTATTTTCCCCATCACCGTCCAGTCCTTTTGATATGTTCGTGTCCCTGCTGGGTGCATGAAGAAGTGAATGAAGTTGGAGACAAACACTGTATAATACGCTTAGAGAGATTTCGTGCATTTGCAGTGGTTTTGAAGTAATATCTGAGCATTAATTAGAGAGAACTCACAATCTGAAAACTACCTTAACTGTTGACAGTATAGAGGTCATTTTGTCCCATAGAGAATCACTCTGTGAGCTGCTGTCTGTCTGCTGTGACGACTCATACGATCAATACTTAAACACATAATCCAACTGAGCCAAATGCTCTAACACTACACATGAAAGGAACTCCTGCTGTTTTCTCTGTCAGACGGATCTCCATTCAAATCAGCTGAATCTTTATAATTTTTTATTCTGATAGAAAAACCCTATTTATTGAACTTAACATATTTATTACTGTTATTTGTAATGCAGACTGGTAGATAATGAAGGTGTGTGTAATATGGCTCTTTTGAGAGCTTTGTATGTTAAAACCCTAATGTCTAAGCTCTCAGTGTGAAGGACATGGTGTATGTAATACACAACTTGATAGGACAGCTAAAAAAAACTGTTTTATCAGTTTAATTTTGTAGTTTGCATGTTTAATAAAAATAAGTCCAATTAACATGATGCAAGTGAGACTCAACCCAGAACTGCCTAATCTTTTGATTGACATGAAAAGGTGAAAATAGTGCAATAAGAGGTGAAGTTATCCAATGTGGAATTTCCCAGCGAGACTAATATAAAGTACATTTAAATGTTTGTAGTAGATGTGTTTCTTAGCAGCTGATCTTTTCCCAGTGCTGTGTGTTTGTGTGATATCAAAGTAAACGCCCCCCCTTCACCACGTGCAATGCACACTACCTGCTGGGATGTCAGCTACAACGTTCTTTCATCCATCTTTTTTATAACCTTGCACGGTGTTGTCTCTTCTTTTTTTTCATTCCCATGTTGAACTACAGCTTTGTTGTTTCCTCTTGCTTTGTCTCTGACTTTGATGGCGTAAATTGTGCGTGTCATTCGTAGCACATTGGAATCCTAAATCCCATAGAAGTTAAATTCAAGCTTCAATGTTAATTCATACGATATCCCTTGTACTGTGGATGTTTTTTCTCTTTGTCCCATTCCCCTGGGGTTTGTGGTCATGCCCTGTAGAATAGTGCGACGTCAAACAACTTGTTTTCATGTGAATGACATTCCTACTTGCTGCACATCAGAGGAATTACCATTTCAAACACATCTCATTATAAATAAGAGGTAGGAATAGGATTCATTTGCTAGCTTAGCGTCTCTGTCTGTTCAGGAGAGGCAGAATTTAAAGTGAAAATAGTGAAACTCGGGGTGTTGAATGCACTTGTTTCTGCTGTCTCTTCCATTTCGTCTGTTACTGGGTCACGAGGAATACGTGCCAAACTGGAGTCGATACTGACCTTGCAACAATCTTTAACAGAACATTATTTTCTTTGTAAAGAAACAACTGTACATATATATTATGTAGAAAAACACTTCTGGAAATAGGAAAATATTTTTTTAAAGTGAAGATCTTAAAATGTAAAGACACTCGTGGCAAAGATTTTAGCTTAACGCTGACCATTGATGAAACCCTGTTAAGAAATACTGTTCTTTTACAATCACATGATTACATAATCAATCACATTTGTGCAGAAGTCACCATCTGTCATATTATTGCTTTTGCTGGGCTGAACTGAGCCAGGATAGAAAGCAGTAGCAGGAATAGTCTGAGACATTTTAGACCCAGGTGAAAGAAAAGAGACTCTTAACGTGCCGATCTTCCATTAACACTTATGCACTCGCCCTCACTGAGATGCTCAGTCGTTGCACTTGGTCTTATATATCTTACTGTGATAGTGCTCTCCCTAGGAGAGCTCAGGTGCAGGGAGTCCACCAGGTGGGATCTGATTGAGCTTGTGGGAGGGAAAGAGGAGATGAAGCGAAGTCTCCATTTGGCTGTAAACTGAAAGTGCACTTTATTAGTGATGAGCTTCAATGCTTTAACATGAAGAACCACAGTTTAACACACTCATTTTGAGTTTTGTTTTGTTTTTTTTTCTTCTTCTGTTCAATAAAATGACTATCAGCTAACGTGCTGGAGTGTTTGTTTTTATTCTGATGCTGCTGTTATTCATAGAATATAAATAATAAATGAGGATGAACCCTGAAATCAACAGTTTTAGACACAGTGACGTCTTCTCTTCATTTTTAGCCGTGCTAGCAGCGTTGGTCAAACATACCTGATCCACTTAATAAGGTCAATATCAGGGCCACTGAGTCCTCTGACTGGGGCCACTCTGACGGTTGTTTCTGTCCTTAAGGAGTTCTTTTACTTTTGATACTTAACATACATTTTGCTGCTAATACTTTTGTACTTCTGCTTAAAGCGGCTATAACCGAGTAGTGATGAACCTGCAGCTCCCCTTGGCTTTACGGAGCTTTATAGTGAGTTTAGCTCATTGTTTAGCTCTCCCGCTAAACAATGGTTTTTGGACACAGCAGGCAGCTGTTTTTAGCTAAAAAGCTCTAAAAACCCACTGTACACCTCCTGCCCTGCACCAAATGGCAGACAGACACAGTTAGAAACCATCTGGTGAACGTATAGCGGAGCAGTTGGCAGCCACTACTTGTAGTGGAGTATTTTTATAATGTGGTATTGCAACTTCCACTTAGGTCAAAGATCTCACTACTTCGTCCTCCACTGCAGGCAATTTAACTTCACAAATAGACATCAAAATGTTGTTAAGAGTTTTGGGTTTTTTTTCCTTTGGTGATAACAAAGCTGTTTTACCACCAGCCACAGTTAGTTTTCACTTTTCCACCTCCTTTTCCCTTGTGCATTGCAATGTGGGAAAATAGTGTCCGCCAACAGCACACTCAAAAATCAGACGTATTTTAGAATGCATACTTTTTTGAGTTTACTTTATTTTGTCAGTTTTCCCGCGTGAACACATGATACTCAAAAGTATGGAGTATTTTGTATGGACTTGGGACACAGCTTTAGTCTTACGCATTCATACTGTGTGAGAGCATCCTGATAGCGACTTCTTTGAAAAACTAGATTGTTCCCTGGAGAACGTTATTGTTGTACCAATGTTTTCTCAGAAAGAAGAGAGAAAAACATTATCAAGACTACTTGTCACCTGTACAGCATCCAAGTCTGTCCAGAGCATATCTTAGTCTAAAAGAAACTTCCTGTTTGCTTTGGTTTTCACAGAAAATTAGACAACACGTCCATCTTTACAGCTATCAGCTTTGTGTCCTCTCAGTCACCCTGAAACCTCAGCTAATCCCTCTGGAGAAAAAATACAGCAGCTGCCAGGAGTCTGTGTTGATACTTCCACCTTTCCCCTCCTCTTTCCCCTTGTTTTCTACTCTCAGCCTGCTCTCACTGAGGCTGCATCCATCCAGGAAAAACAGGAGACAGTTTGAGCATACATGTGTTAGGTCATAAACCGTACATCTGGTGCAATTTGCAATTAACTGACAAATACTGTATCTTTCTATGTGTCCATTCAGTCCAATCCATTCACCTCCATTGTATTGGTGTGGATGCCGACATAGAAACCAGATATATCCAAACCTGGACAAATAAAACCAACACACGCACCTAAATGTAAGTGTGATGTTGCACCTTTGCAATAGAAATGTCAAGAGTAGAATAAATATTTCTCAAAAAAAAATCAAAAACAACAAAAAAGTACGGAATTCCATGAAGTTTTACACTTTAAAACCCACCGGAGCTCATTACTACAGCTTCAGCCACCTTGCTTGAGGTAACACCATGCAGGGGAAACAATGCCTCGGCTGTTGTTCCCACCATGTTGTATGTACGTCATCATCTCTACTTTGCAGAGCTTCAAAGGACACCCCTGAATCACAAATTATTTTGATTGCGCATAATTACAATAATCATCTGCATCATTAGCTCGCCCACGTCAATTGAACACTACCGGTATGTTGATTGGGGAAAAGCTTGCTGCATGTTGGATTAACTGATGAATTACATGAACCACTCGTCTGTAATAAATTATGTGAAGATTGATAAGATATGGTTTGTGAGTCAGTAATGTGCACAGCCATGTCTCCATGTCTCTAACATCCTAACACTCAAGGTGCCTCAGTGTAGTAGTAATACATATAAATTGTAGAGGCAAAAGCACCCTCCATGTTGTCAGTAGCTTATGTTCACTTCTGTTTTTGAAGGTAGTGCATATTTTTGCCTCCCAGATCTCGTCAACAGGTGCCACCTAGGCTAGAGTGGCATCAGTGGCAATCATAATTTAATATTAATAATGTCGACACCTGTGGCTAGAGTGGGACTGTGTTGATCAGGCTTTCCCAGTGTGATTTTCCGGTGGTCAAACCGTTGTTTAGTACGATCTGAAAAACAACAAGGCGAGGGGGACTGAGGGTGTTTGTCTTTTCCGGTAATTTGCTGTAAGATTTAGAAATGAAGCCACAGTGAAAACCCACAGGTGGTCTCAGACATGATACTGACCTCTCATTCTGTTTCTATGAAAAGATCGCGGGCACTTCTCAGAAACACTTCATCTCCCACAGAGAGCTGTACAGAAGGATGAACGCACACGCAGTCTCAAACGCACACGGGCACACACACACAATTAGTAGCGAAACAATGACAGTGTCCTGGTTATCAGCACATTTTGGGAGACTTTCAGCTTCTTCCCAGAAACTAAAGATATGATGCGTGTCAGTGATGTGAAGCAGCAGAAATCCAACAGAAATGAGACACTGTGTAATTTTGCAAAGTGTCAGTTCTATTTTTGTACAAGGTCATTTCTGGAAAACAAAGTAACTAGCAGACTTTCAAATCAGTGCAACTTCTTTATTATTGCACTTTCCCAGAGGACAAGAAGTGTTCTGAAGAAGAACAAGGATATTTGTAGACAAAATACCACTCCAATAGTTCAGTTTCTTAAAGAGGCTTATTTAAATTTTCAAGGACAAGGACCTACAGTGTTCTATTTAACTCATAAAGCCGTTTTCTCTGTTTTTACTTTTCTTTTAATACTGTGGACATGTGTTGAGCCTTCTGCTTCACATTGAAAACAGCTAAATCTGTTGCTTCTTTTAAATCCCAGTTTGAAAACTCGCTTTTATAGGCTCACTTTTCATGGCTTTATCTTGATTTGATTTGTATTTCCAGTTGTCTTTTATCGTTTGTATTGTTTTGTCTCATTGTCTTCTTTGAGGCTGTGCAGATGGACTGAAACTGGACTGGGCTGATGAATTTCATCGCTTGCTCTAAAATTAAACAGTCCAGTTAAAGATCCTACAGTGTCTGGCCTCATGCGCACGTCAGTTCCAAAGAAATGGAGAGCATATGCAAAACACTCTATTTTCATCATGTTAAACCAATTAAAATACTGCAACACTATCTTGAGTCCTTAGTCATGCCTATTTTGGACAGCTGTATTGGAAAAGACCAAAATAACCCTGCTGTTTCTCACTGATAATTGGAGCAGGGCTCTAAAAATAGATGTTTGATGTAAATTCCTTTGCAAAGTCCACAGAGGGAGGAGCACTCAGTAACTTCTAGTTAGTCCTTATGTACTTCCATCTGACAAGTAGACAACCAACTTGTACTGGTGTCACTATGAACCTTTCTCTGTCCACAGTCCCTTAGAAACCTCACAAAAGACATTTCATGACATTTGTACTCACGTTAAATACACCAATATGTCAGTGCTAAGCAGAGTGACTCGCAATAAGTGACTCAATTGTTACTTTCAGACAAAAATGACCACAAAACTTCAATGTGCAGCAAATGTTTAATATTAAAAGTACTGTCTTAATTACAGTTTAAGTTATGTGAACCGCAGACTCCATGCAGTCCTAACTGGGACTATTACATGAGCCTGTGATGCCAGATGCCCTCCTGGCCTACACTGACTCAGTCATTGACCAAGAAACACTTCTGTTGTCCCTTGATCTAGTTTTCTAACCGACACCTCACTGACCAACACGTGTGGGTGTAAGTGTGTCAACCACAGACTGAGAATTTAGTGGTCTAGTGGATGGTCTCCTTTTTTTCTGTGACCCCAAGAAGCAGATGGTGATGCTCAGTGTGGAAGTGTGGAGTGTGGAAAAAAAAGATGTTACACAAAGTGTCAGGGACACATATTCTCTTTCTATACAAGCAACTCTGCCTCGATGTACCCACTAAAATCACATAAAGCTATGCACAAGGTTTGAATCAGAATCAGAATCAGAATCAGCTTTATTGGCCTACATACATTTAAAACTATACATCTTAAAACAAGGACAACAAGCTCGACAAGGTAAACATAAACATTAAACTACTATATACAGGTATATATATATATATATATATATATATATATGTAAAGTATATATATACTGTATAACAAAAACAAAACAAAACAACAATANACAACAATAGCAAGTGTAGACAGTAAGACAATAGTGCAATGGAGCAGAGTGCAAAGGATGCTGAAATAAATATGATTACTGTAACAGGTAGCTTTATACACATGAGGTAGGTGGATGTGACAGTATACACAGTATACACATACCCATATTGGTTATGGCAAAGGAAGAGTCAGATCTTTTTGGTCATCATCTGTATGATAGTAATAGGACATTCTGGGTGGCTAATTTGCTTGAATGCTTCAAAATGCTTAATATGTAATATGTGAGATTAATTCCTGGTGTCTAGTTATCCTCAAAACAGCTGGGTGGAGTGAGAATCCACAGAGTTAAGTGATGAACAAACATCAATAAACAATTTCCAATTTGAGAACTGCAAAACGGTCTTTACCGTAAACATACAAAACCTTCCTGAGAACTCTGCCACTGAGTCAGACTAGCAGGAAATGTGATGTTTTTCAGGAGGAGAAATCAAGACAGGGACAAATAGCTCTTAACTTTTATTAGACCAAAAAAAGCAACATGGTCTTGTGGGAAATATGGTCTTCCAGTAACTTTGACAAACACAAGCCAGAAAGAGACTCTAATCACCTTGAAAATATTTTCATTTATTCATGTAGTTGTTACCAAAGTATCACAAGTATTTTATCAATATACAGTGTGTTTTTATTGTATCTACTTTTTTGGAATAGCAACTTTACTATTTTTATCCATTACTGTAGCTGTGTCAATATGAGTAAGCTTAAGACTAGACGAAGAAATTCACTATACTTCAAGTAGAATAAATGAATGACTGAATGAGTGAGTGGTCACTGTATCATTCTGGGACCCGACTGTCCTGCAGGTGAGCTTCTGTTTCTTCGTATCAGCCAGTTCAACACTGGTTTGTGCTGCGTCTTCTCTCTGAAGACATTGTAGTCTCAGTCTTTTACTCCATCAGTTACAGGGCTTAAATCAAAGTCTGTAAATATTAACAAGGGCGTGCCCCAGGGTTCAGTTCTTGGACCATTTCGCTTTACTATTTAACAGTCTTGGTCTAGATGTTCCTCATGAAAATTGTCACTTTTACATGGACGACACTGTTATTTACTGCTCCGCACCATCTCAGGAAGAATCCATGCGCCATTTACATTCTGCTTTTAACGTTATTCAGCACTGACTGAATGATTTGAAACTCGTTCTAAATGTTGAAAAAACTAAATTAATGTTCACAAATTCTAAGAAAAAGATTGAACTTCCAACTGCGGCCACCTTTCAGGGTGCAGAGATAGAGTCTGTTTCTATAAATATCTGTTTCTATAGTATTCTGAAAATATTTGGGATTTGTAATTTGTAACTTTAAGCAAATAAATGGTGTTTTCGTGACCTTGAAATATTCTCTCACTTGCCTTTTAGATTCAGAGACATAAAGACAATACATGGGAATGAACTGACCTTTTATTGCCTCCTCATTAATGTAATACTTTACTATGTTTATTATTTTCTTCATTTCACACAGGAAGAGTGGATTTCCTCCAGGCATTTCTAACCACATTATCTCCCTTAGAGCATTTCCTATTACTTTTTTCTACACCACCAAACCAGCTTAGTCTCTTAGTCAGAGACTGCTGATGACCACAGTCATGACCAGTGACTATGACCTTTGTTTCGGTTAGGAGGAACTACCACAGCCCTCCTACAAGCCAAATTCTCCCTGTCTCTTCTGTTTTTCACATCCCTGTTGGAGAAAAAAAAAATCTTTTTGCCTCTTCTTGGGAATTGACTGTTGGGCAACACAGAGGGGCATATGGTAGGAAAGAAGCACTGAACATCCCCACTCAGCCCTGTGTTGGTTCAGGGGCCCCGGGCAGACAGGCATGCATATATCATAGGAGATCAGCTGGAAAATGTTTGTCCCACTAGTACAATTAGCAAGTTCATGTTAACTGAGAAGTTCACCATAAGTGAGAAGACATGCTTATTCATGGGATGGTGCTCACTGCATTTCCTTTTCCAGTGTCAATCCTCAAGTATTGTACTTACGTACAATTCTTTAGGCACTTGTGCTGACTTGAGTACTCTCCCTCTACACCATTACATTTCAGAGGCACATACTGCACTACATTTATCTGACAGCTGTAGTTACTGGTTACTTTACAGAATAAGATTGTACATACAAAATACCATAGACGAAACAGTATATAAAGTATTTAATCTCAGCCAAGTGCAACACTGAAGTGCTTACAGGGTTACATGTTAATGCATCCATAAGATTAATCCAGTAGTATGTATTATATAATAACACTCTGAAAAGGGTCACTCTGCAAGTACTTTATTTTTTATATTTTAAGTTGCTGATAATACTCATAATAGAGTTGGGTTGTTTTTACCACTATTACTTACATGAAGGATCTGGACACTCCTTCCACCACTGTGCATTTCACTGTATGAGAAACTGGGATACACTGAAGTAAATTATAGTGTTGAACTGCCATCTAGTGGTGAAATTACATTACAGTTTGTAAGAAATGTTTTAGAGACACATTTCTGCAAGTCCTGAGGTTGAAAAGTCTGATCCAAACCAATTCCCTTCTCACATTTGATCAAACATAAACAAATACAATTATTGATCAATCCAAATGTTGTCTTATTGAGGGCTCGCTGTAGTGCTCTAATTGTTCTGTCCCATTTCAAACAGCCTCTTTACTTTTTCTATTCTTTGAAAATCTGTTTGCAGAAAACAGTTTTCATTTCTGTCTGCTTTCCCCCAGTGACAGTTTCACCTCCCCACTTCTGTTCATGAGAGACAGAAGAAGACAGAGACAGACACATCCAAAGACACGGCAGTATGTTCAGTCTGTGTAAGCGAAGTTATAAAGACTCGGCGACCCTGGAGGTCAAACCACAGCCACAAGAAAGTTTCCATATATTTAATAGTTGTACGTGTTCTCTGTGAGGCTGTTGTTATTCCAGCTCTCAAATCCACCAGAACTTTCTTTTTTCTCTCTCTCTCTCTCCTTCTAATGTTCCTTTCCTCCATCTCTGTTCAGGGTGGGGGTGTTCAGGCCAGTCGGACACGAGATTGGCACCAGGTTTAATCGCCTGTTTCCGTGAGAGTATCAAATCTAAGCTAAGTGTAACAAGCCCCAGCGGAGCAGTAACCTTCGAAACTCACACCTGCATCCACGGCACTCTGCCCTGCCAGTGCGACTCTGTAATGTAAATGGATGGCTGTTATTCCCATTAATCACATCATCCAGCTGTGTTTTTACATGGAGCATTCCAGCATCCAGGCAGGGCTCCCTTTTGAGAACAAGAGGCAGGTTAAGTTCACCTCCTGACAAAGCAAACCATGTAATTACAGCACAGATTGACATGTCTACTTAGCAGCTGTGAGATTCTTCAATCTGAAATGTAAATAGATTTCTCTTTGCCAAGCAGAGCAAACCCTTCAAAGCCCATTGACATCCAGTTGATCTCCTCCTTCCTCGAGAAAGAGAGAAGGTCATGACAGCCTCTGAGGCTTTAATGACGTGTTAAAAACAATTCTGTGGAAAATCATGAACCAAATCACTTCACTCTGGGCTCTGCTTTTGTGTCACAGCTCTTTCAAGATCATGAAAGGCAAGGCGCACGATTAGCAGGCCAGGTCTGGACTGCTCGTTAAGAAAGCACCTATGCTGATATCATGAGGAAAATATTAGTGTTTGAACAGAGCTGGATGTTTTCTGGACTTCAACTCATCATTGAGACATTTAATCTACCCCCCAAAGTCTGCTGTTGTCAGGAAATCACAAGTTCATTAACACACGTGCCAACCTTTGGGAGACACTGACTACTCTGAAGAGACCACATCAAATCACTTGACTTACAAATATTCTTAATCGACCGTTGCTTGTGATAGCCCAGATGTGCAACGGAAGAGGAAACAGTCTGGACAAATGTCTGCACTGGGAAAAAGAGAGTCCAAATTCTAAGTCGTTTTTCTTTATTTGATATGATAGTCGTCATAGAGAAAGGAAGGAAGTATTTATCCGTGCTATCTCTGGCAGAGGATTTGGTCACTCTATGTCTGATCTCATTGGAACCGAGGAGATCAGCAGTCACGCCAGTTTGCTCCTCAGCACCCACTGGGCCGATGCCTGCAGCCGGCCCTCGCTGTGACCTCACATGCTCGTTAGTGCCAAGGAAATCGCCCATGGGTGTTCCAGCGCGGCTGAGAATGGGAGTAAAGAGGGTGGGGTCGGGTTGGCCGTGTGGTGCACTTACAATTATTCACGCACAACACTGTGCTGATGTATGAAGCCACAGTCATGAGTCTTTCCCTCTACCTCTGTTTTGTCCCTCCTGTCATAAATTGTGAGGTCCTCCTGTGCAAAAACCTGCATCCTGCTCCAGTCCAGATGTGTTTAACGGCCTCTCTGGGCCACAGACAGCACTGCCTCTCTTGGAGATACAGAGGCCTTGTCGACGTGCAGTGACTTATTGACTTGTCTGTTGAAGGGTGACAATCACAGCCTAGGATGACTCGTAACAAATAGTCACATTTAGTAGTTAGAATAAGCTCTTTTGTTAATGAGTACAATCTCACTTGCCCCATCTGGGTTTTTGCGTCCTCGGCCTTGATTCTCTTCACTCCCTCTCCTCTCTATTTTAATATTGCCATTGATTTACGCACTGCAGCCTGGTCACCCATAACCATGTCGTCATGTGCTGTGATATACAGCCCCATTAATATTCCCCCTCTGGTCTGGCAGTGGATCAGGGCGGATACTCATCATGCTCAAGCTCCAGAATCTCAGCTCTTGCCAGTACTGAGCACAGTGAGAACGTCCAGAGGAAACATCACACGGTCCAGCAGCGTCGAGTCAGGCTTCTTACACTAAACTGGAAAGTTTAGCTGGATTTTCAGCTCTGACTCTCCAGCTCCAGCTACTACTGTCTCTCCGGTTTGGGCCATGAATTAAGATTTCACTTCTAGCACCTGCTGAAAACCTTGTCACTCTGGTCACAGAGGAAATCGTAGTTTCATCATTTTGCTACCAGAAGACAACTAAATCTGAATGTAGAAGCTTAATGCTCTCTCTGTGTCAAATGAAAATACATTGTCTGTGGTGAGTGTGAGTGCCGTGACAGCAGGAATTGTGCTTTATTGCATTACTGCCCATGGAAGAGACAGAGCACAGGCATTTTCAATCTTCTCTCTCATCTCCATCCATCCACAATCTGTGGTCACCATGTCCATGACCACAGTTGACCACAGCCCACCTAAGTAAATAACCCCCCCACCAGGCTCACAGCAACAACTGAGCTGAGACAGGGTCTACAGGCTCCCTCCCAGTTATATCATGGTAGCAGGACCTGGCCTGTGTCCCGGGAGCCAGGACCTCTCTGAACCGCTGCAGATCAGACAAGAAGCTCATTGTGTGGGAATGTGATGAGGAGGCACGGCGGAAGTTTCCATGACATGGGTTTCTGCATATTCTGCACACTTCTTTTCCGAACATATTCTCCAAGCCTCTTTGTACTGCTAATGCAAAGGGTTAACAAAGGATATTTTGTAGTTTTGTGAGGATACAGTTGAATTCGGTTGTCTGCCTCTGAAATTGCATATAAGTTAGTTTGGGGTTTATGTTTACACTGCAATTACACTGAAATCACAACATATATTTTTGTCCTCTCTGTGGGTAAAAGCATAAAATCATATTATATAAGCCATTCTTAGTATTCAGGATATTTTGTTCTTGACACAAAATCATAATCCATGCAGAGGATGTGGGATGCTAATCACTGCTGCTAGAAACCCACCATGTAATCTTTCATCAGTATCAGCACAAATACTGTTCAGCTGAGCTTTATCACCAGTAGACGAATACAATTCCCATCTAATCCACTAAACAAATTCACTTCTTTTCATCTCAAAAATCCTGCTACCATTAAATGAACAAGAAACGCCACTCTACCTCATTTACAGACTACAGAAGTGGTCAGTGAGTGAACCCAGCAAGACTGTTCTAAAGCACTCAGAGGTCATGGAGGCCTGCTAGTTTCTGCTCTGCAGAGCAAATGCCTGATTTTAGATATTAGATATGGTTTGCCTGGTGAGGCAGGCGGGTGCAGAACTGGGCAAGCCCTGGAGATAGGGAGATCTAATTAAAGGGCTGAGAATACTAAAACAATTTATGAAGGCATCACGACTGGGATGTTGCTGCTGGGATTCCCTCAAGGATTTCATTCAAATGTAAAATTACTGGTGCACACATGGATGATGCACAATGACTAAGATGGCTATTCACATATTTTAAAAAGTCCCCTATCAGGATAAGCTTGCTTGGAGCATTTCTTTTCAGTGTATAATTTATTTCAAATTTTGCACATAAATATTTTGTTATTTGAAAGTGCACAGAAGTACATATAATGTTATAACAGATGTTTTTCTTTTGGTTTTGTATATGCATTACCAGAAGAGCGTCTTGTAATGCCATGTGGGATGGGCCAAATGTTTGACATGACAAACTAACGAACTAACTAACTAGCTATTCAGAAACTTAAGTTGCAGAGACTCTGTCCTGCAACCACTGCTGTTTTTAACTCTTAGCTTCACTTTCTTGATGGAGTAGCAGCACCATCTATTGTTAAACCAGGGTAGTAATACTGTGACGTCAGAAAATGTAAATTGGGGGAATTACTGAGCCTATTGTGGAGAAATAACTACAGTCGAATCCTTTGAGAACCCAAAATACAAGAGAGAGCAGCATTCATGATTTAAAAAAGGGGGTTGCTATAAATTTGTCCCTGCATGCATTCAATTCTAATTGGTCTAACTGCATTACCATGCCATTCCCACATTGGATATACATAGAGTATATAGTACAGAGTATATATACATTCTAAACAGTGTTTAAAGGTACTGACAGGTAGGCCTATTGCTACACTGCCAGTAAGGCTACAGAAAGATGCATCCATAGTCAATAAAAAAGACAATTAACAAAAAGCTGAAATCAACTTGGAGCTGCAGGAAACCAAAGGTTTGTCATTTATTATTTTAAAAAAAACAATCGTAAAAGGCACAGTCAAAGAATATATTCATCACACAACACAAATCAAATCAGAGGGATCTGGATGGATTTTTCCTACAGTATTGGCTATATTTTGTAAATTTAGGCTATTAAAGGGCAAATTAAGTACAGCAGAACTTGATATGATAATGTAAGTGGTGATATACAGTACTCAAGTTGTACATGAGAAAAAATAAATAAATAGAATTGTCATATTGAATTCAAACAGACATTTCTGCAAAATAACTAGCTACTGGTCCTATTCTTGACCACAATAACTAAAACTATTATTTGGAAAAATCCGATTTAAAAAATATTTTAGATTTGAAAAGGAAAACCATTTCCAGTTATTCATGTTACGTTAAATGCTCTTAAACCTCACTATGTCTTACTTTATCTCGAAGCAACTTTCAGAATATAAAACAACAGCACCAAAAAATAGAAATAAGAAATTAAAAAAAACACAGCAACACACTAAAAATCACAATGACCAATATCAGTCACTCAAGTACTGGAGGAGTTGAATATAGCACTCGTCATTAGCACCATACTGGATATCCTACAATGCAACTAAAGAATTCTTTTGGTAAAAAAGTAAAGAGAGGAGTAAAGGCTGAACATGTTCCTTTAGTTAGCTGTAAGAAAGTGCTACTGTGCAGGTTGAGTTTTCCCCTGAAAAATGTACTTTTAAGCTTCTGATGATCGCTAAAATACTGTTAGTATTATCTACCAAAAACTTAGTCATAGAGTAAATATAGTAAGCTAAGACAACTGTTCAGTTAGCTGCCAGACTATTTTGCTTAATCTATAATGTAGTGACCTCTATTTACTGTCAATGTCCCATTAAACTGCCCTCCAACAATGTAAACTCTGAGTAGCCTTTGGATGGTGCAGTATCTAAGGATTTCATTGCTTTATTTGGTGAAAGCACAAGTGTAAATGAAAATACCTCAAACTTTATTTAATTGATATGAAGTACGGGTGTCAATTCTTGTCCTGTTGACAGAGAGGCCAGAGTTCACAGGCGGCTAGCCGTGAGACGTTCAGGAGACAGGCTTCTTTTACTGTTAAATGCCTAAAAAAAAAAGATAATGATGTTGATTATATTCACAACTTTTGAGTAAAATTAAAATAATACAAATCCAAATAAATAAAGCTTAGATTTTGAAGTACATACCCTTGTGGCCAGGGGTGTGCATGCATGTTTTCAAGTGGAAAGAGTGATACATCTGAGTTTGAAAGTAATCTGAATTTCATGAGCAGCTGAGCTGTGTTAAACCCAACAAAAGGACGCAGTGGTGCCTATCTCTCTGTGTGTTTGGGTGCACTGTCAAATATTATAGAGACTTACAAGACTGCGAGTTGGGCTGAGAGAGCGAGAGCGCACGGGGCTGACACTCCTGCTGCGGCTTCTACTCCACTGCAAAAACAGACACATCACCAGTGAACACATGAGCCCTTCTGTGTACTTTCATGCTCTCACATTATTCTCTAGAGCAACACCTAAATGAATTATGATATTTTTGAAGTATCATACAGTCGGTACCAGAGCACCCCTTCTAGTCACAGCCTCGCCCTTCACTACCACGGCATCTCCTTCCACCAAGGCTGGCCACACATGGTACATCACCAGAGGAGCAGTGAACTCGGAGTCATAGCTACGGCGATACCTGTCAGACAGAGAGGTGGGGGAGAACAGTGAGGGAGAGCTGGGAGTATTAATGTGTCGTCTAAGTGTTGAGGGTGACATCTACTGGTAGAGACTGTAAACAACCTAAGTGATAGGCTGCAGTTCATAGGGTGATGTTTTACAATGATTGTTTGCCCTGACACAAAATTTAGACACAGTACTGTACAAAGCACTGACTTGCTGTCGTTGTAAAGTTCTCCATCACTGGCAAAGGCCAAGTCAAGCGGGGGGTCCAATGTCTGCATGGCAAAGGCCACCCTGCATGTCTCTCTGATCAAGGTACTAATGAGGACAAAGTCCACCTCTGGCGGGAAAGAGATCCGAGGGTTCACATTCATGGCATTGATCACGTCCTGGGGAGATGAAACACACAGTCAGATACGCTGCCTCAGTATCAAACTACATTCATTAGTTCATAAACGCTGCAGAGGACACATGAGAGAAGTATTTAGTCCTACATTGACGCTGGCCTGAACGTCATAGAGGTCCAGGTTTCTGACAATGTAGTCCACAGCTGCATCCTCTAGACTTTCTGGCCCAAAGTGGGATGGGGACAACGTCTTTCTCACACGCAGCTTGAACTGACGGTAAGCCAGTTTTGCTGTCTTAAAGGATTCCTGAGACATGATAATAGACATTTCAAAGTCAATTGCTCCAGTTACCATGCAATCATATACAACCCTAATTAAATCAAGCAACTATGCAGTCCAATTAAACAGAATTGGCACTCATTTTCTCTGCCTACACTTCTGATCTGCCTGTCTCTACAGGTGGCTCTACAATAATTACAGTCATACCACGACAGCAATGAAGATGATTTTCTGGACCATCTCCAAGTCAGCAATGTAGCGTCGAAGGAGGGTCTGGGCCTCCAGGCGCTCCACAGCATACAGGTCACTGAGGCGCGATACGAGGCGTGCGTGGCGGGAGGAGTTAGTGAGCTGAGCTCTGGTGGGCGACTCACTCCTCATGGGGCTGGAAGAGCGACTGAGCCTAGGCAAGGGGCTGGGAGAACGACTTCTCACCAACCTGACGGAGACGGAGAGAGAAACACGTAAAAACTGCACCATCATTTGAGACATTGTTCTGTGTAGTGGTGTCTGTGTGTGCGTGTGTGTATATACAGTATTTGCATGTGTGTGTTGGGTGCATGTGTACCTCTCCTGCAGCATAGCCTTCTCTGTGCTCAGGTAGGACACTTCATCTCTCAGCAAGCGAATCTGCCGCTCATAGTCATCCAGAGCCTCCAGCTTCCTCTTATAAATCTCCACCTGCTCATGTGCGGAGCGCAAACTGAAACGCAGGCAAACTTCACATCAAGAGAGGAGTACATACTGTATATTGCATTTGAAAACATATACTGTATATTACAGCAGTATTTGACTGTATCACACACTCCGCTTTCAGTTGTAATATTTCATCTTCAGTGGCCAGCAGAGTGGTTGCTGATTTGCTCTTTGTCACGTCCAGTTCCTGCTGAGCATCGACCAATCTGTTAAAAAACAAAAAAAATCTGACATTTAATAGTATGTATCATGTATTTAAGTACATGTAATTCAGGTGGAAGGTTATAAATGGAAATAAAATGTGCAAGCAACCTTCCTATACATCCCCTTGTCCATGGACTTGTATCCATACCATTTTAAATGATCCAAACTACCTCTCAACATGAGCCATGCAAGCTGAGGTAAGGTGCAGTCCATTACTCTACTTCTACCGCCTTATATCTCTTAGACTCACTCTGCTCTGACGGAGTCCAACTGCAGGCGAGTGGAGCACAGCTGAGTCTCCATCTTCTGCATGTCACTGTCATGGGAGACAGAGAGCTCCCTGATCCTCCTGTCCTTTTCCACTGAATCCTGATAATAACAAATGATTATACAGTAACCACAACACCAGGTGGCCATAATAAAAGAAAATGATTTGAATGTTTTGATGTATTTTCTGTCTATGGCAGGGAGTTACACTGGATGATGTCAATTTTGGTGGATTTATTAATGAGACATTCTGTGTCATGAAGCCTAGTAACAGATGATGTCACCTGGATGAGCTGTAGACTGGTGTCCTCGGTGACCGACGGCCTCGCCATTGAGAAACAGGTTCCGAGCCACGGCAGCAGGCGCGTTTTGAGAGTGTCCACTCCAGCATAGTGTCCACCTGATTCACGAGTGCAATGTAATGGTTAATGCTTTGTAAATGAAGACAAAGTCCAATACTGCAGATGTAAAGCTTACCTTCAGCAGCTGCGAGGTTGAGGATGGCGAACAGTTGGCCCTGGATCTTGGCAGTTAGCTCAATCAGCTCACAACATCTATTTAGATTCTGGTCACAGGAAATAACCTGGGAGGGTAAATAGCCAAGTTAATTCCACATATAAGGTGACAGGGAGATGACTGTAACCACCCAGTTAGTCAACTTTTACATTCTTAAATAATTTAAAATCGTAAATATTACAGGCTGTATTCTATAGGTTTACTCTTTTCTGTTCTGCTTTCTATATATTTTCTCTTATAGCTAAAAATATAGGGTTTTTATAGTGGAATTGTTTATTATGATTGTTTACCTTTTTTATAACCAAAGAAAGAACTGTTTTAACAGACAGATAAGGGCAGATTTCTCATACACAGACCAAAGGAAGAGTCAGAGGCCAACTAAGTAACAAGAGTCCATGTTGCTAGCCCAGTTTTGTTGCAAGACCACTACAACCAGAGGTGGAAGAAGTACTCAGATCTTGTACTTAAGTAAAAGTAGTAATACCACAGTGTAGAAATACTCTGTTACAAGTAAAAGTTCTGCATTCAAAAATGTATTTAAGTAAAAGTACAAAAGTATTAGCATCAAAATATGCTTAAAGTGCAAAAGTAAAAGTACTCAAAGCAGAATGGCTTATTTCAGAATAATAAATATTTTATTATGGAATTATAATTATTGTTGCACTAATGTGTTCATCACTTTAAGGTTGAAGCTGGTAAAGATGGAACTAATTTCAACTGCTTTATCTGCTGGGTGGCTTGTTAATTTGCCCCCCAGGGATCAATGAAGTTTTATCTTAATCTGTAATATTACATCATAATTTATTTGTTGATTATATTTTGTATTATTAATCTGAATCTGCAAACTAACTAAAGTTATCAAATAAATGTAGTGGAATAAAAAGTACAATATTTGCCTCTGAAATGTAGCTGAGTAGAAGTATGAAGTAGCAGAAAAGGGTAAGTAAAGTACAAGTACCTCAAAATTGTACTTAAGTACAGTACTTGAGTAAATGTAGTTACTTTCCACCACTGACTACAACAAAACAAAATGTTTAATGTCATACACTGACTGCTGTGTGCATTTATAGTACAACCTGCAAGTCCTAATTACTATATTTGAAGTTTAGACAAATCACTTCCGGTCCCTCTGCCCCGTCACCCAGCGGACAGGAAGTAAAAGGACGTGAACCATCTTAACAGTGAAGTAAAAGATCTTTGGAATAGTCCAACAGTAGCCATGGCGACTGGCGTCCATAGCAACCAAACTCTACCGGGAAATCAATGTAATCTACACAAGTGCATTCCTTTACTGTCATGTTTTAAATGATTTCATGCATTTTCAAGCGACTGTGCTTCAGCTGCGTTATCCAAAATAAAAATAACAGTGGATAAAATCTCCATTTTGAGGGAGATAGTGAAAAAAATCACCAGTCGACAGGAATAAAGAAAGCAATTCATGATTTCTACGGCAGGAGGGTGATGTTATCTTACTTTTCAACTGAACACAAATGTCACTTTTAGCCTCTAATTGATGAGATAACATCGTGTAACAGATATCGAGGCTGGCCGAGGACACTGGTGAAGTGCTTTGGTCAGATTTAGGTCGGTCATTACTTATTGATGAACTTACATGGTAGTCTTTGTGCCAGCTCTCAAGCTTGTCCTGTAAGACGCTGAAGGAAGATGTATTGGTCAGTCTCCTTAAAGTGTCGGCCATGTCCGTCCACAGCAACCAGCACCCGGAGGTTTAAAACGCCCCAGGAGGAAGACAGCAGCCGGAGGGTGTATAATCTCTGAGGGGAGTGCAGTAAAAATTCCCGTCCTGGCAGCTTTCTCCACCCACGACACGGATACCAAGCACCGCCTCAGTTGTGGCAACCAAGTGAGGAGACGAGCCGAAAACTAAAGCGCACACTCCTCTGCAGGTTCTGTTCCCCCGTGATGTAAACACGATTGTAATGTCATACCGTCAAACGACACCAAAGGCCCGCAGAGTAAACCCGGTGGCTCAGGAACACACATGCTGATGTTTCCGCCCAAGTGACTGCGGATCAAATCCGATTATTATAATACAGCAGGCCATGCTAAATGGAGTTACATGAGCAGGGAGTGTTGTCAGACCATTTAAATATAAAACCATAACAAGTAGCCTTAGCTGTATGAGTAATTTTAGCCTAAAACCAAGAACAAGGAGCAGACTGCTGTGGAGGTAGTATTATATAGCTATACAGTACTGATGCCCATTTCCTTTGTCGTTTTATATTTAATAGGCCTGTAGATACATTATGGGAGCCCATTTCACCAATGTGATGAAAAAAAAAAGATCCTGTAAGTCATTATAATGAGAAACCTTCTCAAAATAATGACTTTTTGAGATACTGTCATTATTTTGAGATATTCAGTCATTATTTTGAGATACTGTCATTATTTTGAGATATCAAGTCATTATTTTGAGATACTGTCATTATTTTGAGATATCAAGTCATTATTTTGAGATATTAAGTCATTATTTTGAGATACTGTCATTATTTTGAGATATCAAGTCATTATTTTGAGATACTGTCATTATATTGAGATATTAAGTCATTATTTTGAGATATTAAGTCATTATTTTGAGATA
>NTHP01000416.1:38262-60323 GCA_003416845.1 Oplegnathus fasciatus | reverse complement strand
AATGGTGAAAAATGTTGATCACTGTTTCCCAAAGCCCAAGGTGACGTCCTCAAATGTCTTGTTTTGTCCACAACCCAAAGATATTCAGTTTACTGTCATAGAGGACTAAAGAAACCGGAAAATATTCATATATGAGAAGCCGAAATCAGAGAATTTGGACACTTTTTCTAAAAAAAAATGACTCAAAACGATTAATCGATTATCAAAATAGTTGGCGATTAATTTAATAGTTCACAACTAATCGATTAATCGATTAATCGTTGCAGCTCTAAACTGAATGTGCTCTTTCTCTGTAGGAGTGAACTCTCAGTAGAGAAGACCTCGGTGTTACAGTCAGAGCTACAATCATGCAATCAGCTACAAGAACTGGAGCCACTCAATAAGTGTAAGTGCCTTTAAATGCATTACATCCACATGGATCCTTGTTCTTTACTGAACCAAACAACTTCACATAAACACAATACTGAAGTTTGCTGCTGCTGATCATGATGTTTTCAAACACTCTGCTTGCCTTCGCAGGGTGCTTACTGACCATTATCCTCCTGATGAGGGCGCTAGACCCTCTGGGATATGAAAAGGAGACTCTTGCTCATTTCCAAACCCTGAAAGTGAGTACCAACCGTGTACAGCCTGTGACACAGACATAGATCACAGACTGATTCTCATTTTCTCCCTGCAGGAAGTGGATACCATGCGCTCTGCGTATTACAGTGACCTGTGCAGCAAGTTCATGATTGAAAACACCATCCTGAAAATGGAGTATGCTGAAGTGCGCGTCTTCAGCATTTCTGACAAGGTTGGTTCAGAATTATAAAAAGAAATTCTATTTGCTTATCATGAAATTACTTTTACCTGTCCGCCACACAGGGAAGTTCAGAAAAGTCATTTCTCCCATTCTTTTCTAACAGAACCTGACCACCTTATGCCACCTGGACCAGCTGTTATTGGTTACCCATATCAATCTATCCTCTAATCAGCTGCAGCGGCTGCCTCCTCAGTTCGCTATGTTGCAGTGCCTGGAGGTGATAAAGCTGCAATTCAAATACAATTTTGTGTCTTAACATGGGCAGTGTTTCTTTTCTCCTTTTATGTGTCCTGCAATTGAAAGATTACAGTAGGAAAGATATTGATTCCTTATTTTTCTGCAACATGATTAAAATGACTTCTTCACGCTTGCAGGTCTTGGAGGCTGATAACAACTCCATAGAAAACCTGGAAGGAGTGTATCACCTCCCCAAACTGGAGGAAGTCCTCTTGAAGAATAACAGTATCCTTAAATCAATCATTCATATTTATTATTGTTTGTTTGCTGGAGAACGTCCTGTTCTAATCCCGTAGCATCAGTGTCATAGAGATCAATTTATATTATATCTGTACTCTCCTCTCACAGTGTACTAGTGACTCAAGAACTGTGTGAATCCGCTCTGAGTGCGGCAGGCTCAATGCTGCAAAACAACCCCACTAAAGAGTGCGAGCAGCTGACGGTGTGTGAAGAGTGTGATGTAAAGGACGCACCGCGCACGAGGATGGTGTTTACAGAGTTCCGCAAATTGCTGCGGTAACAAGACTCTTCAGCTCAATGTGTGGATAATTTGTTTTCACCTGAAACTTTGTTTAGCGATTGAGTAAATAAAATCAGTGCTGCAATTTCACAGAGCAAACAGCATCATTAAGAAGGGAAGAGACACTTAACGCCACAGACTCCTTCCCCTTCATGCTTCACTTCCCCCGATACACTGGAGAGCAAATCATGTGGTTTGTAGGTTATAACACTGAGGCTACATTTGAGTTTAGTTTTGTTTTTTGTCGGCAAATTACAGTCTCAGTGCGTACTGTCTAATGTAAATTTAGGCTTCCAAGTTTTATATTTAGAAAAATGAATTAATATCCCGGTGTCATATTTGACATGTATATCTTACTTTTTGCACCAGTGTTGGCAATAATCTATCTCCTTCCATTCATTACTACAAATGTTGCTCACCACAGCACACAGGAAGGCTTTTTCATTAACCCAAATGCACAGAAATCTCTACATTGGCAGATCTTCAGCCGCTGGCCTCCTGCCCCAAGCTGAAGCGCCTTGATCTCCGTGGCAACCCTGTCACTCAGACGGCCAACATCGAGTCGGAGTTAGCCGAGCTGCTGCCCTCAGTCACAGATCTCCTGCTCTGATCAGACGGAGGGCAGGAATCACTGCCATCATCGTCCCGTCATTCGATTGTCCTTCACATTCTTGGTTTGTTTGTGAGAGAGCAAGTGGGTGTTTTTCCAAGCGTCTTGTGACTCTGTTTGTTCCACTTGTTTGGGAGGACGTCAATCACACCAACCCCTGAGGGTCTGAAAGCCTGATGCCTCAGAGCATATGTCAGAAACCTCTGTAACACCTTCAGCGAAATGTCTAGATTTGTGTGTGTGTATGTGTGTGAGAGAGTGCGTAATAACCAATGTTGCATTTCTTTATTTGTGTGTGCGTACGGATGTCCTTAATACAACAAACCCATGCATGCGGAAACACTGATAATGGAGTAAATAGACATGGATTGGCGTGCAGCAATGCTGGCTTATTGCTTCTATAAGCTTTAAAACGGTTGAATTTAAAGAAAAGCTTCTAACTAATGACCAGAGCATCGCATAATTCTCATTCACATTTTTTTAAACGGTTGTGTAAAGCATTTAATATATGACACTATACTGTTGCACAGTAAGTCACAGATCCAGTAATAAAACAGCACACATTGTGTCACTGCCTTCCAAAAAGATTCTCGAGGGTTTTTTTGTGTGTTTTTTCCCCCCAACCCGTTCATGAGGCGGTTTAAAAGGTGTGTCAGAGTCACCAGGAGTGTCACCAGATTCAGCCTGACGTGTTAATTTGTTGGTGATTTTCATTTGATATGTTCCAACTTTGCAACATGTCAAGTTGATGTTGTTGTACTCTGAGTCATGACATTTTCTAAGGAAAACCTGTTGAAGAAAACTGTCATTGGGGAGTGTCTTACCAAGACAAATAAACTGAAATTGAATTTCAATAAAACCACACCTTTCATCGGCTTATAAAGAAAAGCCGAGAAGAAAAAACAACATGAAGATAATTTTATCTTCGGTTTCTCCCAAATTCCTTCCTTTACCCCAGTTACCAGCCTCACATATAGGCCTACTGCCTGAATGAGATGTGCCCCTAGTGCCCAAAATAGTCACATAGTGAAATGGCTTCTACACCGCCTATAGAGAAAGAACGTCAAGCAAGGGCGTAATTTACAGGGGGGGCACAGGGGATATGTCCCCTGCACTTTTTCAGACGGGAGTATTGGACCCCTACACTTTTTACAGTCCAAAAACTTTATATGAAAAAAAAACAGGAGAAAGATACCATCATATATTACCTTTAAAGTAAAAGTAACTTTCTTTTAAAGAGGTGTCTGTGTTCTCTAGGCTCCAGTTTTATAATGAATACGTATTTTGATATTCATATAGCTTTGAGGTTTAGGGCAGATATCAGGGCACTATTAGTGCAAATTTGAACTAAATTACGGTGACCAGACGTCCCAGTTTGTCCGGGATTTCCCGGTTTCAAGCTGGGTTTCCCGAGTCCCGACAGATATCTGTAATATGTCCCGGTTTTCATCATTCACTTCCAAATTGTCCCGGTTTTCACCACAGTTATAATATTATACTTGTTTTCAGGGCTTACACAGACATTTATCATGTTCTGTCCCACTCATTATTACCTGATCCAATATAAAAACATAAACAATGCACCATGTGTCTGAATTCAACACTGATTTGTCTGTATGCATGTCAATCAATTACTGTGTTGTTGTCAAGGCGACGAAAATGCTGCGTTCATGGCATCCATGGTGTTGAAAGGTGCGCTCGGTAGGTGTGCTTAGCGCTGAAATAATTGTCCCCCACCAAAACGTCTGGTGCGTGCATAAGTGCACACTTAAGGGTCCCGGTTTGGGGGTTTGAAAATATGGTCACCCTAAACTAAATCCAAGCAATAAGTGAAAAATTACATGAGATTAAGTAGGTACGCAGCTCTGTGGGGCTGTACTTGTAGGCACAGCAGAACTTTGAACTAAATGCTAAGTGTGCTACCATCCCCACAATGACAATGCTAACATGCTACTGTTTAAGCAGGTAATATTTACCCTGTTCACCAATTAGTTTAGCATGTTAGCATGCTAACATTTGATAATTAGCAACGAACAAAAAGTATAGCTGAGGTTGATGGGATATCATTTGTTTTGAAGTTTGCTCATTTTGACCTGAAAATGGCGTGGATTGCAAACTGAGGGGATCATCAAAGTTATTAGAATTCATTCTGAGAGGAACATGAATGTCTGTAGCAAATTTCAAGGCAATCCACCCAATAGTTGTTGAAACATTTAAATTTAACTCAAAATCACAAATGTCAACCTGCTGGTGGTGCTAGAGGTAAAGTCAGTGGATCACCTAAGTCATTAGGCGTCATCCTCTTGGGACCATGAATGTCTACAAAATTTCATGGACCAAACAAGAGAAAGACATTGCTGTCCCTAGAGACACGCCGCTAGCATGGCTAAAAACTGACCAATCTATGCTTTTCCTGTCAAATACTCACATAATATTTTATAGGTACGCACAGTGAGGTCCCTGGTAGCAGGCATAATGACACACCTGCCTTTGTTGATTTTTCCGTTTCCAATGGCACCACAAAAATATGTGCGTAAGACTGCTCTTGGGGCTTGACACTTTGTCACTTTCCCTCTAAATTATGCAATAGAATTAAACTGCTTTTGTTCAGAGTTGACCCATCACACAGTTGAGAAACTCAACTGGTAAAAACCAACTGAACCAGTCAGGGTGGATAACTCAGATTATTCAGTCTTCTAGCTCATGCCATATCTATCAGAGCCTGTGAATATTCTCATTCATCCAGGTCATAATTATCTCAAGGAAAGTGAATCGAACGCAACTGGATTTTTGGTTTTGTCTGTGAAGACGTTTCACCTCTCATCCAAGAGGCTTCATCAGTTCGTGCTTGTTTGACAAAACCAAAAATCCAGTTGCGTTCGATTCAATTTCCTTGAGATACATATCTATCAGACTTTACACAAAACTGACAGCCATTCCTTTACAGAGTGTCAGACCTTTCTGTGAACAAGGTGTGGACCCTCCCACACAGTGGGTGAGCAGCGTGTCATTTTGAGGGACATTGATAAGACATTTTGACATGTCATAGTAGGGAAAGCAAAGGCGTAAATAATAAAATGAATGATAGGTGAGTTCCATTTAGCTGGGTGCCGGTGCATGATGGTTCACTGTCTCTCTGCCATGGCTTACTGGGACACTTGAAATATAGTGGAGCCATCATTTTTGTTATTAGTAACACCTGTGCTTTTCCTACTATGACGAGTCAAAATGTCTGCTGAGAAAAATACCTGTTGGTTGATTTATTTTATCTTTATGGATATTTACTAGCACTCTTTCTTCCTCTTGCGCTGTATTTGTACCTGATTGTAATTTTTAACTGTGAATGGTTTGTATTTACGTTCACTCTCTCTCGCTCTCTGTCAAAAAAAGTAACCTACAGATCTACTGACCCTTGTGAGAGTTACCTTCAGAGCTAGTCTTTCTAAATGGAGTCTGCAGTTTAATAAATGAGTGAATATATGAATGAAGTCAGGACAAGGATGAGACACAAACCTAAACAGTAAACAGGGTTCATAACATTAATAATAATAATAAATGGTTTACAAGCCCTCATTACTTGCCTATTACAAGTTAGAGGTTAATTGTCTATAATTATAGAGCTAACTTGTATTAAGTAGTTACAATAATGATGAAATGATCACAGATATGACAGATATCTGTTGCTTAATATTGACTAAACGTAAGTGGTTGCTTGGCTCCCTGCCGAAATGATTTCAGTTGTTTCTTTAGGAGAAATATCTGGCCTGACTGCTGTCTCTGCAGCATGAAGGCGTGTCCTTGCTGTCTTGGCCCAAAAGTATTTAAAGGAGCTCTTAACTTGTAGCTCGTCTGTGAAACACAAAGGCACAGCGCACAGAAGATTTCTTCCTGCATTCTGCACGGTCACATTTCTTCTGCCATTGAACGGAGTGAGTTTGAATTAGCTGTTTCGCATGTGGTTTTGTCTATATGCAGCCTGAAAGTTAAGCCTTTGATTTATGACTTTATGTTGTTTACAATACTTAGTTAACTCACATTCATTTACTTTCAAACTTTTCTCCTGAACAGAGAACGCTTGAGATGTCATGCCTGAGTAATTCACTTGGTTTACAGGAAAAGGAGACAAAGTATTGCTGTATTTTTGCCTTACAGTCATGCCAGGATTATGCAAATAATAGTGTAAGAGTACACTGAGTGCCATTTCTTACATGATTAACTCTGTTAGACTTTGTATTTAATGTTGATCTGTTTCCTGAATGGATTTACAGTCATCACTGCATGAGACAGCTATAAAATGTTTACATCTCATTATTTGACTGGAAGAGATTCCAGAGGAGCCTTTACTAAAAACAAAAAGTAATATATCACATATGACTCCATGACTCTCAGCAGCCACATCTCTGTAGTTAATGTCTAATTAAGTGTAGCAAACCAATATAATAACGCAATATTGTGAGACTGATGTGAGAGAGAGACAAAACAAATCAGCGTTTGTGTGTTAAATTGAACTCTGTGAATGCTTTAATTCAGACGTGAACCAGACATCAGTGAAGGCCCCTTTGATTCCTTATTGTGGTTCAAAATGAGTGGCCCCCAGGCAGCGGGTCATGAGTGTAGCTGAGGGATGCTTACAGGATCACTACCCTCCTGGAGGAAGATATCCCACTTTGATGAATAGCACATGGGTATGTTATATCTGCTGCTGACGACATGGGGTTGAACTTTGACCACATTTTCTAGATCTGTATGTATGATATGGACTCATACAGCGTGTTCAATGCAGACACCCAGGCAGGCTCTGAGTAGTTGGGACGTAACACAGCAGATGATGAAGCGATGAGAATCTCAGATCATATCCACAACGTCACGCAGTCTCGCTGTCACTGCTGTGCAGCTCGCTGAGAGTTGTACCTCCTTATCTCACTGTGTTAGTTGACAGTGCAGTGCAAACATTTCATATTTTATATTAGCAGATTATTGGATGCAGCAGCAAAGTGTTTTGTTGATCTGTGTGGGCGTGTAATCTCAACCATATGGAGCGCAATTCCATGTAGTCTTTCCTCCTCTACCGTCCTTATATTTTTGGCACTGAGGCAGGTGCTGTGGTGGATTTCATTTTCACTCTTCAACAGTCAGTGAGGGCCCACCCTGCAGTAAACTTTCACAGCCTACTGAGGCTTCCCACTTATAACTTACGGTGACTTGCAGATGAAAATAGATTAGTGACAAATCTAAAACAGAGCTGCATTTAGTTGAACAGTTTGCCATGCTAGAGGTGCAGCTCTGGGGATGGAAATGTTGGTTGTTGGTCCACCACTTTGGTCCAGATTTAAATATCTCAACAACTACTGGCCACAAAGTTACGCACAGACGTTCATGGTTTCCAGAGGATGAATCCTACTGACTTTGGTGATCAACTGACTTATTGGATGGATTGACATGAAACTTTGGTACAGATATTCATGTCGCCCTCAGGATGACCTGTAATCACTTTGGTGACCCCTTAACATTTCATCATCATCAGGTCAAAATGTGAATTAGTCCAATGATGATTCCTATCATCCTCGGCTGTACTTTGTGTTTAACAGGGCTATAACGATAATTTTTTCATGATTAATCTACCAGTTATTTTCTCAATTAATCGATTAATCATCCTTAAAATGTCAGTAAATAGTGAAAAATACGATTACCTACAGCCCAAGGTGATGTTTCCTCGTTTTGTCCGACCAACAGTAGGCTATAATATCCAAAGATATTCAGGTTTATTATCACATAAGACAAAGAAAACCTTCAAATCCTCACATTTGAGAAGCTAGAAGAAAGGAATTTTGAATATTTCCTTTAAAAATGACTGTAAGTGAATAATCAATTATCAAGATAGTTAATAAAAATGTATTTTCTGTGGATTGACTGATCAATTAATCAACTACATGCAGCTCTAGTGCTAATAGTGTCTAATAATGTCAAAATTTAAATTTTGTCTAATACTTTGCTTTATGACCAAATACCTGCAAAACTAATGACATTCCCATCAGCCTCAGCTCTACTTTGTGTTTAGCGCTAATTAACAAAGCATGCTAATATGCTAAACTAAGATGGTGAATATTATACCTGCTAAACATTAGCATGTTAGCATGCTGATGCTAATATTTCGCTCAAAGCTTTGCTTTACTTTAGTACAGCCTCACAGAGCTGCTAGCATGGCCTTGGTCTCTTTCACCACCTATATGTCACAAAAATACATTAAAAAACATACATAATACAAAGTCACTGTTTTGGGAGTAAATATTCTGTATATCATTAACTAAATATGGCCCAATTTTAGCTGCTGAGCTGTTAAAACGGTGAGTGAGTCACTTTGTACTGTTTATCAGGTTGTTATGTAGTTTTTTTATGCACATTGTTTTGTTAAGCTTTTTTTAACCTCGTCTGTCAGCACTAAATATGACGCACAATCTTGAGCTGGGAGGAGGCGGTCCTCACACCTACTACAGTGTCTGTCTGTGATTTGTTGTACTCACTGTCTCAACTTTATTGGCATATGAATAAGCAGTGAACTCATTGTCAGTCTATTGCTTCATCTGAGCCTGTTTGGTCACCACATAACAGTCACTGTTGCAGAGGAATGTAGGCCTAAAGTGTGTGTGTGGAAAAGGCTTTCAGTATTTCTTGAGAGTTGGAATTGCTACAAGAAAGATGCAAGTCAAATCAGAGTGATGTGAGCAAAGGCAAAAGGAGCAGAGAGGGAAAATGAGAGAGCAAATAGGATGGATTTGAAGCATCTTGCCCTGCTCAAGTTTAACAGAATTCATGTGCATTCATCTTCAATTCTTGGACAGTTCACCCAAGAAATGTAACTCTAATCTTTGCTGCCAAGAGATGACAAAGCGTGGTGTTATGATTTTTATACAAAAAAGCAATGGTTTCATAGCACAGTTGTGAATCAGATCACATGCTCACCTCCCCAGAAAACCTCCTGGATGCTTTCTGTGACTTATAAATCAGATTGTAATTCAGCATCCGTGAACCAGCTCTAGATGTGTCCTGATGGTATCACAGAGTGAAAGCAGCCTTCCTTCTTAATCCCAAGAGGGATAATTTTGTGTATACAGAACTAAAATGAACAATACAGCGTTGCTGTTTAGCAGCAATGTTAGTGGATCAAATTAGCATTTATAAACAATGTGTTATTCTTTCATTTCAGTTAATGTATTTGGCAGTATCAATTAGATTTTCTGTGTCTCTTCACATAAATCTTTTTTTCCCAACCAGGGTATTTAGGGGACCTTCTGCTGTTGCCCGTGGGCAGAAGATCAACTATTTGAAAAAATGGAAATTACAATTTAATTAAAAAACATATCCATAGATTCAGCCACTTGTAACACCGAAACACTAAGCGTTGCAATAGAGAGTGTGTGAAAACTAGAAAGCGAGAGAAGATCTTAATAGTTCGCTATAAAAGGTTGAAATAGCCAAAAGTAGAGTGGTTAAACAGTGTAAATAGTTTGCTAAAGTAATGAAGTTGATTTAGCTAAACAACAACTGATAAATGGTCGAAATAGATGACTAAGAGTAAAGGACACACAGCTGAAAGTAGCTAAAAGTAATGCATAAATGGTTGAAATAGCTAAAAGTAATGGGTAAATGTTTAAAATAGGTAGCTAAAGTAATCGATAAATGGTGAAATAGCTAATGGTTGAACAGTTTAAATAGTTAGTGTTAAGTAATGAAGTTGAAATGGCTAAAAGTAATTGATATATGAGTGAAATAGATAGCTGAAGGTAATGGATAAACAGCTGAAAGAGCTAAAAGTATCAGTGGTTGAAATATAGCTACAAAATGGATAAATGGTTGAAATATCCAGCTTCCCTCCATATGTTGTACAAATGCAAAGACCAACTCAAACACTGATAGTTCAATTATATTAAAACATTATTGTAACAATATCCACTTTAACATAATTAATAGCGTTAAATATTTGGAATGAGTTTAAATGGACACACTGGAACATGATGGGTGATGTCAATGAAGGCTTGAGTTCATACAACAGGGCTGTGGTTTGTCTGACAAGGCTGGGAACCACTGTAATGATAAAAAACTCATTTCTCTGTCGCTCTCGAGGTAGCACATGGGAGTCTTATTGAAGTGTAGACTTTCATTTTAACATTAGGTGCTTGTTTTGAAGATTACATGTGCCGCCACACAAAGGACTCAAATCAGAAATGTCTCACTCTCAATCTCAGACTAATTAAGACATGTTGTTGTGTAGGAGCCATCAGTAATGAGGCTGTCAGCCCACATCAGGATGGTGTGTTGATAAGATGGATTAAAAGTGATGCTAAACTCAGCTGCACCGTGTACGAAAAGCCTATTTCTTCTTCTTCTGAAGTAATTGGACAATGGATTAACTTTACGATAACAGTTTTTGAGCCATCAGATGTGTGTTGAACACCTTACAAAGGAAAATATGCACAGCAGTCTTTAGTGTGAAGAGGTGTTGTATTAAACTGGTGGAAACTGGTGCGTAATCAATGACAAAGCCCCACATTTCCTCATTGTGTTTGCCTTTTTCTCAGGATGCCTGTAGAGACGCGGTCAATCAGAGACAGATCTGCAGTGGGTCGGTTTCCATCTGTCACTCTCGGATTTGGGGAAGACACAGAGGAAGAAAAGGAAGAGCCTGAAGAGAACAATGCTGAGAAAGAAAATGCATGTCGGCGGTGGCTGCGTAAGGTCTGCCCGTGCTGCTGTCCCAAGCCAAATGACAGCGACATCACAGACACTTTGGTCACAGCGATTGATGAGCTGGATAAGGAGGATGGGACAAATGGCGAGAAGCCTGTGACTGGTGACAGTGAGCTTGATGGTAACTGGCATCTTGGAGAGCTCACACTTATTGTGCTATTTGTCAAACAAAGTAAATGTTAGCCATATGATAGACTTCACTCTCATATATTTGTTTTTATTTTTGCAGAACTCCTCCTGAAGGTGCGATCAATAGACCTGATGAAAAGCAAATCAGGGGAAAATCGCACAGAGCACCACACAAATCTCTACCAAAGTGATGACTTAATTATTCGCAGAGGGCAGGCTTTCCAGATGTGGATTACCCTTTCTCGACCGTTTAACCCCAACAGTGACAAACTTCACCTTGAACTTAAAACAGGTTAGTCAGAGTCCTTGACAGAAGCTGTGTAGTGCTTGCTGAATTTGAACACTTCAGTTCACCACTACAACTCATTAAAGGTGTAGTCTGCAATTCTAATCCAATACACTTTTTGTCAGATTCAGTGAATATCTCCTCACGGTCCACTAGCTGTCCGTTTTGTGTGTGTGCTGAAAAAAAATTGGGTGTTCATACACCCTGGCTCTGTAAATGGGAAACAAACAGTATGGCTCGGACTGAGCCACACAACTTGCACAGGACAACAGTTTGGACAACAGCGAGTTTGACCGCAGGATCATTTGTGTTTATTGTGAATATTCGCCTCTCCATCCGTCTCTGGTGAGCGGCAGTTTCATAATTGGTGCGTCAAAATCAATAAATATTCACTGTATCTAGCAAGTCACACTTCAGCTGAATTAATCTGGCTTACTACAGCGGTATGATCTCAAAATAAACAGATTTTATTATTGCAATAAATGGATCAAAAGGATGCCTAAATAACTACATTATAATGCCGACTTGTAAAAAGTCTGAAATGATGCTTTGTCAGGTCTGTCTGCACGACGACAAGCAAACAACTTTTAATATGCTTGTTTTCTGAATGAAGTTTGGCAAAATAACACCATCTAAATTAGGCATAAATACGGCAGCAACGTTTATACACATAGATATCTACGAAATAATTACAGCATGATTCTGATTCGTAAAAAGTCTGAATTCATGCTTTGTCAGGTCTGCCCACAAGATGACAAGCAAACAACTTTTCTTTTCTTCTTTTGCTTGTTTTCTGAATGAAAATCGGATCGAGCAGGGCTCTCCAGAATTGTAGACTCCCCCTTTAATTTAAAATTGTTATCATGTTTTATGGTTGTAGATAAACATCAGAATAACATTATAAACATAGATAGAGCCTTTCACAGCAATAAAATAGACTGCGATTCCATATGTAACAGCCATGCTTATGAATACTAATTCAATTTATATGAATTTCCCACATGACTGGCCTCTAATCTTAAAAGGCCAAGTGTGAAACTGAATGGACACAATCCAGCCTGACCGAAGCACACTCACATGCTACCCTGACCCTCTATGAAACCCTGTGCAGAGCTACACATGATAATTAAGAGGGTTTTTTTTTTTGGTTTCTATTGCTATGGTAACAGTTCTGGTTGCTATGCTCCAGGGAGAGCGTTTTACAGATGCCGAGTCCTCAGTCCTGCACTAACTAAAAATCCCGTCTACTGACAATCCACCATCACTGCTGCCACTACCAACTGTCTGAGCCTCAGCCCGCCACCTGTTTACCCACTGTTCATTTCTGTCTCGGCTCCCTCTCTCATTGTGTTGAGTGCTGTAAGGCAGAGAGGATACAGACCATTATAGATCCTACAATTAGAGCTGTGTGTGATAACAAGTGAAGCTTGAAGAGAATAATTACAATGTCTTTTTTTTTCCTTTTTTTTTTTTTACAGAAAGGCTGTGCATCTATGTTAGGAATGAAAAATCTCCCCTTTGTTTATTGCTTAATACTGTGGAAATATGCTTTTTTTTCAAATTCTATTCTATATTGTTTCCTTGAGAGAAAAACTAAAGTTCTAACCTATTAAGTCCATAATGTGATGTGATAACAAAAATGGCAACACTGATCATGAATAATCATCCAGTAATTTAAAAAAAACCATCCGTCGTAACAACAATAAGCAGGAGGACAATGCAGCTGCAGATAATGCCACTTTTTTAGTCTTTTGAAAATCACGCCACTACTCCCCAAATGGTGGATATTTCATTTCAAAACAAATCATTTGGTAGCAAAGTGCCATTTTTCTGCTCATATCTCAGTTCAAACTGTTTTCAACCGTGCCTACAGCGCACTGTACTCAATCCAAACACTGTATTCTGAGATGTGAGCCCCATGGCATGAAGCTAATCACAGTCCAATCTAAAACAACACAGTGTTGTTTTTAAAATTCAAGTGAAAGTCAATGGCAGTTGAATGCTCTGACTTTGTGGTTTGCGGTGCGTTTCGTAGTCTGAAGCCCCGCTAAGAGGCTACAGTTTTCATAACACCCCACAGACTGAAAGTGAGCAGCAGATTGAACCGCACACTGACAATTTAGCTATTCTGAGTGAGAGTCTTACCTGTTGCTGGGCTGAAAATGTTCCGTTTTCCCTGAGGGAGCGGTAGATGAAAGGTCCTGATGTCAGTAGAAACAAAAAGATTAATTCCCTTCTGGGAGCGTGAATATATTCAGAAAATTCCATGACAATCTGCAAATCTGAGATATGTTGTGCGCAAAGTTGATATTTTCACTTATTTGCTTTCTCACCAAGAGTTGGATGAGAAGATCAGTACCACTCTCACATCTATATGGTAAATGTACAGCTACAGTCAGCAGCCGCTTAGCTTAGCTTAGCATGAAGACTGGAGACAGGGGTACGTTGGCACCCCCACTGCGTCAACAGACTGGCTCCATTCAAATGATGAAATTTCCCACGCAGGGCTCAAATCTGTCTGAACGTGGCTTCACCCGTTTCATCCTCTGGGGAGTGCAAATGTGCTCAGTAAATTTCATGGAAATCTGGCCATTATTTTGATATTGCTTGTGCACATGTGTAATTTTAGCCTGATTCTGAGGCAACTGGAAAGGACAAGAAGTAACCAAAAAAAGTAGGCTTCAGTTTCTTGGTCGCTGTGATGCAGTGGCTCGTACGTTTCTGTTCACAATGGTTGTTTCTTTCATTTCACTCATTTCTTTGGAAGCAGGTTCATGTTCCTGATGTCACGCCCGACTAGTAGTCCGTCTATCCAAATAAACACCTCATAGTGAAACTGCAGCATAGTGACTCGGTTCTGCTAAGGCATTTGTAAACACAGCAAACAAAGACAAAGTCACACCCACAGAGGATAGACGATAAAAAAACAGGCAGGGCTGTAATTTTCCGCATTCATTTTAGTGGGAAAGCTCTTTAATATGGCTACAAATGCAGCGTTTGCCAACAGCTGCACAGTATGCAATGTTGGAAATCTTTTTTTCTTTTTCTTTTTTTAAATCATCATTTATCACAGAAAACACTGGGTTTTGTTGGTTCCCATTAAGATTGAGGTATCTGTACCCAGGATGCAGAAGCCCCACAGTCAGTAGTGTTCATGACAGACAGAGCAGTAACTGTAGCTGAACAGCAAGCTGCTGCCTAAGCAAAGATTCCCTTTATTGCACAGCTACACTGAGATCTAATGCTGTCATGACATGCTGTGTGTGTGTGCATGTGTGTGTGTGTGCGCGTGTGTGTGTGCAAACCTTGTCAGGACAGTACATTTTGGATTCTTTCTTTCATCTTTCATTCAAACATACACCATAAGGTAGGAATGCAGGTGTGGCTTAATTGAGGGAGGTGAATTGTAGTTAAAAAAACACAGTGATTGAACGGCTGCTCTGCCTCTGTTTGGGCACGGTGTGAACAACAGTCAGTCATAGTTTCCACGTGATATATTCCTTCACACGTGTGTGACGAGCGTCTCTCACCTTCTCAGGGCCGCTGCCTACAGTGTCGAAGGGAACCCATGTCATCATCCCTTTGGTGGAGGAGTTGGAGGACAATCGCTGGGAGGCTGCTGTTGTGAAACAGGATGACAAAAGGATAAAGCTGTCAGTGAATTCTCTACCCACGGCGGCCATTGGCCGATATCAACTCATAGTGGAAACAAACTGTGCAAATGGCCAGGCCGTTTCCACACATGATCCTGCTAATGATATCTACATATTGTTCAACCCCTGGTGTGAAGGTAAACACGGGATAAAACACTGCAACCTAACCTAACCTTCTAAGACACATATAAGGTCGATATCTCTGGTTTATATACTACAAATGGTGGTCAAAATAACAGAAACACCTTACAATACAGTATCATATAGCCCTCCAGTAAATAAAACTTGCTTTCTGGCTCAGAGTTATATGAGAAGATTGATTCCACCCTCTTATCTGTCCGTTACTTATAGGGATACAGCTAGCAGGTTAGGTTAGGTTAACATTAAGACTGGAACTGGCTAGCCTGGCTTTGTCCAATGGTAACATAATCCACCTATTAGGACCTCTAAAGCTCACTAATTAACACATTATATCTCGTTTATTCCGTACAGAAGAGCAGTGACTTCCTGGAGTCTCCGCTGGTTGCCTGGGAACTGCTCAGAGCTAAGAAACTGTCTGGCACATAACGCCCTAGTAAAATTGTACACTTCGTTTTTTGTACGAATTACACAAACCAGATATAAAATGTTAATTAGTGAGCTTTGGAGTGCTGATAGGTGGATTTTGTTACTGTTGGACAGAGCCAGGCTAGCTGTTTCCTCCTTTTTCCAGTCTTTATGCTAAGCTAAGCTAACCGGCTACTGGCCAGACATCATCTCACTCTCCATGAGAAAGCAAATAAGTGTATGTTCCAAAAATGTCTAACTATTCCCTTGAGAAAATGCTCCACAAAAGGAACAAAAAGTGATATTTTCTTTTCTACTCCATGCCTTTTGAAATAGCAGAGGAGCTTACTTTAACAATGATCATAAAAAGACATTGCTTAACAACAGTTCAAACTAAATCTTCACAGACAGACTGTGAGACAAACTCAGTCTAAATAAACTAAATAAACTTTAGGCCAAATGGATACCTACTGCGGGGCTGTTGTATTGTGAAGTGTCTTGTTTTGCCTGTACTAGTTTTAGCACAAAAGACACTAGTGACATACTGCAGATATAAGATTTGCAACTGACAGAAAAAGTACCATAAAATTGTGGTTAAAAAAAATCCACTTTAAAGATGTTCCTACTTGTTCTCTGTCAGATGACACAGTGTTCATGGATTCTGAAGACGAGAGGCAGGAGTATGTCCTGAACGACATCGGACGAATGTACTACGGCACACAGAATCAAATTGGAGTGCGGACATGGAACTACGGACAGGTGAGTAGGTTGTGTGATCTCTCAATATTTAGTATTTGGTGAATAGACTGAGCTGAAGAAACTGACCGGCTCTCCCCACCCTCACTGTGTTTTGGTTTCAGCTTGATGATGGGATTCTTGCTGCTTGCCTCTTTGTCCTGGAAAAGAGTGGGACTCCTCCGTCTGGTTGGGGAGACCCGATTAATGTGGTGCGAGTCATCTCGGCCATGGTGAGACTGTGCTAACTATTTTTCTACACCTGATATACCTACCTTTATATTTCTCTTCATACTGTGCTGGTATACAGTGACCAGAACAATAGAAGCCCCTGCTCAGTACTATACTAAACCACCTTCGGCCATGATAACAGTTTCCACACATCATGGCAGTGGTTCAGCAGGATACCTGTAGCATCCTGGGGTCTAAGCTGATGGGTTTCTGTCTGTGTCCTATTTGAGCACTAATGCAAAATAGTACATTTAGACAGGTCTTTGCAATGCTTAAATATGCCTTTCTGCCATAATCTCAACCACTCTGAAATGGATTGCCATGAAATTCTGTACAGACATTCATGGTCCCCAGATAATAAAGCGCACTAACTTGGCTGATCCCCTTACTTTTCTCTAGTGCCACCATGAGGCTGACATCTCTCGTTTTTAGTGAAATGTCTCAGCAACTATTGGATTCGATTGGATTGCCATGAAATTTGGCAGAGGATGAATCCTATTGACTTTGGTGATCCTCTGACTTTTCCTCTAGCGCCACCATGAGGTTAACATTCATGTTCCCCTCAGGGTGAATTGTAATAACTTCCTCTGACTTTTCATATTGCGCCACCATCAGGTCAAAATTTTAATTTGTCCAATACTTCGGTTTACCTCACAACCGTTGTGATGAAAGATAAAATAAAACTTGTGAGTATTATAAACCGCTGTACAGTGTTTTGGCGTCTAATAATCCTTTAATAAGCGCAATAATCTGTTACTCAAACAGGACCTCCTGGATTGTATTTCATTGTCTCACCGGTAACTTAAAGCAGCTTAACAGAACTTTTCATTTTGTGTTGATTTTGGCAGTCCCTGTGGACAAAGGCGATAGACTATAAAGGCTATAAAGGCAATTTAAACTGTTACTTTGTACTGCTCATGTTCCTTTCAGAGAAGAAAGTCTAGTCTTCTGTTAGCAGACAATGTAAGCCTGTGGACAGGGAGGCCTTCAGCAGGGCCAGGGTTTTTATGTCTTTCTGGGATCTGAGTTTATGTCTTCAAACTCAGAAGTATATAAAAACAAAACAAAAACCACTTTCTTCATTTCTCCAGATCAACTCCCCTGATGACCGTGGTGTCCTGGAGGGAAACTGGTCAGGAGACTATTCAAGTGGAACAAGTCCAACTGTTTGGAGTGGAAGTGTGGAAATCCTGAAGGAATACCATAAAAACAGTGGCACCCCTGTTAAGTATGGCCAGTGCTGGGTCTTTGCTGGCGTCGTCACTTCAGGTTAGCTGATTGTTTTTCATATCTCACGTTTATGCGACATGTGCTTGTATAGGTGTCTGACAGGTAAATGTCACACAGATATTGACCACTGATGCCGTATCTTTTTTTCAGTTTTACGGTGTTTAGGCATTCCCAGTCGAACTGTCACCAACTTCAGCTCAGCTCATGACACAGACGTCTCCTTGACAACAGATGTATACCTGGACGAGAACCTGGAACCTATAGATTACCTCAATGCCGACTCTATCTGGTATGTCTTATCCTGCCTCATCATGACATGCATCACTCTCTAGTTTATTAAGCCTGACCTTCAAGTCTTTTCCTGAAGGAACTTCCATGTGTGGAACGACTGCTGGATGGCTCGTCCAGACTTGCCCCCAGGCAATGGAGGCTGGCAAGCTGTCGACGCCACACCTCAGGAGACGAGCCAGGGCACCTTCCGCTGTGGCCCTGCCTCTCTTGCTGCTGTCCGCAACGGTCAGGTCTACCTCAAACACGACTCTCCGTTCGTGTTCGCTGAGGTTTGTGGAAAATATAATTTACCTTAAAAGAGCACTGTCTTGCAAAGAACGGTCAGAACTGATGCAGTTGTTGTGCACATACTTGACCTACAGGAGTGAACAACATGATCTTTTAGTTATTTTTTTTGTTGACAGATTATGCGTGTGCTGTGTACTAATAATGAGCCATATGGCATACATCACAAGAAGTGTGATGTTTCCCATCTGTTCAGGGCTTTATTTTGAACTCCCTCTCCCTCTCTCTGCATTTTCAGGTGAACAGTGATAAAATCTACTGGCAGAGGAAGGTAGATGGGACCTTCACTCAAATCTACAGTGAGAAAAAGACTGTTGGTCACTTAATCAGCACAAAGGCTGTTGGCTCGGATGAGCGCATGGATATCACACACCTTTACAAACACCCTGAAGGTACCATCAAACAAAATGCACACACTGAAATGCTCACTTAGCATTCAGAGTATGGGATACAAAACCCCTGTAAAAAACGGTTTGATAAAAGTATTGGTACTGTATTGTTAATTGAATTAACTGGTCATTTCTGGTCATTTCTCAGGCACAGAGGCGGAACGCATTGCTGTGGAAACAGCATGTAGCTATGGCTCCAAAGCAGAGGCCTACTCCTCTCCCACAGCAGAGGATGTCTCTGTGGAAGTGACCATGGATGATGAAGGTCCTAAAATGGGAAGAGATGCAGAGCTGACCATCACGTTGCGAAACAGCAGCTCAGAGCAACGCAAGATCCTCCTGCACAGCCAGGTGGCAGTCATGTACTACACGGGTGTCCACAAGGCCACAGTCAGAAAGGACATGACGGACATTGACTTGGTGCCCAATGAGGGTGAGTGGAGCTTCTCGGTCGGGGTGGGTTATAGGAAGGAAATGTAGGTTTTGACATCCAGGGTTCTTTTTTTATCACACCCTACTGGTGTCAGCAGAGGAGTTTTATTCCTTTAGCAGCATGAAAAGACTTTTTTCACAATCGACAATAATTGCAAATAAAAAGTGCATCTGTGATTGTATTTCCTTGGTGGAAACTTATGCAAACTGTAAAAATAGTAACAAGGAACAATGCCTTTTTATTCTGCTTAAAGGAAGAGTTCAGCATTTTGGGGAAGCGCTTTATTGCCGAGAGTTAGACAAGAAGATTAATACCATTCTGTCCGTTTCATATGATGCTACAGCCAGCGGCCAGTTAGCTTAACTTAGCACAACGACTGGAAACAGCAACATAATCTGCAGACAAAGATGACAATACACTAAACATTCTTTGCCTACATCGTCTGTCTACAGTAAAGCTTTTGGAGTGGACCCTGGAGTACGAAGACTACAAGGACCAACTGATAGACCAGGCCGCCCTGATGCTGACACTGTCAGGCAGGGTCAAAGAAACACAGCAGGTCCTGGCCACTCAGTTCAGTTTCCGACTCAGGACCCCAGACCTCATCATGAAGGTAAGCCAAACAATTCATCAGAAAATATAACTGTTAAGAGGATCAATATAAAAATTCAGGTGTCATTGTGTTTTCTTATTTTGCTCTTCTCTCACACAGCCAATCGGGAAGGCCGTGGTAGGGGAGAAGATGGCAGTAGAGATTTCATTTACTAACCCACTACCACAGGTGCTGAAAGCAGTGATATTCCACGTGGAGGGACTGGGCCTTCTAACTGCTCGAAAGATTATTTACGGGTGAGGAGGAAAAACATACTTTATATTGTGCTCAGTTTTTTAAACTACTGTGTCTATCTTTCTCTTTTGTGATTGCCACTGTCATTTCCTGTCCTACCCTCAGGGATATTGGCAGCCGTGCCTCCGTGTCTCTGACTGAGCACTTCGTCCCCACCCTGCCTGGACCGAGGAAATTACTGGCTTCATTGGACTGCAAGCAGCTCACACAGGTTCATGGTGTGACAGACATCACTGTGGAGGAAAAAAGCAACGCTGCTCTATAGTGATTCAAAAACAGAGGCACTTTGACTCATGAATACAGTCATTTCCTCCATATAGACACTATTTTTTCTTGAAGTCTTTTTCTGTGTAATTTATATGGAAAGCTTAAATTTAGCCTACATGAAAGTTAAAGTGCGCTTTTGAAAAGACAGGCTCTACACTGAGATCATGTTTTGTATTTAAATACAAATATATATATTTATAAATATATTTATTTTTGTTTACTTTGCCATGAGTTGACAGTAAGAATGATTTTATTTAAATGTCTAAATACTGCTGCAAGTGCTCTTGTATTATTAAAACTAAAATCATTTAAAATATTTTATGGAGTCTGGTGATTTATTGAGGTAACATACAAGACAGTTTGTTTCTGGTGTTGGTGCACTGTGTCAAAGAATGTTTGGTTGCCATGTTGGAGGACTAGTACAACAAAACAATAAGAAGGTACTGTAAAGATAAGAGCCTTCGGCGGTTAAAATGCCTTATTTTTGTGCGGTGGTGGAGAACTGCTCCGGGAGAGGGGACAAGAAGTCCTTTCACAGTATACCGAGCAAGGTGAGCCACCAAGGCGCGTCTGCTGACCATCAAACGGAGAGCAGAGTGGGTGCGCTCCGGAGGAAGAACCTGAAGCTGAAGCAGAACAACCACCACGACCAATATGAAAATTACTGTATCTGCTCCGACCATTTCATCAAGGGTGAGACGACGCTGAAGTTACAGTAGCTTAATTGGGCAGTTAAGGGGAAAGTTAAGGGAAACTTAAATTGCTGCGCTGAGAGACCGATCCTCTGTTTTGTGCACCTCTGCTGTGAAAGCGTGTTATGTGTGTATGTATGTTTATGTAAAGCCTTAACTCTGTCTGAAACCCACTTTCAGATTTGTGAAACCTTTATTCTATTTGTGAAAATGCAAAAAAGGGAGATTTCACTGCTTTTTTCCACATCTAGACCTCATTGGACCAGGTCCACATCAAAAACCACTATACTTAGCCTGGTTAACTCTGGATTAGATTATCCCAGAGAAGCCAGAGACTTTGTAAAAGTTTCAAATCTGTTAAACCTTTATTCTATTTGTAAAAATGTAAAAAAAAATAAATAAATAAATAAAAAAAACTGGACTAGATTATCCCAGAGAGGCTAAAGATTATTTAAAACACAGCTTTGATTTGTGAAAATGCAAAAAAGGGAGATTTCACTGCTTTTTTCACATCTAGACCATTGGACCAGGTCCAGATCAAAAACCACTATACTTAGACTGGTCATATACAGTATATATAGTATACTTTCCTGCATAGAGAATTCCGTGATATTCATGCCGCCTCCAGCTCTCAACAAAACTCTGACGGGTGTCTTCATGGAAAGACGTGGTGGATTTCTGTCGTTTGTAACTGCAATTGTGGCATTACACCGATGTGGTGGTGCTGTGTAGCACAGTGCACCAGGAAAGGCACATCTCCACATAATTATTGTCAAGTAGGCCAACCTAATCTGCCCCTAGGTCAGTGCCAACACCAAATATACAAGCAGCCACATCATTGATGAAATGGTGGAGATCATAAGCCAGATTTTGGATGACCAGCTGGCAGAGTTGTCAAAATCCCCAGTGTGGGGATTAATGGTTGATGAGACCACTGACATCCCTGTCACCAAGCAACTGGGTCTTGTTGTGAGGTTAGATTACTTTCTACAATTAAATAAAATTGATGTATATTCTGATTAAGATTACTTAGACTGAATATAGATATTTTTTATATTGTTTTTTGGGACCTGAAAAAGTGGGAAGCACTGTAGTAAAAACCAAAGTGCTGCATTTGGGTGAAGTGTCCG
>NTHP01000416.1:14108-38253 GCA_003416845.1 Oplegnathus fasciatus | reverse complement strand
GTCATCAGAGATGACAAGACACTACCAACAAGCTGGCCTCCTTCACCAGTGATGGAGTCTCAGTAATTATTGGTGAGTTGTGTCTTTTACTTTTACCTTTAGTTTAGGTGTTTGATGAGATTGTCATTGTGATCATTTTGAATTGTTTTAGGGAGAAAAACTGGAGTTGGAAAGAGACTCCAGGACTCATTCCCTGGCCTGATAACCGTGCACTGTGTGGCACATCGCCTCAATCTGGCCGTGTCAGACTGCATTAAGGGGCAGAGGGGAGTACCATACCACATCAAATATGCCAGAAATGTTGGAACAATCTTCTGGATCTACCAGGCCTCCAGCAACAGGACCAGCAGTCTTAAGGAAATGGAGAGTCTTTTTTAACTCCTCCAAATTGAACTGCAGGTTAGCAGTATTCAGTGCCAGATTTACTTTTGCTTTTTTGTCATTTCTTAAGCTCATCAATGCATTTTGTAGGGAGGAAATACTACCAGGTGGGAATCAAACAAGGAAGCAACAGATGAGGGCACCCAGATAGCTCAATGGGTTGAGCGGGCGCCCATGTAGCAAGGGCTGCAGCCCTCGCGCGGTTGACCTGGGTTCGACTCCGGCCCGTGGACATTTGCTGCATGTCATCCCCCACTCTTTCTCCCATTTCCTGTCTACTCTCCAGCTGTCCTAATAAAGGCAAAAAGCCAAAAAGAAAATATTAAAAAAATAAAAAAAAAAGGAAGCAACAGATGTGATGTGCTGGATTCTGCCTGGAATGAACCAACAGCTCAAGGACTGTATTCCTTTGTGAAGGATCAGTTCTTTCCCTGTGCCTAATGCAACTTGTGCATGAGAAGATCCACTGGCAGTTTTTGATTTTCCAAAAGAGAAACCTTTTCTTCCCCCAGGTGAAGTAGGAGGTTTGAGATCAATACCGCAGTCCTTGGTTTTACTGTTAATTAAATGATATTCTGAGCTGTCATGTTTGACCTCAGGTCACAGTGCTGAAGACATCCCTGACACAGCTGAAAGAGAGCAGCACAGTCAAAGACTGCTGGCAGGCTTGGCTCCAATCAGATGCTGGCCTGAAGCCTCTGCAGGATGAAATTCCTGCATACTTCCAAGAAGATGTCTGGAGAGGTTCAAGAACACTGTAAGTATTATAGTATATATAATATACTGTAAGTATGAATGTATTTGATTAGTTAATGTGGACTCAAGAACTGTTTTATTTACTGTTTAGTATGGAGATGCTGAGATGAGGACACTGTCAGAGCAGTTCCCAAGACTGATGGAATCTGACCTGGTGTCTGAGTGGGACTCCTACAGGCTGAGAGTGAGAAGTCCTGATCTATAGGTACTATATATCACATAGTTAATTAACTGCACCACCACCACGACCATTACAGACTGTTGGGTTTAAAGAATAATTATATCTTTGTTCTCACTTTTCTCTACTTCAGACCAAATCCCTGGAGGAGGTGCTTCTGTGGCTTGTATCTCCAGAATCCTCTGAGCTGTATCCCACCTTGAGCCTTGCAGCTGCAATCATCCTCACAGCCCCTGTCCAAACTGCAGACGTGGAGAGGCTATTTCCAGCACTTAAGATTGTATGATTGAGAACACTATCACTATTCATGTCTGTATCAGAATAATACAAAGTCTCTAAAAGGTTAAGACACCCCTGCGCAACAGACTAAAGGAGAGGCACTTGGATGTGTGTTCCAAGGTGGCAATCGATGGACCAGACCGGGAGGCCTTTGGCTGCAAGGAGTGAATGAAGAGGTTTTATAAAATGAAAAATAGGAGGCTTGTCACACTCTGCTTTTCTGTCCCTTCCTCCAGCTACATTCTAACTCATTCATTACCATTTTCCTTCCATCCACCAGATGCCCTCAGACTTTGCTCTGTTCATTCCAGATCCTGCCACTCCCATCTCCCCTACAATCACCTCAGTCCCCTCACCCGAGTTTCCCCGCCCACTCTCTTACCTGTTTCCACTTTCCCCCACCAGTCCTGCAGTACTTAATGGGCCCATTCCTATTCATTAGTTCATCCTAGTTGCCATGTGCATTGCTGCCGTCTTGTCTTGTGGTTTCCCTTGGGAGCTTCTGTCAACCAAACCTGGACCTGCCTGCCTACCCACCTTCCAGTACCTGTCTGTAAGCGCATTTCTGCAATAAATCATTGAACTGCAGCCAGTCTGCCTGTTCTGTCTGCGTTTGGGTCCTTCTCCTGCTGCCTGCACTTCCACCTACGACAAGGCTGAAATGTTCTGCCTCTGGTTGTGAACTGTGTAGATGAAAACAAAGGCTTTTATGTTATATTCATGTTCAACTACACTGCCCCTGTGAGAGGGCCCCTGTGAACTGTAAATAAACAGCTTATGTTATATTTGATTTTAAACAGCTTTGCTGTTTGTTAACTGTGTAAATTAACACATTGTTTTTTATGTTGTATTTAATGTTAAACAGGGCACCTTATTTTTTTTTAATAAAATATGCTTTAACGTGATTGTCATTTTCTTCAATCATATAATTCATCATATCATCATATAATATATCATATAATTATTAGAACTCTTAAAATATGTTGCTCATAAAAAAGTGTTTGCTTGAGTCATTTGAAGACACTGTGTATGTGTGTGTGTATGTGTGTGTGTGTATGTGTAATATGTGCATGTTTGTATGCATTGTGAAAGCTCTGGATTTTGATGGACTCTAAAAGCAGGAGCATTAAAAACAGAATTTACTTTGTCAGCAGGCATAGAACAGGACACCAAAGGGTTAAGGCAGGCAGGCAAAAAACTAGCATAGTTCAAAATCACAATTGCAGGTGGGCAGATTCAGGCAAAACAAAAGTGCTGCAACGCTACGACTAGGAGACACAATACATCATGTGGCAAATGACTAGGTGTGAAAAAATCAGAGAAATCTCCCTTTATCGCGTTTTTACAAATAGAATAAAGGTTTCACAAATCTGAAACTGTGTTTTGCAGAATCTTCAGCTTCTCTGGGATAATCTAGTCCAGATTTGACCGGTCTAAGTGTAGTGGTTTTTGATCTGGACCTGGTCCAATGTGGTCTAGATGTGAAAGCAGTGATATCTCCCTTTTTTGCATTTTCACAAATATAATAAAGATTTCACAAATCTGAAATTGTATTTTAAAGAGTCTCTGGCTTCTCTGGGATAATCTAGTCCAGAATTGACAAGTGTAGGTATAATGAAATATGATTGCTCACAAAATAATTGCATTCGTTTGACTGCTTTTGGAGCTTACCTGACAGTGCCAGGGCTAAATGGATGCAATGCAGTTTCACCTGACTGATGCATACAGTACCTAAAAGGAACCCTCCAACATTATAGAAAATATGACACAATTCCTTATTAACAAGGAGACAAAATAATCAGACATAAATTAGTGTTACTGAGCAGGGGCTGTGGCATTCTTATCCATAATGGGACGCAGGTCTCGTACCACAAGCCCAGACGTGTTTTCTGCCATGCCAAATCTGCTGCCATTGACAAATGATTGACTGTTGAAAATATCTCCATGACGCATCCAGCTCCCTCTGCCATTTTATAGACCTACTTCTTTCCTCCTATATACAATGCAGAGGTTGTTGCAAATTCCGCCTACAGAAGTGGCAATGAGCCAAAGGCAAAATAAGTTTTGTTTATAGATACTGAAACTGTTAAGAGTTTCTGACAAGCAGTTTTTGAGTGGTGTTCAATTTGTTTTTCCTTCTCTGCAGTGGGAAACATCCAAATTCCCTCCTTTCACAAGCACATTATAATGCCAAACAGAGATGGTAAAAGCCTATTTAATCATGCAACTTCTTAAGTGTTCACACATCATCCACAGCCCACAGTTTTGTTTGTATGCTGGCACGTGTATTATTTGAAATGGGGTGTAAACATACAGTATAGAGTACAGTAGATTTCAAAAACTGTGATGCTGTCAAATAAAATGAAGGGGCTGGCAGTGTGTGCCCCCTCTCCAAGCTAGCCTCCAGTCCACTGAGTATTTTTTACATAGGTTACTTTCATCCTCCTTTCTCGATGTGTTAAGATAAATGCGCATCTAAGTAGGCAAACAAGACTTTGACAGCACACCGACATGTATGTCGAAAAAAGAAAAATAGACCTTGCTCACTGTGGATATTCACATGGTGGAAAAGCACAGGTGTAATCAATGATGCTAATTAGGTGCCTGTGAGCCAGCATGCATGTGAAGGACCTACATGGAATACAGTCATTAACAATGTTATTAGTTGCACCTGTGTTTCACAAATCAAAATGTCCAGTGTGAAACAGGTGTACAGAAGCACCTGTACAATGTAATTCAGTGCTGTGCACTGGCACAGCAATAAATACTTAAAATGTTCTGTTTTTGTTGAGACTACCTTAGGTCTGTTAATGATATGTTTTGAGATTGTACTTTGTGGTGACGTTAAATTGGACTGCATCATATTAAAATGAGTTTCTAAATATTTTGTCCACCTCATTTACATGGGTAATAGAGGAGCAAAAACAGTAGGAATCCCTTATAATGTAATCAGCACAACAACAACAACTGATCATAAAGTTAAAGCAACACTTCTCAGACACAGTGTCAACAACAATAAGTAATATTATTGTTGTATAAGTTTCACAGAGGTATTATTTATGACAGGCAGCTGTATTACATGTGTTTCTATTGTTCTGTTCACTCAGTGCATCTTAATAGGGGACATATTGTACAGGAAAAGGTCCAAACACTCTAGTGGCATTGGTTTATTTTTTTGTGGTAGCAAAAACCAAAAAAACATAAACCAAGTGTGCAGAACTGTGTATATGCATGAAGGCGTATAGGCCTATATAGAGAGAGTGTCCTTCACCACAAATATACCAGTATGTGTAAGGAGTGTGTGTTGTTTTCTTGATGTATTATATTTTTCTGGTGTTCCTGCCACATCATATGAAATCTGGACAGGATATCTTCTGTTAATATGGCTCCCCAGTATTTCACTTGTGATGGCCAAGCAGGATGTGGGCAACAGAAGAGAAGAAGCAAGAAACTAGAACACAGAAGCTTCAAAGGTAAAAGCAAATGTGCTGCATATCATTAAGCTAAAAGCACTCGGAGAATGAATGCCTTCAACAAGGCTGCAGAATCCAAATTTGTTATTTAAATGAAAAGAATGTTTAGATCTGTATCAAATATATATAAAGAAAGACAATAGGGCTGATTTTTCTCAAATGCCTTCATCCTGGCTTTGTACTAGGATGAATAGTTTAAAATTTCTGACTCATGACCGCTGAGTTATAGCCATTTAAAATCATCTTGCTGTAATCACCCATTTATTAAACATGATTACATTATAGTTTCTTTGTACACATGTGTACTAAATTTGGTTGTATTTGTACAATACAAACAGACCATGTCCAATTGAATTTGGCAGTTACAGGAAAACTGTATGGAGTACCAAAAAACATACATTCTGGGATCATCAAAATATATTATGTACCAAATATGGTGAAGTTTTGCAAAATATTCAAACCAGATGGAAATCGGTGTTTTCAGTTTCTACACCTTATAGTTCAGCAGATTCAAGGGTTATGAGCAAAAACGTAGAGTGCTTTGTAAACGGCCACATGGTGGCGCTATCCACACCAAAAACTATTAAGTTCCCAAAATAGGAAATGTCATTGAAATCTGTTGAGTAGTTTTTGAGGCACCTCTCCTGAGCAGAGGTAATTAAGCTCTCATGTCTGACACACATAGTTGTGCTGTGTGTCAGATGTGCTGATTAATGTGAAGGGCTTCCCCTGTGGAGACTTGTGTTTGAGTTTGATGTTTTACATAATGAATTTCAATTTTCAATTGTTTCTGAAACTTAAAGCAGCCTAGTTTTACATTTGTTACATGATACAAAAAGCCAACAACAATTGGCTTCTTTTATACTGAGGAGCCTTGTTCATGAAGAATCTGTTGGCCTGCGTTTGAATCTCTTCAGATCATTTTATAGGTGACAAAATTTACATGAGCCCTGTATGTAGATGTCAAGTAAATGTGAGTATATCTTTGTACCTTTTGTATTTTGTTTTCAGGAGCATGGAGTGACCTCAAAACATTTTTTCTATAAAAATATATCAAACAAATATCTACTGCTGCAGCTAATAATTATTTTATTATTTCATTTTATATATGTATTTTATTATCAAGCAATTGTATTTTGATCAAAGATTTTGTATATAATGTCAGAAAATATTGAAAAATGTTCCGAGAGTCTAAGGTGACACCTTCAAATTGCTTGTTCTGTCCAACCATCAGTCTAAAACCCAAAGGTATTAAATTTACAATGATAGACATTAGTATAGCAGGAAGTCCTAACATCTGAGAAGCTGGAAGTAGAGGATTTTTATTTATTTATTTATTTATTTGCTAAATAAATGACTAAAACGATTAATTGAATATGAAAATAATTAAATAGTTTCAACAGACTAATATTCCGTCCATCGACTTATCAATTAATCGACCTTCTACACCGCTGACATCACTATATAAGTCTAAGGCCACCTACACATGACGAGCTGTCTGAGCTGCACTCCTCGCAGCTTCTTCGTCAGCTGTAATCTGATTGGACGTGCTGTGAAAGGCCAATGACAAACAGGGCTAAAGTTTAAATAGTTACAGCATGTTGCCAAAACATTCAGCAACACTGCTCACTCCGCAGGAGGACAATGATTTAAGCCGGCACAAAGCGATTCTGGCACTAATCAAACCTTCAGTGACCCAACATGGAGGTGTGACTCTTTTACTGTGGCTTTGTGTTTTACTTAAGTTGTTGTGGTGACTAAATGAAAGGTATAAGGTCTGTTTCATAATTGTTCCCTTTATTTAATTTAAAGTCTGTGCCTTCTCTGTCAGAATGTAAGATAAATGAATGTCTTCGATTCACTCCAACAGGATAACATTTCTGTGGTTTGTACCTTTGTTTGGTAGATCGTGTGCAGATCTCCTGTCACAGGACGGCACAGACTGTGGGAGGATATGAAAAGGCAGATTGCTTGCACTTTGATCAGGTCTGATTTTTATGATAGCCACCAAGCTAGTCTTTATGTCTGATGTTTCTCCTGAGTGATAAATCAATTTAGTCATGACATAGTTGTTTGTTCTGTGTGTAACAGTAGCACTTTGTTCAGCAAATTCACTTAAACCTGTCCTCTATGTTTTTGGGGCACGCTGATTGGATATTAGCGCAGACGGCCTTATCCTCAAGAACCCCTGTGTTGTCTAGGAATATCACTCACTGTGCAGGGGATTACAAGTGAAGGTGGAGACAGGGCAATTTGTGATAAAAGACAGCCACCAAGCATTTGCAGACATAGTGTCACTGTTAAAGAGGAGCCTGATGTGGCGGCATATGGGCTCACTAAACAGGGCAGAAGATCTGATGGCTTGTATACACATCAGAGAAATGGATAGGATTTATACTTTTGTTCACTTTTACCTAAAAGCTTATTTTTTTTGTCAAATGAAATAAATATTTATGGTTTTATACATACATTTTATATACACATTCACCTCCTCAGGCATCACATTTGCTAAATCAGAAAAAAGAAATGTTCCTCTCCCACACCGGGTGGAGAGGTTGAAAGATTTGTCATGAAGCGAGATGGAGAGAGGTTTGTGTTGGTTAAAAAAGCTGCAGTGTCAGAGTTGTGCTAAAGCTCAGATTCTTCAGACCTTCAAAAAAAAAAGGTGGGTGAAAGCTGATTATGGAAGGATTAACCTCTGGAAGCTCTCTTAACAATTTGATTTTATTTCCAGTCTTTCCCTAATATGTTTTACAGCTCCTAGAGATGGATATACCCTGTGATACTGTGCTGGTCATATACGGACGCCCCCGGCTGGGACTTGTGGATGGACGACTGAGATACAGACCTTCAAAAACAGACTTTGAAAAATCTGCTTCTCTGTGAGCTGTGACATTATCACAACAGAATATTCTGAAAATAGAAAAGGTCAAACTGATATCGTAATAGTTTCCCCTTGCTTGGACAAGAAGACTGATTTAATACACATTCAAGCCAACATAGATCTGGCGAAACGGGAGACATAAAGTCGTTTCAAATCCTCGGCCTGAAGTTGTTTGTGCCAGAATGTGGGGGTTAAACACCCATCAATATTTCAATATGCTCTTTACTGATAAAGTGTTTGCCCACATAGACGAACAGCAACATTTCTGCCTCGACTGGCTGGCTCTGGAATCAATACAGCCCGTTGAGGGATCGTGCTTTTCTTCTTCACGCTATTCTCAATGCTTGTTTTTTGACATTTTTCTCCGTTGAAGACTACCTGCGTTGGGACTCCCACGTTCCAGCTTGTGGCAGATGTTATTTCAGCGAGAAGCATCCGCTCGCTCAGCTGGTTCCCAATTACAACACACAACTCGGAGCAGAGATGTACTGTATCTCTACAGTGTGACACTGTGTGTTAAACGTGCTGTGCTCGCTGTGTCACCTCATACTAATAGACAAGTAACGAAAAACTGGAAGCACAGTGGGTCATGTGTGTGTGTGGAAAAACAGAAAAACTAAGACTTGGGGGAGTGTTTGTATTTAAGATGTTGCACTCTCTCAGGTGTTTCACGAGACTAGATGCCTTTTTTTAACCTTTTTTTTTGGACAGTGGTCGCACTGAGAGAGCGCAGGATGTGTTTTTTGGGGTCGAGGCTGTCAGCGCACACTGCAGGAACACAAAGCAGCCACAAGCCACTGTTGGATATTTGAGACACTATGAAATTCTACCTCATGTGAAGTCCCTGCAGATGATGTGTGAAACGCCTGGATTGAGCGAGCACATGTGTGAAAGTACGGGTAGCTGTGTGTCTCCACGGGCTGATGTAAACACTGCTGCAATGTTAAGCAACATGCCTATTATATACAGTGTATATACCACATCAGTATTTCACAGATTACAGGAGAAGGATTGAAACCATATGTGTCCATCATGTTTGCCTGTTCTAAAAATAATCTTTCTGATGCCCTAGAAGCTCAGTATAACTTTATTTGAAAACATCTAAATATTGTCAATTCCTGGCTGATGTGCAGTAAAGAAACTGCCGCCTCATGGGAACATGGATCATGCCCCAAGTAGTGTCACTGAAAAAGTTTTGTTTGTTTGAGGCAAACACTCACACAGCAGTCGATAAGGGCTAAGCCCAGTCCTCAGTTTGTAAAACAAGCTGTAAAGCAGCACTTTAGGCTGAGAGTCTCTCTGCCAACTGAAAGACAATAAACATGGAGGGTGCAAAACGGTGAGTTAAAACTAAAAGCTCCATGGCCTTGGCGACTGGAGCTTGATGACGCGATGCCAGTGTGGTCTACAGAGCTGAAAGAAAAGCAATAATTCTCTGCGGATTCATCACCACAAGCAAACACTTTCACATACTAGTAGTGGTGAGCCATTGTTAATATAAAAACATACATAATAGCTGCTTTACTGATATTAATTGGACAGGAAAGCCCCAATTGTACGTTTCATTCATTGGTGTATCTTTGAGTGTTATTTGTTGCTGCACTATATGATAACAATGAAAACTGTGCCTTTTATTCTGATCTAATGGGTTGTATTCATGCCAATATTGTAATCAGCCAACTAAATTGCTGATTTACAAACACGTGGAAGGCCGTCAAGTCAATAAATGAAGTTAATAAGACAAAAATACACCTTGCTGCGCAAATTGAAATTCACATTTCGTGTTCAGATGAGCATGAAATGTGAATATGAAACCTGACAACTAGAAGACCGCAATGATCCTGGTGAACATGATCACGTTATGTTTCACAGTCAGAGCAGCAGGAGTCCTCCACCTCTGTGTTTGACTTCTCAGGACAGATGCCAAGTAGAGGGGGGATAGGTGCGTCATCACCCTAAATGACATCTGCGTATTCATGCCCATGCAAATTAGTTTTCTGTGTACTCATCTGGATGAGCTGTTAGTTTGTTTTCACCTCCCTGTGCTGAATTAACATACAAAACGAGGTCAAAAGTAATCAGGCTACAAATGGAAAATGGTCTCATGACAGTGTGAGTGAGTGACAAGAGACAAGTGAGTGACAAGTTAATGTAGGGAACAAAAACATCAGGCTGGTTTTAAGTGTCATGTATCCTTATTTTTTCATTTCTGTGCAGGTCTTTTTTTAATGTGGATCCAGTCACTGGCAGGACACTTTCTTCATCATTTTTCTTACAATTTAATCAGTTCCCTAAGTTTGTGATTGATAATTTAAAGCCCTGTGTGACCCTCTTATCATTATTATTTTAAAATAGATTATCTTGAGTGAAATTTATCACACGCATAATTTTCATGAGCTGCAGCTGCAGCCATGGTTTGGTTACTGCGCAGGGCTTTTGCTGTTTATAGAACCACAAGTATAAATGCTGCTTCTGATAAAGATTCTCACACAGCTCATTTATTGCAACACTGGCTGGGAAATGTAACTATAATGCTTGCCAACGCTTCAGGTTGATCTAGCTTTGACTTTTACTTTAATTAGTCATGACTGTCATAATAATACTGATAAGAGTTATATTGCAATTTTCAAAACATTTACTGAGTCAAATTACACCACAGGAACATGATGGAAGATGAACACACAAAATAATGACATAAGTGAAAACTATTTATGATTAAAAAAAAGATAATGTTGTAATAAGCCAGATAATGAAATCACATTTTGCTTGGCATTTTACCATCACTGATCTCCGTGCTGGTCATTCTGAACCTGCACACCTGTCTTAAAAAATAACCTTAAAAATGAATAAGTAAGAAAATCTTTTTAAATACAAACTGTAGTTTGTGTATTTGCAGAATCAACCCGGTGTAAGCAGTGGCACTGTAGGGTGCAGCAGACATATGGCTGAGACAGTCATCAAGTGGAAAACAAGGCCTGTCCATTTATACACTTGATCTGCACCTTTTACAAAAATAACAGGATGTCAAATCAAGATGTCAAACTGCCCTGTTTTTTGGTTGAATAAAAAATAGACTTACAGCAAATCAATAGCACAGAAAAACAGCTTGTACTTCAGTTTTCCTCTGTAGTGTTATCTTTGGTCTTGAATGGGCAAACTGGGAAAAAAAAAAAGCGATATTAATGCCACAGACATGAGCAGCAAAATTATAGTGTCAGGCTTTGTCTGTCAAATCCACTGCTTGGCAACCTGATCATACTCATTATTTTATTATTCATGTATCTGCAGCCCTGGACAGTTCAGTCTAAATTTGGGAATAGGATCTTGCTGAAACCGAGAACAGAGAGCATTAGGAGCATTACATTACTTGCTTGAGCTCTCAAATCAAAATTACCCATTGAACCTTATCCGCTGTAAATTGTCTCCTGACTGGAAAAAAAATGACTTTCAATCAAGTGCAAAATCCCAGGTGTTGTAGACTCTGATGGAGATAACAGAGGTGGAAAAAATCATTTTTAGGCAGCTAGTAATGATGTTACTGGATGGATGGATGGTATTGTTTATTGTTTAGTGAACTGAGGTACAGCTTTATAACATGAAACTTTGTAGCTTTGCCCTTTAAAAAACCTATTTGAAAGGCAACGTAGCAGTTGAAGTAACGTGAATCACTGGTCTGACCAGAAGCTTTCTTTCTGTTGTGTTTCTTGAACAAGGCACTTGGCCGCCAAACTCCTACAGGTGTGAATGTATGAAACTGTCTAACTTGGATGCTGCCGAAAGGGAACATGACATTTTGAGGATAAATAAAAAGCACTCAGGTATTTGTGGTTATTTCAGCTCTAACTTTAATTCCTTTATAAGGCATATTTCGGTGCCTCCTTTCCTGTTCCTTTATTTGGAACAGTGGTTGGCAGAAAAAACAAGTAACACTGATTCATTAAAAAGGTTTTGTGCCAGGAACATCAAGTACTCCTCTCTCCTGTCTAAAGGTTGTATGCTGAAAGCCTAGATGCAGTAAGTTTTAAAAGTAAAATCTGACTTTTTTAGTCGGATAGAGAGCTTTTCATCCTGCCATAGACGGTACTTCTCCAGTGCAACAAATTGTATTCAATCACCCGTAAAGGTCATCTTACTGGAAATATTTGAGTAATATATGAGCAACAATCAATCTACACCAGCTGTCACAACTGAAGGTCAGAAATTGCCTATGCTGCCTCACACCACCACAGCTCTTTATTTATGTTTCTTATTTTTAGCCATGCTAATTTGGTTTATGACCAAATACCTAAAAAACTAACTGAATTCATATCAGCTGCAGCTTAGCAAGCCGACACGCTAAACTAAGATAGTGAACCAGGTAAACATACCTGCTCAAACTTACAATAACTGATTTTTCTTTTGCCATTTGGGGGCAGAGCAAACAAGTTGTGAACACAGCATTGACATATCATCACCAAGTTGATATGGTGAACTTGAATTTACACATCCAGCTGTTTCGGAGCCACCTGAATACTGATATTGACCTGAAGTCCAATATTTATCTCTTTTAGCTCTGTTTCGTCTCCACCACCTCCCGAGGGAAACATCAGGCTCTTCAGCTGCTAAAATGCTCCACCATGTTCACCAGCTAGTCGCTAACTGTGTCTGTCTGCTGTTTGGTGCTGAGCAGGTAGTGTACAGTTTAGTTTTTAGAGCTTTTTCGTTGAAAACAGCTGCCTGCTGTGCTTGAAAATGACACTATGAGAGCAGTGGGAGTGAACCAAAACAGTAAAGTTGTGGGCCGGACAGGTAAACAACGAGATGAAACTCTGAGCTGCAGATTCAGTTGATAATTCCCTGTAGGTTCATCAGCGACCCCTTTCACATTGTCATTTGATACATCGTTGTTAGAAAAATATTGATTATAACCTTAAAGCCTTGAAGTTATAATCTTGAAGATTTTCATTGTCTTTCGCGGCACCTATGGCGATAATCAGTAATTGCAGGTGTGTTTTTGAACCTAAATTCCCATGTTTCATCGTCTGTAGTCATCGATCTTTTCTTTGTTTGTTCGGCCATAGTAATCGTTTACTCATAACGCTGGCAGAGACCGGAAAAAACAGTGTGCTGCTTCACACACAGGTGAGTTAAAGAGCGAGTCTGTTGCATTAAAAGCCTTGTTAAAAGCCTAACTGTGCGCCGCTTGTGATTTTTCGGGGAAAGTCGCCACAGACACCTGGATCATAATGCTGCAAATGCAAGGGCTTTTGTCAGTGAGCCATAGGCTCAATCACCCTTGTGTCACCTCATTTGGCGATAGATAGTGACTTAACAGACATTTATTTAAATGAAAATCTTCGAGATTCTATCTTTAACATCCGCATGTTAGTATTGTCACTGTGAGCATGTTAGCGTGCTGATGTTAGCATTTAGCTAAAACACTACTGTGGATAAGTACAGCCTCACAGATCAGATAGCATGGCTGTAGACTCTTACTCTTGTCTTAACATGAAGAAAACATGAAAAGGGGACGTGAATCATTATTTGTTGTCAGTGGTCATAAAATCGCAACTGGGGTTCATGACCTGTTACAAATATTTCCAAGAAACTGCCCAGCAGTGTCATAGGAAAGACAAATGGGATGTTTCCTGCCTGTGTCCCTTCACTGGCTGTCACTCAGCCTGACACCACTTCACTAATAACAGCAGATGAGCTCAAACCCTGTGGCTGCTGAACAGAATGTGTGAAAGTTTACTCAAAGTCATAAAAGGCAACCATGTGATTGAAAAGTATGAGAAACAGTATTCTACATTTTCCCAAGTCACAAACAACAATTTTACTTTAATAAGTTCAAAATGTTGTTGGCCAAATCAGAGGAGTGGTCTGTAGCAATTAACAAGTTAAACGTATAATGTAACTCTGATATTAATGATGGAAAAAGTCATGTTTGATCTCTTGTGGTAAGAGTATTCTGTGGAGCGTTTCTCTGCAGGCAATTAGCATGTTCAGGGCATGAGGGTTAATTAAGAACTCTGGCAGAGAAGTCTGATATTTTTTTACATTGACCTCAATGAGGGTGAGCTGCAGGATGCTGTTCCCTACATTCACTTTTTTTATTGGTGAGGATGTAGAAACTACACCTCCAAAAAACCCATTTTTCTACGCTGTGTGAATCCCGCTAAAGAGTCGATAACAGCTTCATCAGCAGCTGCCAGGATGCGTCTTTGTTCGTAACTCCTGCAGACTCTGGCGTGGTAGAGCGTACAGTAGGAAATACATGTTGAATCAACTCCTTGCATTGTTCATATCCTGAGTGAATTTTATTTTTTTTTCATTTGCTTGGACAACCCTTTCACAGTCTCAGCACTAATCTTACTCTCAGTCCTTTCCAAAACAGCTCATTAATTGTGGCTGTGAATATTGTACCATCCTGTAGAGTAACCTAAAGTAAAGAAAACAAGCAGCGGGACATGCTTCTTTCAAAAGCATTCCCACTGAAATATACTCAAGGTTTGTATTTCTTTTGTTTCCTCCAAATGACTTGTGTCTGCACGTAGCTTATCATCTTGGAAACACATGTTGTCTTGTCCGGTGAGCAGCAGCTACAGTTTGTGCTCCCTGTTTGTGAATCTCTCTCGAACAATCATCTGCTGAAAAAAAGCCAGAGGTCTATGTATTCACTCTCCAGTCCTCGAGGATCTCATTTGGTTTTGTGTTCACCAGACATTTGGTTCAATAACAATTATATTACTGTCACCATATTTGTGTCCCAGAACAATCCAAACGTGAACCACAAGGATGTGAACCGCTTCCAATTTTCTTTTTGAAAGGCTGTGAATATTGGTTCTTAGGTCTCCCACAGCGCACAGAAACAATGCCAATACTCGCGCTGAGCAATTTGTTTTCTATTTGCAAGTCCACCTGCGTCTCTGCACAGGTCACCTAAACCACAGTCTATTCATCTCATCCTCTGCTGACCTTTTAAGAAATGCCTGCAAATTGACTTTGTCACCCGTTTTGGGGGGGGAGGAAAATAGCCACTTGTAGTCCTCGACTCAGAAGTCTATTTCCATTCTAAGAGATGGATTTTGAGAGGCATGTATGACAGTCGTGTCTCATGTGTCTCACATCTTTTTGGATCTGTTTAGGGAAAGCATTTTCACTTTTCAGCCGTGGTTTTACAGTCACAAAATGTGTATGCACACCCACAGGAACCGCTGCATTTAGACCACTTTTATTAAATGGGGTCAGTGGTAGAACAACGCCACCACGTAGACCGAAAAATGCACTTATCCTCAAGAGCTCTCGCCGCGGTGGACGACAAAAGAAAAAGTTTTTTTCTGGATGGTGTTTAAGGTGAAAGACCTTTCTTAAAACAAAAGCCACTTAGTGTGATGTGTTGTATTCACAGCCAGAAGTAGAGATGGAAAATGTGATGATGGGAGCTGTTGCGAAGTTTAACTGAGATGTCGCTGACTATTAACAGACAGAAAGAAATCACGAAATGCTTTGAAAGATACTGGTTTTCTGCATCTCTTCCTGTGTTACAAAATGGCACACTCCTGAACCTATGAACTCGCCATCTAAACAATTTACACACACTGCATGAGTATTTATTACTATGCTTGACTTTCAAGACATAATGTTAAAGTATGTTGACTGGAAGAAGGCAAAATAAAAGCAACCATGATCCAGTTAGCATTACTTTTCTCTCAACACCATGAATTGTTTGCTACAGTACAGTATGTGTCTCATGTGGTTCGACAATCTCCAAGGGTCTGTTTTTTCTCTCATGCAAATCGTCCCACATAACTCCCACAGGGCAGAGCTACACTGTTGTTTCCTGGCGGTCTTAAATCCCCAAGGATGCTTTTCTGGACATATTTGGTTTCTGTCATCTGAGCTGGAAATATGTACCAAAGGTCAAAGCCCTGCCGTTCTGTCACGCCTTTCACTTATCTTGTACTTGTTATCAGATAATAAAAGCTTGACAGCATTCTTCAAAACTCCTTATTCTCACTGCAAGTGTTAAGTCTCTTGTGAAGACCCAAGCCTTCTAGGGAAGCCTTCTTTTTTTTAAAGCAACATCAATATTCCCTTATATTTGATGTGATTTTTTTGTTTTGTTTTCAACAGTAATTTGCCAGGTGTGTACCAAACAAAGACAAGAGCTTCCGTTCACACACAGCACAACAAGACTCCTCTCCACCCACTCATGCCTGAACTATCTCAGTCTTATCTAATCCTGTCTTATCACAGGGACCAGAAACAATTACAAGCCTTTCACCTCTCGCAGAATACTTGAAGACAGTAGTTCGACATTCTGGGAAATACGCATATTTGACAGTTTATTTTTTGTTCACCCCAAACAGCCGATATACCGACTGTACAGACGTTAGCTTACAAGATAGGCAGCAATGGGAGTGTGTCTGTGTGTTTATGTTCAGTTAAGCTTCTGACTGATCTCAGAACTCCCCAAAAACTCCAGTACTTTCTGTTATTTCCCTCCAGCCTCTCTCCTTTTCCTTCGTCTCTGTGTGTTTATGAAGTAAACCTCAGGATAAGCACAAATTTAAATTTTTTCAACCTGCGTCTTCACCTTTGTCCACGTGGCCCAGGCGAATTGGCATCTAATCTCCTCTTTCCATTTACTTTAATATGCACTCGCGGCATGTCTAAAATTTGCTTCGCCCATGTGAACACAAATTTAGAGGTGCTGGCAGGCCGATTTTGTTACTTTCAGACAGACCCAAGTTAGCTGTTTCCCTCTGTTTCCAGCCTTTATGCTAAGCTAAGCTGCTGGCTGTAGCTTCATATTTTCCGGACACGAGTGTGGTATCAATCTTCTCATCTAACTCTCGGCAAGAAAGTGAATAGGTGTACTTCCCAAAATGTCGAACTATTCCTTCTACAATGCCTGTGTTCCAAATTTGCCCAAAAACATGTACAGTTACGAAGCCTGTAGGCAGTCTTCTTTTTATTCTTTCTTTGGCTACTTACACCGACACACATTCATAGCCAAGATACAAAGTAGTCAAGTAGTTTGGGTGGTATAAACCAGTCAAGTCTTTGAATAAATACTGTACTTATAGAACACAACCATCTAGCTTGGCATAGATATTATAGTACAAAAGTTTTAATGCTGCTCTCCTTTTATAGTGCTGTACATTTGTAACATCAACAGGAATACCTTTTTTAAAATTAAGTGCAGCTTCAGTGTTGGCAGATAACAGCTGATCCCCCTTGCCCAGTCTTTAGATAAAATGAAATAAAACATCACTGTGATAAAAGTTCACTCTGTTGTCAGTAAACAAATTCAGGTTATTCTCTTCTTTTCAGGTGCTTTGAACTGTGAGGGCAGCACATTTGTCATCCCATTGCTGCATGATGAAAAGCTTGAATCTTTTTGAAGACATGGGGAAAAGGCCTTCTGTTTCAAATTAACAGCCACATATTTGAAACTCTAAATTGAAAGGGTTTCATGTGCAGAGAGATTATGAAACTTTATAAAACCATAAATAACTATAAATCTGATCTACATAGGAGTTGAAAGGTTTTCTCGCCACAGCAGCCCAGCGAGAAACTGGATGTTCGCTGAAGCTGTTGCTTCCCTCCGCTGTGCTTTCATCCAGACAGACCATAATTTAACAAATCGGTGTGCAGTAGCTCTCATATAATATCTTAGACTAAATTATGGTCATCAAATTCTTTCTGGCTGCATAAGTCATCATTTCACAGCTTTCAGCACATAAAGAACTGAGTGGTGAGAAAGCCTAAACCACGTCACGCCTTCCTGTCCTACTTACAGAGATTGTCTGTGGAGGTTAGCATACATTATGAAATGAAGATGTACAGCAATTGAAAAATCTGACATCTGCTCTTAGGGGCGCTTTAATCAAGGGCAATTATATCCACTTTTAAAGGTGCCTTGAGAGTCCACAGCTTTACCATGTCATTAAATATATATTATTATATATAAAACTTTTTTTCTTGCACATTTTTCATGACTATGTTGAATTGTCGTATTGCTGTCAGATATTCTGTGACAATCCTCGCACAACTCACTTTAACGCAAACATTTCTTGGATTTTTGAAAACTGGATTTTTTTTTTGATGGAAGAACAGTATATGGATTTTTTTTTTTTTAGTGTTTGACAGTAACTGCATTCATAAAGCATGGAAGTGTAATTAAATTCGTCTAACAAGACTGAGCCTCAATCTGAGGCTGGACTGATTGTCTTTTAGGACACAGTATCTTTGAGAAAGCCCTTCGAAAGCTGCTGTGGCACAGAGGGTACAAGAACGGGTTGATGGCAGAGTTCAGCCACAGAAGCCAGAACGTAATCTCATACCAGTAGTTCGCCACACATGTACCGCTACAGGCGGCGCGAATAATCATTAGTAGGGTGTAAGGAGCCCAGCAGATCCCAAAAATGCAGACGATAATGGCCAAAGATTTGGCAATCTTTTTGTCTCGTGAAAGACGAGATCCCTGTGTCCTGCGGCCGGGCACCATGCAGGAGGCCGTGTGTTGAAACAGCCTGGAGTTTTTCCTGTTAGGAGAGAACTTCTCGCTCTGCATGAAAATCTGACCGGTATTAGGGTCCCCACTGGAGGAAGGGGACAGCACATCGTCATCCTCAATAACTGCGGAGATAGCAGTAGGCTCGCTGGACGACACCTTCCGAGTCTTCACAAAAAACACAGACCAGCCCCCTCCATCTCTGTGCTTCTTACTGATCCTCTGTGTCTTGGCCTCGTCCTCGGCGCAGGCGCCGCCGTTCTTGTTCCTGCGATGGATGTTCAGGTAGATGCTGAGGTTGAAGAAAGCCACAGACACAAACGGGGTGAAGAACTCAAAGGTAGAAGCACTGAGCAGGAAGTACCAGGTGAAATAAAACTCGGCGTAGCACTCGTGTGCCGGGACGACACTCTGGCCGACGATCGTCTCCCAGAAGATGATGGCAGGGCCATAGAGGAGGAAGGCCAGCACCCATACCGCCACCATCTTGAACACGGCCTGGCGGGTCATGTTGCGCTGTGCTCTGTATTTAACCTGTGTCAGAGGAGAGGCACAAGTGTGACTTACAGTGATGCACAATAACACCATTTGTTACAAACTGCCACAGCTGCTCACATACAAACAGGCTGACAAACACACTTGCTTCTGCCCTGAGTGCCTTGTTCAAATGAAGCCCTGTTTGTATTGTGCTGCCTCAGAGCAGCAGAGAGATGCTGTAAATAAAACCCACTCATGAGGCTCTTCTTCCCCGGTGTGTCACTGAAGCCAAAGAGAGAAGGGGAATGTCGGGCTGAGAGCCACATTCACTGATACAACACAAGAGTGTGAAAGAGACATCTGGTTTATCCTCTCCTCCCTCGTCTTCACCCGTCGCTCATTCTCTTCACACTTGCTCCATTTTCACTTCACCTCTTCTCAGTCTGAACTCTATCATTTAGCAGGGCACCTCTATTTACCACTCTCCCTTTTAATGTTGTTGTTGTTTTTGATCTTTTCTTTGCCTCAAACCATCAAATGTCTCTCTGCGGTTGCAACAGCTGGGTACGTCACTGTGAGACAATCATGTTGCTAACGTGACCGTGGTTAAAGAGCAACTTTAAAAATCCACTTCTCTAAGTCAATAAATAATAAAATAGAGCCACTTCATGATGCTAATAAGTGATTCTGGCCCCACACTCGAGTGGGCAATACAAAAGCAAAAGACTCCCCATTTCCATTGTAAATTAGAGAAATCCTGCTCTCTATGGATTGAAAATTAATGGATAAATAAACAAGATTTCCTGCTAAGCTACTGAGATGAAACCAGAAGCAAAGATGTTAGTACCACACGCTGTTTTGTAAGCAGCTAAATACAATTCTTTTTCTGTAAATGAGGCGTCTAACAAATTTAGTCAATTAAAAATAACACAGGCAGCGAGACCCTACAAATAATCCACTTGGAAACATTTCACTTTTATGCCAATGAAGCACAAATAAACATGCTGTCAGGGAGATCTTAAGATATAATCTTGGGAAGAAATGTTATAGCTGATGATCAATACTGACCATGTGTAGAGCACTGGGTTAAAAAAATAATCCACTAACTGAAGATCAGGTTTTACACTGATGAAGCCAGTAGGGGCAATAAATATCTGGCTGTTAAAATTCTGGCTATTTAGTGTTTCACTTCCATATAGTTGAGGGATTTACAAGAGACAGAATTTTTTTAAAAAAGAATGGACAAAATCCGAGCAGCAGAAGGTGAGATATCCTGAATTTTAGTCTTGAGTGCGAGTCATGCTCCCTAGATCCTACCTTTCCCATAATGCAACTCAATAGCATGTTTCATTGGACTGCCTCCTAAGTGCCCACGTCTTCCAAACCTCACACCTCCTAAAAAAAAATGTTAAAAAGCCTCAATCTCAAAACCGAGATGACGCTGATGACATCACTGTGACCTCATCGGGGTTATTTTCTTCAAACTTTGAAAAGCTCGTCCAGAGCAACAGGAGACGACGTAAAACAGTTTCCGTAGGCGGAGTGGTGCTTGCTTGTGATGTGTAAAATCAGTGGACTGCCCCTTAAACTGAATCATGTTCTTCCATACAGACTGCAGAGCTGACAACATTAAGTCCACCTGTACAGTCTAATGTGATCCAACACAACAGCTCTGCCATGAATTCTACTTTTACAAAGCTTATAATATTTGACACTGTCAGAAAGGTAACAACTCTACTTTGTGTTTATTATTGAGGTCGTAGTGAGAGGCGGTGTTGTACTGGAGTACATTATATTGAAAGGTGGTTTTAATATTCTGACCCTCTCATGTATGCAAATGGGGAGAACAAAATGTACAGTAGATTGTACAGGTGTACTTAATGTTGTGGCTGATAGGTGTATGTATATTTACTGACCAAGTTAACCAGACAGTTCAGGCTCTGTGTTCATGTTGACTGGACAAAATTATAGATTAAAGCCAGACACCCTTGTAAAGGCATAAAGCTGTGAATGTCAATGACTTCTCACTGCAGAGCAAACCCCCGAGAGTGACACATTTTAGAATTGACTGTGGTAGTGTGTCAGTTACTACGGGTGTGTGTGTGTGTGTGGTAATGAGCACCTCCACAGCCTGTACTTACTGCTCTTGTGACCGACAGGAAGCGGTCATAACTAATGAGGACAATGTTGAAGACTGAGGCGGTGCAGAGCAGGTAGTCCATGACTAGCCACACCTTGCAGAGACCCTTACCCAGCATCCACCGGCCTGTCAGGTTGTACGGGATGTACACCGGGATGCAGAAGGCACCTGTAACAGACACACACACACACACTGCACTATGATTCAACCTCCACAACCAATACTGTATAAACATTCACACCCCTCCAGACCTCCAGACAGCCTGGATGTGAGACAATTTACATGTGACAAAACAATTACTGGCTACTGCATGTTATCAACGCACACCCCTGCAGAGATGGAGTGAGAGACGTGTGTGAACAAGAGCAGCCTGCATTGATTGTTTCATTCAAGAGAAGGGTGTAATTTATCTAATGCTGCAGGTAAGAGCAGCACGATAAGAAGGGTGTGAATGCTTTACAAAAATTAAATAGAGGGATGCTACAAATATACACAATACTCCGTGGTAATGTAGACATGAATGGGGCAGGAGGGACGGTAAGGTCACCATAAACTGGACAATGGACACAGGTGACTCACTGTAATTATATTGTAGTGAAATTACAATGTATTTGGGGCGTGTACAAATAGCCTTTTAGTGGTTTTTCATTCACAGGGAGGAACAAAAGACTTGACAGAGGAGACACAGAGAAGAGGAGGACGAAGAGGCACCAACTCACCCACGAGAAAATCAGATATAGCAAGGTTCAGAAAGAAGTAGTTGCTTTGATTTCTCAGGGTTTTATCCACAATAAAAGCCATGATGACCAGCGCGTTCCCAGCCACCACAACGACAACCAGAGTCACCATGAGGACCGATAAGATCACCGCCAGGTAGCCCGGGAGGACAGTCCCAGCCTCGGACACAGCAGGAGTCAAGTTGCCGCTGGAGTTGGACTCCAGAATGTGCGCGCCCATAGTTAATTTAAAGCCAAAATCATTGTAGACCTTTTTCATTTCACGCACTGACACAACGGACAAGTCCAGTAACGCGCCCACGCGCTCCGCTCCACTTTACCAAGGAGTCAAACATGACTGAAGACCTGTGGTTACATGGAAATACTTTTCCCAAATCTTCCATTTTCCCAAGAAGAGTTCTGTGATTCGGAGAAACACAAGTTTCAATGAAAGTTTAATATTTAATAATGCTGATTGTAGGTCCTCCGGGTGCTCTCTCTCCTCCCTGATGAGCCGGATTATGAGCAGTGCTGGCCGCTGGATGTGCGGGCACCGCGGAGCGCACAGTTGCTTTTGTCACCGATGTCAAGACTGCCTGAGTAGAAAATAACTACTATATCCGGTCATGTTTTTAAAATAAAATAAACGTCTTACTGCAACGCTTTGGAGAAGATTGAAGGCTATCAACATTTTAAAATGTGCGTTTTTAAAGCAATTTAAATGTGTTAAATTACAGTGACAGTTTTCTCAACACATTCCCTTTCTGAACATGACATTCAAAGCCAACGTGCACCCTAAAGGGCGGCCAAATTAAGAGACAGATGAAATGACTAGAAGGATGTGCAAGTTCATCATGAACCATAATAATGTGTCAGTTGTTCACCAGATCAAAACCATCCAAAATACAGTAAAATCACTAAACATTTCCCGCACCTGCGCGTTGTCTGCGAGACAAAGAGGTGTCAAACGCTTTTATTTTGGAGGCAAGACCAATTCCGGTCTTCCTCGGGTGATTTCTGAGGCACTTTACGTTTTGCTTCTTTGTCCGCCCAGCAACTGATCAAAGGCTGAAGTCTGCTATCAAAAGGTGAAGTGGTCCAGGCGCGTGAAGCAGACTGAGATGATGTGATCTGAGCTGCAGCGCAACAGGATGTCTGCAAGGAGCCAGTCACCACGAGCAGAGAGATATTTACACCAAGCAGCAAGTTCAGTGATTCAGTCAAGTGATTCAGAGGTCCTCTTGAGGAAGACTGAACACATGAGGAATAACCACCCTCTTCGTTTTTTCTCCAAGGTTATAGCTCATTTAAGAAATTAACGCATTCTCTAATATCACTGTTAATCAACACATACAAATCCAAATACCCCCACTTGTGAAACTCAGATTAAGTATTTTCATAGGAGAGACATTAGAGCATCAGTTTGGCAGTGGCAATGTGGAAAGTCTGTTAGCTGGGGCAGCTTAAAGCTTCTTTACTCTAAATGAGTCTGTTCACCTCCTCATCCTGTAAATTCAGTGTTCTTAGTGTTTAAATTGAGAATTCAAACATCAAGGGAGTTCACATATGGAGCCTCAAAGCGTTCAATATTAAATAAATAAATACAACATTATGAAATAAATAAGCGTATGAATAAAGTGTGGAAGACATACACATGAACCAATAAATGTTAGAAATGTAGAGTGTAATGTAAATGTAAAACTCAACTCATTATTCTTTTTTTTTCTTTTTCTTTTTTTTTTTACAAAACTATGTTTTATTTCATAATGGCCTTTGTCGCCGTGACACATTTTATTTCATAAATATCACTTTTCATGACTCAAAGTCTTACTTGAGTCAAGGCTACGACACAGTTCTCCCAAGGTGTGTTGTCACAGTCAACAGCAGGAACAACTGTATGCATGAAAGTGGGCTAATTATTCTTCCCAGGCTCGAGTATGAATTTAGCTCCCTGAGCTCTTTGCAAGCCTCTAAAAAAAAATATGATTAATAGCTCATGCACGAAAGGGTTAATGGCTGAGATGATGGGCTCAGCGCGATGATAGCTTGTCAGGGAGAAACAACTCTCCGCTAAGTGAATTAGCTGTAATTATTCTCAGTGACTGAAATGAGCAGGCAAGCTTTGTATGCAGACATGCAGGAAAGTTCAGGAATCTCAGCCGATTGTGACTCATTTGTGTTCTCATTTAAATGAAATGTCCTTATTGGATTAAGTCTCATTCCCTCAAGATACTGAACACACATAAAAGTAAACTTTTTTACATCACAATAATTGGGTTGTGAAAACCACACTGCCAAGCGCACAGATGAGCCCCAGGTATTTTTAGAAAGCAGCCCTCTGCTGCCTAAAGGCAACCCTG
>NTHP01000416.1:0-11774 GCA_003416845.1 Oplegnathus fasciatus | reverse complement strand
TGTTTTGTTTCTTACTTCGACAATAGAAAGTTCTGGGTTTTCATCAACAACATCTTTTCACAGATTAAACTGGTGTATCTCAAGGGTCAATTCTGGGTCCTATTTTGTCTGCCTATATATGCTTCCTCTTGCCAAGGTCCACCACTTTGACTGGAAACCATTAACCGCAACGTCAGGTCAAAATCTCAGTTTGTTCAATACTTATGACCAAAAAAACTGATGACATTCCCATCAGCCTCAACTGTATTTTTGTGTGCGCTAATTAGCAAATATTAGCATGCTAACATGCTTAACTAAGATGTGAACATGGTAAACATTATACCTGCTTAGCATCAGCATGTTAGGATTGTCAGTATGAGCATGTTAGCGTTCTTGAGTTAGCATTCAGCTCAAAGCACCGCTGTGCCTCAGTGCAGCCTCACTGACGATGACCTCTCTGCCTCGTGGATGAAAAACCTTCATGTCAAAATGTCCTACAGGTACCGACACTGACCAAATAGATGTCGTTAATATTGGCCCTCAGTACATCACGTAACAGTTAGTGCCCAGTCTGGGCTATATTCTGCCATATTCAGCCTGTAACAAAAAATGTCAGTGTAACATTTGATCCCAGCTTAACCTTTAAACATCACATCACTGTCAGTTTAGGAGCATTGCAGAGTTTCAATCTGCCATTTTAAGGGCACTGAAATGACATCACATTTCATTTATCACATCTACTGTAGACAAGGGATGTGGATGCATTAGTCTGTTGTGTTCAAGTATGAAAAATATGGTAAATTTGAAGGATTAACGTACATATATCTGTTTTTCTAATGAAGCATCCTGGCATGACTGCGTGCCTCAGCTAAATGTTTAGAGGAGCTGTTGAACACAACTGGCCATGGTAAATTAATGGCGCAGAAGAAATAGCATATTTCTTAAATAAAAGGCTCTATGGAAATGCATCCAGTAGTGGAGGCTGCATGTTATCTGTACATCCGCAGGTGCATTTGTGCAGAATTTAGACTGTTTTCTTCGCTGCCTGCCAGCTTTTATCCTGTAAATCCAGTGTTTTCTTTTTGTTGAAACTGAAGTATCTGTAAGTACAGTATCTGAAACATGATGCATCATTATTGTTGAGTAAACAACCACACAAAGAAAGTAATCAGCCAGTACAAGTTAAGCCTGTATGTTTATGAGTTTTTTGTTTGAGTTTTTTGCAGTTTTGACTGAGTCAGCAGCAGCTGAGCTTGTTGTAAGGTTAAATATTCTTGATCGAATGGATTATATTGTTTATCCTGCTGTAATATTATTTCCACACAAGTTTCAGACTTCACTGCAGAAAATGTTGTTATACATCTGTCAGTTGTTTATTCTAAACTTTAATGAGCACATGCACGTATCCCCTTACTGACTGTAGATATTTATCAGGTCTAAATGATTGCACTGCTTTTTTGACCTGTCAATCAAAATGTTTTAGACAGGCTCCAGGCAGCTTAGGCCAACTAAACTAAGCTATTTGATTTAGAATTGATCTGTTATTGTTCATTTTTAAAGCACTCCATGAACTGGAAACAAGCTGCTCTGCAGAAGTTCCTCCATCCACAGGCAGTTGTCTTTAATTAGTTGTCACAAGGTCCAGGCTTCATGTCCAGGGGGAACTAAGCCTTTGCTGTGAGGATGGGAATGAAATCAAGCGCTGATTTTTACAGTGAGTAGATGGGGTTTTGAAGTAGGATACTTGTAAGAGTAGGTTTGCAGTACCTTTAATCTATGTGTGGCAGCAGCTCAAAGGTCAATTGTGTTATCAATGGAATAACTTTGCAGAACACAAAGACGACTTCAAAGCAGACTGGACCTAACTTCAGGCTGCTGAAAGCGAGGAGAGAGTGTTTGATCTCCAGAAAATGTGGCAACCAGACACTTCAAATGAACCAATATCACTAATGTGACAGCTACTGAAGAGTTACTGTGGAAATACAAAGCAAGCTGAGCAGACACTATATTATTATAACAAATCGATGTCTCACAATAACATGTAACTATCCACTGTCTGACAGTGTTGAAAGAAATCTTCTGTTCTGACTTTTGGACTCTGCTTGTGAAAAAGGCAAAAAAAAAAATCTCATCTATTTGTTTTCAGATAATTGGAGGAACATTAGGGTAACAGTCAATTAAACTACAAGCTACCACGTGTTTCCCAGCAGAAAACTGGCAGCAAAGTCAAATTTGACTGATGACGTGTTAGTGGAAGATGACACATTGATACCTAAGGGGCCCAGAGAGTGTCTCACCGTGGAGGCAGTGTATCCTTCCTCTACCAGGATGTTTCTAGCACAGTTGTTGATGTGTTTGAAGCGGTCGGGACCCAACAAAATACCTCCATACCATCGAGACACAACCACCATGACATTACGCACGTCCAGAATCTGTGGTGAGACACAAACACATGGTAAATGTGAAATGAGTGTGAATTTGAGAGAGCTGGGCAAGAGACGAATACAATGAATTGTGACACGACACCCTTCCCCGGCAGCCAAATATTTCACACCAGATGCAATATGGTGGATGAATCTTCATTAAGTGTATCTGGCTCAGGCCATCAGCTGTCAGTCTAAAGCTGATGGCCTGACACTCCAAAATGTGGGGATATTTTCCTATTTTGCTGTCTTCCACAGAGCTAGATGAGAAAATTAATTTCACTTTCATCTTTGTGCGTCAGTATCTAGCTCCCAGACATGTTCAGCTAAGGTTAGCACAAAGACTGGAAGGTTCAAGGTATGATTTATTCATCCATAAAATCACGGAGATTACAGCACTCCCATCCCAATCAACCAACGCTGTTTGTGAAACATATAAATACCCACAAAATAACAAAATAAAACCATAAATATAAACTCAAACAACATGAAAATATAATCCACAAAGCAATAAAAGACCTGTTAAAAGGGGGAGCCATAAAAAGACCATTAGAACAATAGTGTAAAAAAAGTACAATTAAAGGTGCTCTAATCAATATTTTTATATTAACACTGGATCAAATGACTTTGTGTATGAGAAAGAGGTCGCTCCTGGTGACAAACCCACGGATGATTATCACCCAACTCTGCAGTGCCTCTCAGTTCTATGGAGTGTTTCAGCATCTTTTAGCTCATTGTTTTGGTTTTTACGACCGCAATTTGACTGTTTTGGTTCATTCTCCCTGCTGTCATGAGCATCGTTTCCACACACAGCAGGAGGCTGCTTTTAGAGATGAAACTCAAACCACTATACAAGACCTGCCCAGCACCAAGCAGCAGACAGACAAAATTAACGCCAAGCTAGGGAAGCTTGGTAAACTCCAAAAACAGAGCTAAAAGAGAGTGAATATTGGACTTACATTCACCAGGTGGCCAGAAACACAGCTCCAAATGAATACTAATGTTGCTCTGTGTCTGCTGGATGTGTAAATAAGCAATGTAATTGCTATATTGATTTAAAGGGGGACAATATGTTAGTTTTGTGTTGCAGCTTGTTTGCACTGCCCCTAAGTGGCCACTCTTGGATGTACTGTTGACTAGTCTGCTAGCTAATAAAAAGTAATGTGTAAATATAAACATTTTAATTTGTTAGAGGCTAGCTGTTTTCCTTAACTTCCTTGGGATGAGCTTATAACATGTCCTGCATCTCTCTACTGAACACGCAGAGATTAAATTGACATTAATCTCCTCATCACACTCCTAGTAAATAGCAAATAAGCAAATTCCCCAACATGCCAGCGTAGTCCTTTAACATACAGAGGAGAATTTGGCTCTGCACTGCAACTCACACAAAAAGTGCAATCTGTCACTTGAGGGGACTCATCCACATCTGGCTGCCGACACCATTAATCAGATTCTTTTTTTGTTCATCACCTCACACTTCCACATTCACTGGCAGAAAGCACAAATCTAAATGAGGAAATGGGAAGAAAGGCTCGTGGAGGGGAATGAGATTAGAGAAGAATAGATTAAGGAGAAAGCTCTTCATGTAAATTGCTCAGTACGCTGAGAGAGTGACAAGTAGAAGATTAATCAGCGTGTTGCTCTGAAGGAGGAGCAGGACAGCGGACCTGATGCTATCGCTCCAGTTACAGTAGGTCAGTCAGCTGCAGGAAGTGACCTGAAAGTCTTTTAATCTGCTCTTATGTATGTGCACATGAAAGGAAGTTGCTGAGTTTGCATTTATCTTTTTTTAACAAATGTACTGACTGGGTTACTGGGTACTGACACTGACATATTATTGCTTTATGAAGTTAATTTGGCTAATGTGTTAGCAAAGAGCTGCCTTTTTACACATCCAGCCAAAAGAGAACAACATTAGTAGTCATTTGGAGTTGTGTTTCTGGCCACCTGACTAATGTAAGTCCAACATTCACTCTCCTTTTAGCTCTGTTTTGGTCTCCACCAACTCCTGAGGGAAATATCTGGCTCTTTAGCTGCTAAATGTTTCATGTTCACCAGCTAGTCTGCCATGTAGTGCTGGGCAGGAAGCGTACAGTGGGTTTTTAGAGCTTGCCTGTGTAAAAGACACTGATGAGAGCAGTGAGACTGAACTAAAACAGTGAAGCTGCGGGCAGCAAACTGAAAAACACTATAAAGCTCCCTTGAGCTTAAGGGGAAGAGCGGAACCTTTGGAATTTATCCAAAAGGTAATTAAGGCAAATTAGAGCCAAGACTGTCTGTGCAGAGTGATGTTTTTTAAGTAGCTGACTGTTTTGGAAGGGAACACTATATTAGTCATAGACAGCTTGATTCATCTGAATTCTGTGCAGCAGATCACAGTTTCTGACATATACACGAAGAATCCAGTGCACTATTTCACACTGATTTATCTATCGAACAGGGTCACACTGGCATAGACGACTGCCGTCATCTTATGAATGAGCATGAACTTTGACATGAGTCATGGATATCATCTGGAAAAGCTCTGACATAACCCGGCACATACTGGTAATGAGTATGACAGAACTACTACAAGTCACCGCTGAGCTCTGATTACAGCAAACTTTTTCTTTTGTCACAAACCTTTCACTGGCCTTCATTCAATATTACGGTGGAAACAAAAAGTGTGTGGACAATTGTACATTTCAGTGTGATGTGGGTGTGTGTGTGAATCATGCTGCCATCTGACAGTACAAGCCAGTGACAAGTGCCTCTTTGATATGTGAAATGAAAAGATTAAAAATTACTATCATGGAGTAGTTCTCTGGAGAGAGGAAATTTACACATTATGTAAATACTGGTGGTGTGGGTTATACCAGTGAAGTAATTTCCCCATGTAAAACCGTAGAGACTCAATCTCTGTGTAGATATTTTTTTTTTTAAAGAAGTACACTTCCCATAATTAATGTTTGGCTCTGCCTTCAAGACGAACAAATTTCATATCATGGTTCTTACTTCATAAGAGGTCACGATGGTGACGTACTACAATAAAATCAGCCCTAACAGGTTAAAAGCAATTAATGAAACAACCGGTAAAAAATGATAATGTAATTGATAATTACTGAACTTCAAATGTTACAATCACTGGACTCTTAAGCATACTGCTTTAATTTCTGGAGGCATTTTTGTGATATAATGATGAATTTCTACTATTTTGTTCCCCAGAGCTTTATGTGGAGGGGACATTGATACATTCACTTTGCTGCTCTTCTCTGTTTTAGATGATTGTAAATTGAATCTATTTGCATTTTGGACTATTGGTAGGACAACACAAGAAATCTGAAGACATCACCTAACTTTAGCAGCGTGGCTCTAGGGATGGAAATATCGGTTTTGTAGTCGGTCTAGCACCATCATCAGATGAAATGTTTCATTTTTAACACTTTGGTTTATGACTAAATACCTGCAAAACTAATTAAATTCCCATCAGCTTCTGCTGTACTTTAAGTTTAGTGCTAATTAGAGCACAAAACAAAGATGGTGAACATGGTAAACTTCATACCGTCAATATGTTAGCATTGTTGTTGTGAGCATGAGCTAACATGTCATGTCAGTTTACTGACACATTTTTATCTAAATGTTCCCACATGAACCGACACAGAGGCCTTTCTGGTGGTGTAATAGTAATCCTCCAAATGGACGGTACCCTGTCCTTTTTCACATCACCTGACATGAGTAACTTGGTTGTTTGAGGGCCAAAAAATATTTCAAAATAATATATATATATATGTATAAAATGTACAATTAGCATGAATCATTTTTGAACATACACTGTCTGTATTGTTCGTACATGACTGTGATCATTTTGATCTATTTCATACAACATATAGTTTAATATCACATACATATACTATGTTTTTTTTATGAGGAACATGTCTTGAAAAGCTTACAATAGACGGAGTGCTAAACTACCAAGGAAAACGAGAGGTATATTGTCAGAGTCTGTGGAAAGCTCCTTACTCATAACAATCCCACTTTAAAAGCCACAGCAGATGCCAAATTATTCAGATTGTGAAAATGAACAAGGCAGCTTAGAAAAGACAATAATTAAGCACGCAGAAGCCAAACAAAAGTCATCAATTCTGGGCAAAAGCTTTATGTGTGCTGCACTGAGTCATTCATCATTCTTTTGCCATGTTTTCCTTTATGAGTAATGCAACCTGCATGTTATTATACAGCTGAAAGAGTGATGTGTTGGGTCGAGGTCAGTATTTTCTTAATGAAATGATAACCTGCAGTAAATGAAGCAATCTCCCCCCCGCGGCTGTCTCGCCGTCGTCTTCACAGTCCTGCAGGAAGCTGTGCTTGTCCTCGCAGTAAATCCTACAACAAGAGAGAATCGCAACAGCTTGGCATTAGGCGGGAGAGCATTAAGACATTTTTGGTCAGAGAATGACGATGTGACACCGGCAGCCTCTTCACCGGAAAAGTTTTTTAAGTGGTCTAAATGTCAACATCTCCTCCCCATGAGTAATGACCACCCAGGCAGCGCATCAGCAGCTCGACATCGACCTCATTAGACCACGTCGGAAAAAACTCTACACACACAGGCATACGTGAGAAAACACAAACACACCCACACAGACATATCAACACACATCTATTCACATAATACACCAAACCACCAGAAAGCCTTTTTTTCACTGCTGGTTTTTTGACCTTTAATGGAGTAATGTGCCCTTTAGAGTAGATGGACAGACCTTGAGTCTTTACTTATCTTCTCCACTAATGAGACACACTGACTGTAACACTAACCTGAGGGTGTTGGCATGATTTGCATAATAAATTAATTACAGATGTTTGATCATATATATCAGACATTACTGACCTGTATGCATAAATATTATGAGTGGCACTGGCAATCTTCTTGTTTTCATACAGCTTCTCCAGGACCATTTTAACCTGCAACACACAGGAGGTGGAACAATGAACATCGTGATTTTATCCTGCTCTCTACCTCGGTACAGTGTTAAATATAAACCGCTTTCATGCTGAAACCCTGAGTGGATGCGTGTTAAGAAAAAGGAGTCCATTTCAAAACTATGTCAGTTTGAAAATGATGCTGCGGTTGTGCAGATGACAATTTCTGAAGTCTGCGTGCTGTCTGACGCTGCTGATTAATGCACAGACGAGCATTAGTCAACTGTTTATGAAGGAAAATCACACTTCCTGTAAATAAAACTGAGATTTGAATGGTTAAAAATACATTTTGAGAGTACGCTATGGTTTGGATTGAGGACTCATCTGCCTCTTCACTCTTTTTCAGGTGTCGCAATTCATTTTTGCTCCCCTACAGGATACTTTCGCAGGTCACCAAAATCTTAAATGTTGTACAAGTCCACAAAGCTCAGCCTTCCTTCAGGTTTTTGACATTCATTAAAGCAACTGTGCTGTAGCGTATGTTTACCATTGGTTTCACTTTTCCATTACTCCTTCAAAGACATGTTTTCCAAGTCATTTCCAATAAACTGCAGTCATCATAATAAGCATTTTTATTAGTTTGAAGTGAGCCTTGGCTGGCAGATTTCAGGGAGGCATGTCTACATAATGAGCAGCTCTAACCTTGAATAATCTTACCATGGTGTTATGGCTGAAAAACAGATTTTTTAACTTTCTAAATTATGCTGTCATGACTGAAAAAAAATGTTTTAGAACATATATATTCTAATTATGTTATAATGACTGAGAGACAATTTTACACCAATATGTACACTTTGACATTTTGTATTTTTGTATTGTATTTGTGTTCCTGATTAATCCTCAATGATTTGTGAGGGTAAGGTGTCAAACAAAGACACTGCATAAGAGGTGATGATTACCCGTACACAAGTGACATATCACTTAGTAGTAGCAAACATCTTCCGTATTAAAAAGATCTACCTTCTGAAGAACACATTGAACCTTTCTGTGGCCCATATGTGATGTTACCAATAGCTACCGGAAGAGACAAAAACTGAAAATGGAAAAATGGGTGGGCCGCATAAGGTCAATTTCATGATTTTCCAGTCTCCATGTGTTGTCACCGCCCCCTCACCTTTTAGCCAGTCACATGCCCCCTGCCTCTCTTTAGCTAGCAAGCTTAACAACTGCTACCAGATTTATTTCACAATGTCTTATTTAATTATTTAATATTGAGCACTTTGGGGCTACACAGGATGAAAAGGCTCAAAACTAAGTAAGTCTCCAATTTGCTCTCAGTGAAGCAGATCTTTTTCTCAATTACATCTTTGGTTGAACTGAACACTTCCAGACTATTACAAGAAAATATGTAAATGCTGTACAGGTCTGAGTCTGTTCAGTTCACCTGCTCTCTGGGGTACAGCTGCGTCTGTAAATATTTTTGTTTAAATAGCACTTCACAGCAGGTGGAAGCTTTTAAGACGAGTCGGCGTATTACCCAAGAGCCAGAGAGCAGAGAGTGAGATTAGCATGCAGGAATGAGCCAGATGATGTTTGAGAACATGTGTGATGTTTGTGAAATTGCTGCATAAATTAGTACATTTATATCCCTCTCCTTTTCAAGACCCTCATCAAGTAAGTTTCTACTGAAAGTCTTATGAACTGTCGCCTCTCGTTTCATCTTCATGGTTAGAGAAAAATAAGGCATCACTTATTTTTTAAGTTGAAAAATCTCTGTTTCTGTATTGTGTGGTAATGTAAAAATAATAACATGTCATTCATGTTTTGTACCTGTCTGGGAGTCACCAGAGGTGCTAAGTGAGGCTGGAAGGTACTGCGTCGGTCTGTGATGGTATTTCCGTGTTTTATAGGAGGTACCTCTTCATCTACAAGACAAAATGTTACACATCATACCTCAGAAAGATCTATTTTATAATAAGCTGTGTTTAATTTTGACCACTGAATCCAACGCAACAAAGTCTATCAAACTGTAATAAGTGGTACCGTTCGCTTGATCCGTGAAGAGATGTGCATTTTCTGTGTTCAGGTTGAGAGTCCTGAAGTCTGGTATCTCTTCATCATCATCCACTTCCTCCTCTGCTGTCATGTTCACTTTTGCTGGTTGATCCACTGAAACAGGACATGTAAGAAACGTTATGTCTTGTTAGAGAAAAGGTTGTTTTTTGAATCCCCAAACCTGGAGCCTGTAAAGTTCTTCACTGAGTTGACTGCAAGCCAGGTAGGTTGTCATTAAAATGACACACACTGAGCAACTTATTACCAAATTAGCATTACATGACCTTAAGATTGACACTAAAACGGTTTCATGATTATATTATACCAGGACAGACAATTCATAATGGATGACCAATTACTAGAACCTGACTGATACTACATTTCTGGGACCAATGGAGATGCTATTATTTTTTAGCAAGGATTACACAAATTTGATAGAACAGAGTGCCATTAATAATTGAGAAAGGTTTGAGCCGATTGATGTAAACCATTTTTTTTTCTCATACAGTTAATCACACGCTCAGTTCCACATTTCTCAACAAAACACGCATGGAGAAAAGTGCAGAAACTGGCCAAGTTAAGCTGATGCAGCAGGATCAGACACAAATGGGTCACTCAAACAGGTGAGCTGAAATTTGTGTTATGGAAACAAAGGTGCGTTATGTGTGAGCATAGCCTAAAATCAGTTCATACTCTATGAATGTATGTATATGTATGGAATATATCTATTTACACAATCATAAACAAATGTGCTAAAACTAAAGCGGACTCTGGACAAACTATGTAATAGTGACCTCATGCATGTTTTTTGAGCCCTATGAATTATCAGTCTGGCTCCAGCATTTAAAGCTCTAGATGTTAAAGGATAAGGCTGGCAATTTTCTATATTTTTGCTATTGTCAACAAATCCCGTGAAAATCCCAAAACCAACAATGTGTTAGTCCATCTGTCAGTACTGTCCAACTTCCACAGCCATTCTGTGGCACTCAGCCCCAAGCCCAATGTTCCTGCTGAACATGTAAATCTTTAAATATATGCATTCATTTTTTAAAAGGGCTCAATCGTTTCCTACAACAGCTGGGCATTGTAGTTTTCAGCCATGGCTTAATACACATTTGGTGCTCTAAAGTAACAGTGTGGCCCATTGATTGAATTTTTAACAGTTTTTGGACAGCAATCAAGGGTGTAATTTCCACTGTGGATGGGGACATGTCCTCCTCACTTTTTAAAATGCTATTTTTTTTCCTGCTTACATTTATTGTTTCAGGTTGATGTCCTCACTAAAGTCTGTCTGAATGTTGTTCTCTCACTGTCCAGACACCACAGTCCAGATGAGAGAAGATCTGAGTTGATGAAAATGTTACATACACCCATCTGAGCTGCCTTCGTCAGTTGTTACCTTCTACAAGGAATAAGCTTAAAGTTGTAATCTCGAAGATTTTCATTGCGTTGTCTTTCGCGGCACCTATGGCGATAATCGGTAATTGCAGGTGTGTTTTTGGACCTCACTTCAGTTTCAGTTTCAAGTTTCATCGTCTGTAATCATCGATCTTTTCTTTGTTTGTTCGGCCATAGTAACCAGTTACTCGCAACACTAGCAGAGACCGGAAAAAACAGTACACCACTTCACACACAAGTGAGTTGAAGAGCGAGTCTGTTGAGTTAAAAGCCTTGTTAAAAGCCTGACTAACTGTGCGCCGCTTGTGATTTTTCCGGGAAAGTCGCTGCCGACACCCGGGTCGTAATACTGCAAATGCAAGGGCTTTCATCAGTGAGCCATAGGCTCAATCACCATTGTGTTGCATCATTCGGTGATAGTGACTTAACANGTGAATAAGTGCATTTCCCAAAATGGTGAACTATTTTTTTTAAAATTTAATCTTTATTTAATCAGGCAGTCTCATTGAGATTAAGATCTCTTTTCCAAGAGAAACCTGAGAACAAGAAACGTTCACAGAACACAATCAGCAAGACAGAAACAACACAACAACACAGAAACAAGAAATTAAAAAAGACAGTTACAAGAGTCATAAAAAACATCAGATAATAAAGCAATAACAAAGCAAGCTATTGCTTTAACAACACTTCCTGAATCCTCAAAGACTCTTCTAACCATCTGGATAAAAAAAATATTTTGTCTGCTGCAAGACAAAAAAGGCTTTTAGCCTGTTTCCCAAGTTGCACCACTGTTTCTTAATCCGAACAAAGATGGTAACTGGAAATGTCTGAATATTTCTGTGCCCAATTTATTTTTTATTATTAACATTTATTATCCTGTCTATATTGATGTTAGATTGTATTCTTTTATATTTTCCTACATAATAGCATGTTAATATTCTTCTTGTGTCGTACAAAATCAGCAAGGAGACCTGCTACCTGGATAGAAAATGTAGTCGAAAATTGGGAAACAAGTTA
>NTHP01000415.1:481849-504246 GCA_003416845.1 Oplegnathus fasciatus | reverse complement strand
TAAGTTACCTGAAAGGATCAACATTTGTTTCAGTAACACACAGGCCTCTGCCCCGTCATGTTCATAAAGCAGAACTGAAGTGAACTGAATTCAGTGATGGGAGAGGGAGGGGGTAGAGAGAGAGAGAGAGAGAGAGAGAGGAGGGGAGGAGGAGGGGTGACTGGAGTGTGTGTGAGAGAGAGAGAGAGACACAGAGAGAGAGTGAGAGAGAGAGAAGTGCATCCAGCTCTCAGTCATTCATCTCTCGGGGAGAGGAGAGGAAACTACAGCAGGACGGGAAAAGAAACAGTTTTTTGAAAAACGAGGAAGATATTTTAAAAAGTTCTGACTTCAGAAGCCTCCTCCAGCTGCAGTTTTCCTTTTCATCATCATTTCTTTTAACACCCAAAAATACTGCGCTGGTGCAAGTATTTCACATCGCTCCTTCTACTCTGGGTGGAGGTTCTTCCACTTCTTCTCCTCCTGCAACTGAGGACAGTTTTCTGTCTCTGAAAACTGCAGACATAAGAATCAAAAACGCCAAAACTGTGCCTGTTGTTGACAGGATCGCTACATCACAAGCATCTCCTGCAACTTGAGAGTCTTTGAAACTTGGACAGAGAGAGCGGAGCCCTTCGATGCAGCGTGCGTGAAGGCACTGATTGGTTGTTTTTTTTTGGGAGGTGTAGGAGGAGGTGACTTCAGGAGGACGCACCGGGATCAGAGCGCTCCTGGAAGAGCTCTGGGAAGAAGAGGAGGAGGAGGAGGAGGAGGAGGGCGCGTCACGCTGAGAAAGAGCATCCTCCCAGCCTTCTCGCTCCCTAGAAACACACACCCTTAAGACAACAGGGCCACAGTAATCTTATAAAATTACTGTAAAGGGATATCAAGTATTTTAACAAAATAACGCCCTGCAGTACCATAAAGTAAGACATTAAAAATATTAAAGTACAGATAAATTCATCACTGGGTTCCACAGACACACTACAAGCCATTAAAGGGATATTGTAGGGATATTATAGGAATACTGTAGTTTATTTGTCAGAGGCACACACGGACACCCAGGACGCCCAGCACGCCGCCGCAGAATGGATCTCCCTCCAATCAGAGGTAAGCATAAATTCATCCTGTCGCCATCCGATCTGCTGATGAACTATTGATGATTTGCGTGACCTTGGAATGAAAAAAGTTCCACTGGGAATTTTTGATGAAATAAGGAATTATTCGAAAGAGTTGTTTAGCTTTGCAAACAGGATTTGCATCTTGGAATTGGATTTTTTAGTTTTTTACTTCACATTCAGGAAGCTACCTTAGAGAACAACACTCACAACTGCAGAAATTTGATGGGAACGTGTTAGCAGTGATGCAGGACATGAACTGAAGTTCTTAAAGGCATATTAAAACAAATCTTACAGGGGGCTCTGAAAAATCCGTGGGATAAAATGGAAACCTGATGCAGATGAACAGGATGTTCTCATGAATATTTGTAAAATTTTCTTTTCTATTTTGTAGCATTGCTACAAATTTGTATTTTCATTTAATTAATACTAAAATTCCCAATTTTTTCAGTTTTAGCTCGGTCTTTTGGCTTTCTTCACTGGTCGGGTTCACGAAAAACACACCACCAAGATGGACTTTTATATCTAAACTCACGAGATCTGGTATAACATGAAACAGAAAAGTGTGCAGAACTTGAGCTTTATTTCAGTATCGAACTGTTTTACCTGCTCGGTCGGTCTTCCCTTGTTCCCGAATCCTCTGCAGGCACACACGAGAGATATAGATGAAGAGGAGGACAGAATTGTTTTAAGCTTCGACACAACTCATCAAAATCAGCCGCAGGAAGCTTCCTCCTAAATATCTTGTCACTATTTGATTGGTTTTCCGATTACGTGGCTGGTGATTTGTTCAAATAGATCAAATCTTAGTCAGATATATTTCTGTCCCTGCCCCGTTTTCCATCTCTTGTCTTGGCTGGTTGGTGAGGAAACAGTGAAGGATGGTTTTTATTTCATGTTTTGTCATTTTTAAATTCCATCAAAATCGCTGCTTTATGAAAATAAATTATTTCTCATTCTAGATATCTTCTAAATATCACTGTGTGTGTGGTTTGGCCTGTGGATGGGTGAAGTGATGGCTGTCTGTCTGTGAGCGTGTTAACTGGCACCTCCTTTGCCCCTGGCGGACAGCTTGGTCCAAGATATCATTTTATTAGTAGTGAAGGTGAATTCGTCACGTTCACAGTAACACGCAATTTGTATTTTTACCGACTTTTGGGGGAAGTTGGGCGACTTCAAGCAAACTCTTCAGAATCACTGTGAGAGAGCACATTTGTGAACGATCCTCCCAAATGGAACAAAGTGAAATAGTCATATTAACTGATTGTTAGGCTGCATGTTAACATTAGTCTCCGTGTGTTTTAGCAGATTGTGTGTGTGTGTGTGTGTGTGTGTAACTGTGATGGGGACATGTGGGGTTGGGATTGATTGTCCTCAAGGTCGGATGCAGAATGTCAATACCCATCTCCGCTGGGGTGGGACTGGAGGGGCGGGTGGATGAGCAAATGATGGGACGGACTGATGGGGGGCAGGGAGAGAGAGAAAGAACGTGAATGGGATGAGTGGAGCGGTAGCGTTGGGCGGAGGGATTGACCAGGGATGGATGGATGGATGGAAGGGAGGGGACAGTGCATGTGGAGTGGAGGAATATGGCGGAGAGATGAATGAATGATGAAATGGACGGATGGTTGGAAGGATGGGGAGAGGGAGAGGATGAATGGAGATGGAGGGGTTTTTTTATGCCACAGCAGAGGAGCTAATGCACTGACTAATGCACCAGAGAACCACAAACTTGTGGAAAGAGAGAGAGAAAAGATTCACAGTAGAAACAGTTTGTAAAAAAGAAAAAAATAGACAGAAAAGACTGAAGAAATGAATTTAGTCTGAAACGAGAAGTCTTCTGTCTTCTTGAACGTAATAATGCTCTGCATTTCCAGAAATACAGTAAAGTACTGTACAAGTGTGTATATATATATATATATATATATATATATATATATATGTATACTGACATATATATGTCAGTTTTACTTTGTTTCTGACTGAAAACAACAGTTCATAAAAGCAAACAAAAATGTGCTGAATGATTTGCAGAATGAACAGCTGGCGTGGCTGAAAAGACAAAATAATGAACGACACCTACACACACTCAAAATTTAAAATCAGAAGAAATTCAGCTCATCAAAGTGCAGCAATTAGCGCTTAGCAACAGGAAGCAACCACCGGGGCAGAGTTTGTGCTGATGTCTTAGCGTGTAGTTCCTCCAAAGGCCACCAGATGTCTCAAGAAAAACTACGACTATTGAAGTGACATTTTTCCATACAAAGTTAGTCTCAACTAGCGCTGAACTGTTTAGTGGACTGATTGATTAAAAATCATGTCATTAACAAGCCAACAGGTCAAAATATTTGCTGGTTCCAGCTTCTCAAATGAGAGGATTTGTTGCTGTTCTTTGTTTTATACGACTGTCAATTGAACATTGAACAGATTTTGGAGTGCTGGTCGGACACCATGTTTTCAGACATTTAACTGACTATATGATTAATTTAAAAAAATATTTGATGGATTATCAACAACCCTTGTCTTAACAGCCAGTTTTAGTGCTTATAATGCTTTCTTGCTTGCTTTTGTAAGAACATATAAAGGCTGAATAAAGAGTCCATAGTGTAGCTTACATGCTCAAACCTGTAGGGAGACTAGCTCTACTGCAGGACTTTCTGATAAGATGTCGTATAATGCTCAATAAGGAGTCAATTCGGGGATGGTGTTTGATTGACAGATCTCTAAGGCTACAGTGCTGATGCTCGACCCAGTCTCCGTCCCCGTACCTTTGGCTTTCTGTCTAATACAACAAGTGGTAATTCCAAGCTGTGAATTTTAAATTATGTCTTCAAAGACGCCACAAATTTAGGCCCCTGGTGGATGGTGTTATTCAGACTTAAATCCTTGATAGCAACAGCAATGGCTGCAAGAGTTGGAGCCACAGTGTCCAGAGACAGAAAAAGCAACAAGTCTGTGTTCATGATACGTTGATAAGTTAAATGAAAGTTTGCTTGCTAATGTCTGGAGCACTTTTTCTTTCTGTTTGTGTTTTGAATGTGTACGATGCCAGCAGCATTCAAATAGAAGTTGAAGGTCTCGACTCTCTTTCAAAACAAGCTCAACTGTACACATAATGAACCAACTACTGTAGAAGAAGAGGCAGTTTTTGCCAGCAGAAGCCAGCAGTTACTCATTCATGGAAAGCAAAATGAACCTAGGTCAAACAACAGTTGAGGAGTACCCGAGAGGGTAAATCATGCTCATCTGAAGTTTCAGGCACTTGCATCACACTCCCACTGCTGCCAAACTCTGACCTTGCAGAAACAGTCTGGTCTTCTAAAAGCTCCTGAGATGACTTTTTTTTTTCTCCTCTCACAAGAAGAGAGAGAAATACGTTTTCCACCACAAAAGAACCCTGATGGAGAAATTAGATTCCTTGTTTCTCGAAGATGCTTCAGGGATTAAGTCGACTTTAAAAACTCCCCCCTGTAACACCAAAGTCAGTTCAGAATTACGGGAATCACTGCTTTGTAAATGTTCAGTGACTGTTAAAATTAAAGTTTTCAGGAAGGTAAAAACTTCAGATATGAGGACAAAGCTGAAACCTAACCTTAAACATGCTCAGTTTGTGCTACTGTCACAAAATCCGATTGTGGTTAATGGTAAAGGACTGTACCACAGGGTAACAGTTACCAAAGCTCTGTCCAAGAACCAACCTGCCCTGGATCATATGTAACTGAGGTAAGACACCTAAAAGGTAAAAAAAGTTTTTTTGCACCAAAATAACTTTTTTTATTTCAGATGAAAGATACTGTAATCGAGGTAGCTGCTCATGATTAAGCCAAATTCCTTTATTTAATTCAGTTTATTTAAGTTTACTGTAGGTATTGTGCCCTTTTCTGGTCAGTGTTTCGCCATAAATATTTACAGCCCATTCTCTATAGGAAATTACATTCATCGGATTATTCTGCAAAACAAGGTTACTTCCTGTGTCAACATTCAGAGTCCATGCAGGAAGTAGTGTTGGTTTTGTGAACGTAACACCAGCCTGAAAACAGTGTTTCTCTTCTCTCGTTGAAAGCCTGTTTCACCTCTGACTGCATCCAGCATCACTGATGGGTGTGGTTGGGTCAGAAATGTGCTCTGTTGCACCTGTAACCACACCCAACAGTGATGTCACAGGGTCCTAGAGTACACCTGTACATCACTGCAGCAAGGTGAGAGGTTAAACCACCGGAGGTCAGCAAAAAACACGATTATCAGGGGGTGTTAAGTTGCTCTTCAAAGAAAAAAACATCCGGTTGTTATTTCTTAGCAGCGGGGAAAGACCTTGAAGACAAAACTTACACTAAACTCCAACAGTTTATTCAATTTGGGTGAACGTGGCGTCAAATAATATCCAAAAACGACTACTTCCTCCCCAGCTGTCTCTCACGCTGTCCTTCTCTGTAGCTTGTTTTGACTTTTCCCATCTTTCTTATCTGTCTCACTGCATCTGGCCCCACCACTTTCATTTTTATCGTCATTAGTATCACCATCCCTCACTCATTCACTGCCTCTTTCCTTCCTCTTTTCCGCCCTCCCCTCTTCTTCTCTCCCCCCTCTCCCCCCCTGCCTGGACTTGCTGGTCTGCAGTGTCTATTTCAGTCTTTCCGTTGGGGTCAGATTCGGCACATCCGGTATCTCATCCAGTTTATTGTCATTCAATCCTGCTGTGCTCCCGGAGGGCATCAGGAGGAAGGCCCCTGGGTCTTAGTGCCTGACGGGCCTCACGCACAGACACACACAATCACAATCACACACACACACACACACAGTCATACACACAGAGAGAAGCTGGCAGTGCTGTAGTCAAATGTTTTGACATTATGAATCTGCGGGTTAAAATCTTCTTATATACAACTCCTGGACTTACTCTCTTTTTTTTTTCCAACTTTGACTAATTGGATTTTAGCGATTTCATATTATTTCTTCTTTTACACAGTTTTTAAAAGCTTTTTGTGTTGACTCTGTGCAATAGAGACACCCCGGTGAGAATTTACAAGTACAGTCTATTACTTCTCTCACACTTTTAATGGCATTAGACAACAAACGAACATGATTTCCATCACAGTGAATCAAAAATACACAACTTGATTCCTGCAGAGAGACCTGACCTGGGTCCTGAGTCAGACTGGGTGCAAATTATATTCAGTGTAACTGGGTCGGTAAGGGTTCAGTTCTTTGGGTCTTGGGTTGGGTTTGTTATTTTGAAAAGTATTCTTGCACAGGGGGTTTGGGTGGGTTTTCCACTGGTCTGTTTCAGAGCAGGTCAAAAATGTTGACATTTTGAAGTATTTTTTGTATACGGTATGTTTACTCAAACCTTACCACCTGACAAGAACAGTGATATCGGACGATTCTGCAAAAAACAAAATGACGTTCAACAGCAGCATTTTTCACATCCAGTGCAGATGTTAACAACGCTTGCATTTTGCAAAATCTGCGCATGTCAACGTTAAGATTAGGGAAAGATCGCGGTTATAGTAAATAAGCAATGTTTATTGTTTGGCAACTACAACACTCGGTTGAGGTTTAGAAAGATTGTGGTTACAGGATAATTAAAAGTCAAACGTTCATTTTTGACATGCCCATCCACTAACTTGACCTCCACACCCCCACTTTCTGCCTCTCTACGTATGGGACACAATGCTTCACACATGCTGGACTGGTAACAGCTGCAGACTTTGAAGATGAGGTTTTACTGTTGCAAGCAAAACACAACCGACAATACGCTGATGAAATACGATGCATGACTGAATTTAAAACTACCAAAAGGTTTACAAAGTTGTTAAGACAGCAGCAACTCCAGAACCACTAAAAGAATCGAAATACTGCTTCCATGTTGATTTATTATTAATTTTACACTTAATATGTCCATTCTAAAGAATCAGGGACTTTACTTTCATACAGGAGTATACGTTAGGAAGACAGATGATAAAATGCAAATCTATACAACAATTGAACTAAATGTTAATACACTCAATAATGAGGATGTATGAACACTCAAATCAGGCTCAGCATTGGCGTACAATAAAACCTGTTATCTTAACAGGGTTATTCTACTGTATATATGATTCAATAGGACAGAACAGAAGATCTCTCCCAGGCTTGTTTCGACTCATAGACGTGCTCCTTGTGCCACCCAATTATGTGCAAAGCTCACCCATTACAGTGTTTCTGGCTACTGATATATTCATATATTCTTAGGGTCAGTTTATTGTGACTGTTTTAGTTCATTTAAAATAAAATTAGTTTAGTGTTTCTTTGCCAGAATTATATCCTGGCACTGTGGGGGAGGCTTTCAAACTGGATTTAGATCATTCAGACCATCATGTAAGGAGATAAAATTTACAGAATATGAACCAGAATAGTTAAATTAATAAATATATTATGAAGAAATACAGAGGTCTTGTCAAGTATTTGTTAGGGGGAGTGGGGTTGCGCTGGGGGAACTTAGACTCATGACTTTAGTATTTGTAGAATCCTGGCTACAGCTCTGTTACAGTCTGGACTTGTTGGACAGCTGGCTTTTCTTACTTTCAAAATTGTTCGGCTCCTGGATGCACAGAGATTAGATTAATATTGATCTCCTCAGTTGGAAGCGTATTCTCCAAAATGTGTTGCTTTAAACTACTTGTTGGGTTATTCATTGACTGTGATGTCACTGCTGAGCTGCACTTGTCAAGTATTATTTCTTATTAAAAAGCCAAAAAGCAGAGAAGAGATCGGAAAGTAAAGGGAGTAAAGGACAGGACAGCAGAGAAGGGATGAAAGGGGAGAGTGAAGGGAGGCGGTGAAGGTGATGTGAGGGGAGGAGAGGAGGTGAGAGGATATAGGGAGAGAAATGAGAGGAAGGGAGGGGAGATGAGAAGAAGACAGGAAAGGAGAGGAGAGGAGAGGAGAGGGCAACCCCTCCTCATTCCAAGGCGAAGGGTCACTGCAGTCAGTTTTAAAATAGCCTGAAACCATGATGTCATCGGTGAGGGATGCAGCGACGCTCTGTCCATTAAACGCCATCGACCATCAGCAGGTCGAGTCCAGACTCAGCGGAAGTTAGAGAGTCAGCAGGCAGACGAAGGATCAGCACAGTTTATACGTTTCTGTTTACTTTTGACATTTAAATCACTGAGTTTCTTTGTTGTTGTTGTTGTTTTTTTTACCTGAAACTGATTTTTTACTTAAAAAGTGGCCAGTTATAGTCAGCTACCAGAGACAAATAGATATTTGTGTGTGTTTGAAGTTTATTATCACTGGTTCAAGTATTTTAGCTCACAACATTTTTATACAGATAAACTTCTGTTTTGTTGATTTCCTGCTCCTGACGCTTTGTTACTCTGCCGCAATCTGGTGGCTCTCACTGAGCTTCTTTTTTATTTGACACAGGCAGAAGAACAACTGGGTTTAGTTTGCATGAACAATGACGGCTAAAGAGACAAAGAAAAGACAGGGTTTCTGCAGGGTTCATCAGGTTCAATTTAAGACTTTTAAAGAACTTTTTAATACCACGTAGAATATAATTTAATACCTTGTATGAAAGTGTGGTGAAAAACCAATTATTTATTACTGCATCACATTTTTTCAGTGCTTCCCAGCAGTATATAACAACAAGTTCTAATGATATATTTAATTAGATTAATACGACCTGGACCCAGATAAGCGCCATCAAATGTATGGATGGATGAAGTGAATTTAAGTTTTTGCTATAAGCAACACTTTCCCATTATGAGACGATGAGTTTCCAGTTACTGTAGCTAACAGTAGTCACAGTAAATGCTACAGGTCTGACGGAGCTGACTCACAAAAAGGACTGAACAGCCTCCTGCAGCACAATCAATGATCACAACAATCCCACTTTTTAGATGTGTAACGTCTCCTCACAGCACACGAATTGAAAAAAGACATTTTATAACTAACATTACTTCATACAGCAGCAAGAGAACATTAAGCCTTTTTTAGATTAAATTTAAGACCTTTTTACACCTTCTAAGGCCTCATTTTGAGGAAACTGAATTCAGTGGTTTTTGCGAAGCATGAATGCCAGCAGTTACACTGCAGACAGGAGCACCAGTTAAAACCTGGCAGTGTAAATGGTGATTGGGCAGCAGACAGAGAGAGTGAATACAGTGTGTGTTTTTGTGGAACAGAGTGATGAAGGAGTGTGTGTTTGTGTGTGTGTTTGTGTGTGTCTGTCCCAGAGCAGAGGCTCAGTCATTACTGATACTCCCCCAGCACAAAGGTCCGTCCTCAGGTTACCACCGACAGCCTCTTGAAACACCAGCTCTCTCTCTGTTTCTCTCTCAGTTTGGTTTAATTCATCACAGAAAAAAAGAAAGATGCAGGTAAAACGAAAACACTAATCCTTTCTGTCACCATTTCTCTGCCCCCAATATGTCATATCCTGTAAGTACAGTGAGATATCACAGCATGTGTACGATGAAAATAAAATGTCCACCTGTAGTAGCTTAAGACAAACCAAATTTTAGAAGAGTAATTTGTTAACTTGTTTGTTGTCTTAATGTCTCAGCTTCCGGTGCTCCCTCGAATTTCTTGTTATTCCTGCACAATGACACTTTTTCCTTTAAAGTGTCGGGCACCAGCTTGAGAGAGAGAGACACAGAGAGGATGGATGCTTGTCCCATCCTCTCTCCTCTGAGCCAGATGGATTGTCTACTAAATAAAACACTCATTGTGCTGCCGGCCATGTTGGTTCAGTTTTACTCATAAACCTGCTCCCCCTGAAGTTTCCCCTGAGCCACCTTCGCATCAATGATGAAGGATGCATGTGATCCAAATATGAAAGTTGAGATTCTAATTATTCTGCTGATGACATACAGCATAAGTCAAATTTACCAGAAGACCAGAGTATTTGATGAGAAAGTGTCAAGTTTTATTTTATGAACTGTGCTTTTGCAAATAATCCAGGCAGACATTAAAAAAATTGGTGATCAGGAAAATTTGGTGATCACAGCAGTACTGAAATATTATATATATACATACATAACATAGAAATGTTTTTTAATTTTTTGAATAAAATATAATTTTCAGTTATTTCTACCCAATAATCAGTTTTCAGGTGTAACTGAGCAGTTGAGTTTTAAGAAAAAACAAAAAGATCAGATCAGATCAGTTCTTCCCTGATATAAATCAGAAAATGAGCCAACATTTCTAATTTTAAACTCAATTTTAGTTGGGTAAAGTTTGTGTACAGTTACTCTGTGACGCACTTCAGAAGTTTGGCTTATTTTAGTGAATAAAAAGGGCTTAGTAGAAAAGAAACTATTTTATTCAAACTATGGTTGAAAAGAATTCTGCTGTGATGTTGGTACTGAGACTCGCCTATGTCTGATAACATGAAATAAAATGAATGCGGACTAACTTTAAAGAGTATAAGTGAAGTAAACCAGTAACAATTGTAATTAACTTTGGGTTATTATTATTTTTTTGAGAGGATAAAATATGCCCTTATCTATGGGTAAGGTGTAGCTTAAATAAATATGGGTGTCTTGGCACAAAATAAATCCAAACCCAACTTAAGGTTGTTTTTTTCCCCATAACGGAAAGTTTTTGAGAAACACAGTAAGTTCTAAACATGCACGGCATTTTTAGACAATTTCTGAATTTCACAGTTTGTGAGGTTATTATCTGACAAAAGAGTTAGCTAAATAAGTAACTGCTGTGGTTTGCATCCCCCCCACCCCCACCTCTACTGGAAGATGTATCCGTGGAAACCATGTTTGAAAAGTCAGCTACCCAGAATCCTCACACGATCACACACATTAAAAGGGAGTGGAGATTTCTTGTAAACAAACAAAACATTATGTTTATCCTAACAGGCATGTCTTCTTCTTCTTCTTCACTGTCTTTGTTGGCGCATTGCAGCATACCTTGGTGTGTTACTGCCACCTGTTGATCAGTGGAATAGTGTGACACCACTGGTAGGACTGTATATCGCGTTACTCGTATGCATGTGCGTCCTCGTGCACAAGACAAACGAAACGGGGACCCACTCAGAGAAAAACAGCTCCACGGCGCTACCAGAGGTCTAAAACTCCACAGGGAACCTTCAGCACACGTGACACAGAAAACATGCACTGCCCTCAGCTCCGCTTGTAATGTGAGAGGGGAGGGTGCTGCCTGCTCCGCCCTCCACCATCCTCTAACACACACACAGCTCACATCCCAGCTGTTGCCAGAGGATTGATAACAGACACTCCCCAGCAGAGCCAGACTGAGCATCACCACCCAAAACAAATGTAGCCCACCGCGAAGCCGATTCAGGTCACGTGCCCGTGCTGACACCAGGGCCATAGAGACCCAGGTTATTTTCCTCCTCAAGTAAAGTAGTGGCCACTTTTCTCAAGTTTGTATCTCCTTGGCTGCCAGTGTGGGAAAAATATGGCGCTCATCATTTAGGTGACAGCTACTGACTCCCATGATTCATGGTTCTCACAGTAATAAAACCAGTTTTTCCTTCTCAGTGAGGTTCAGGTTTGGTTTACAGTGAAAGCTTTTCACTGGATGCATATTTGGATGGATGAAAAAATTATATTTTCAATATGGATTAATCTGATGTTTCTTTTCTCGAATTAATTTATTCATCGTGTGGTCGATAAAATGTCAGAAAAAAAGTAAAATGCACATTATAAGTAATTCAATTTACGGTCAGTTAGTACATAAAGTGAATCCAGATGATTAACAAGTGTCAGAATTGTTGTTGCTTTGTTTTCTGATGAGCAGCTTGGTTGCCAATTAATTGACTAATCGTTTCAACACCTGTTTGCTTTGTTTGAGTTTAGACTCGAATCTGAACTTGAATGGACGCTCCACTACATTTTTCCATCCTTGGTGCCGTAATCTCTAACTTTTTGACATGACTTGCAGTATTTGTGCCGCGCTGGGGGGATTGGCAGCGGTTAGCTCAACCAGTAAGTAAATATGAGGTCATGGAAATGGACGGCAGGCCTCTTCTTTTTAACAATTAGATGGGCTGATAGGCGGGCAGAGTAAGAGCGAGCCGCGGCCACCGCTCTGCCTGATGAGATTAGTCACCAGGACTTCTCCTCTCTCCTCGGACTAATTTGAAAATGCATCCTCATCTAACCAACCTGGGCCTTCTTATCTGCTCCTTTATAGCTGGACCTCTGGAAGGAGGAGACTGAGTGGTAGATACTGAGAGACGCTGGAGGGTAGAGCACCTTTATGCTCAGACTGCCATAATTTGCTCAAAAAAAACAAAAAAACTCCCCTGGGAAAGCCTGGAGGACAGGAAGAGGGTTTTTTTGTTTTGTTTTATTTTTGTTTTTACAGCCCGGCTTGCTAATCACCTCTCCTTCCCTCCCAGTGATGGATTGCCCTTCTTGGGTTTCATCCACGTCCCACCCATCTCCTCTCTTATTGCTTTTGCACTGCATTTTCCTGAGGCCGCTCGTCTTTTTTCTGCTTTTGTATTTAACTGTTTAAGGCAATAATACAATGTGACAATATGACAAAAGGAGGGATTCTGAGCAATTCTTTTAAATTGTTGCTGTTCATCTTAATTTACATGTGTGAAGAGTTTGGTTTGATGTCACATATAACAGATAACAGGGGTTCACAGTTAACTGAATATCAGAAACAATAATTCAGGAAGAAGAAGAAGACATTGGGCTGGACATTGTGTGGACAGACACAGGGACAGACAGATTTTTGCTTTGGATAAGACTGAAGTCTTCTTTGGATTTTGGGTTTGGGAGTTTTTGTTTCGCCGCTGCTCAGGTGGTCTCTGCTGCACATGCAATCTACCCAGTTCTGAGCCAGTAGTAATTAACAGCAAGACCATAAAGTAAACCGATTAAGTGTCTCAATTCATCAGCAGAGGATTAGCCATGATTAAGGGCTGGAACGTGCCTATCTGGGCTGCATGTAAGCAAACGTGCACAGGTGTTGTTCGGAGACATTCGCAAAGTTTCTTACTACAACATGCTTTTTCTTTTCCATGTCAAACCCACAGCAACAGAAAGTCGATCAAGCGATCAGTTTGGCTCATCTGGTTACCCATAACACCCATCTCTGCGTAGATCCACACTTTTACGTGTACCTTTGCGGGACAATATTTCCAGCTTAACAGGAAGCAAGAAAAATATAATTAACCTGCTAAGACCAAGCAGAGAAACACGTTGGTCTAAAGGTCTAAAGGTCGGGTTACGGTCGAAAGAAACTTGTTTGTGCGTTTTGTTGTCCGACCACATCGTAAGCCAAAAGTGTGTATAGTTGTTCCAAACAGCCACACTCACAGGCGGGGTGAAAACTCCTAGAGAGGGGAGACGTGTTGTTTTAATACCTCAGTTCTGCACACTTTGACAGTTTTTCCTTGAAGGCATTCATAATGTCATACTCATGAAAAATAACAGAAGTTGTGAAGAATGAAAAAAGAAAGCTTGAGAGAGAAGTTTAAAGGACTTTCTCACGTCCAGACACCTGGCCGATCGCTGCGCGAGGCGGGAGTGGATGTCAGATTGTTGGTTTCGGAGAGTTACAGAAAACAGCTGGACGCATCTCCTCCAGTTCCGACGTGGGAAAGATGTGGGGGAGGGGGTTTCAGAGGAAGGGATCATATGCAAAAACAGATATCTCCGTTTTTATTTATTTTCCTACGTCATCACATCAAAGTGATGTCGGTTTATTGATTTTAAGAATGGCGTTTATCTGTTTTTGCAAACGAACACTTCAGATCGTGTTTGACGATCCGGCAAGCACTTTACTGAAGCATACTCACACCTTGATCACAGTGACCCATCCCATCAACCATACTCCTTGACAGAGGGTGGCGGTAATACATAAATCACTTTGTTATCAGATGACTTTCATCGAACTAAAAAAAAGGAACCAGACATGATCTGTTTCTGTTTTGTTCTGGCAGGTCAGTGTAGATGTGAACCGTAAGAAAACGATCTGAGGAACATAAATGTCCCTTGATACATTAACAGCACATCATGAATGTGTCTGTATTCACGTGGACGTGGCCTAAGATGGTTATTTGCTGCTGCTCCCTCTTGCCTCCCTCCTCCATCTAATCTCATGATCTGAGCTGCTTTAAATGCATTTCCATTTGGCCTCATTACTCTGTGAGAGGACTGGCACCATGTGAGGAGTGAGCGCGCTATCTCTCCCCCTTGGCCACTTGGCAAGACTGCTGTTTCTTTGTGTATGTATAGCTGAGCGTGTATGTGTGTGTATATATATGAGGATACAGTATTTGTGCATGTTGGCTGGGGAGGGTTTCTACCGTCTTCATCATACACACAAATACAAAGAAACACATTTTCCTTCCAAAGCGATCAACAGATATCAAGCCATCAGTTTTTTTTCTGGACTTCTGTCTTTTCATTCGGGACTCATCTGATGTCTGAGCAGGAAATCAAATCAGCTGCATATTCAACTAGACTTGGAGCTTTTATTTAATTTACTCTTTTTGGCTCATGCATTTACTGTACTAGTAAGCAAATTTATGTTTACCTTTTAAGCATTTACTTACAGTCTTACCCAGCATTACAATGAGTAGCACTATATGCTATCATGTCAGAGAGCGAACCAAGCGAAAATATTTTAAATTAAGCAAGAAATTTGCATGTTACAAAAGCTTGGGAGAGGGACAAGGAGTGACATTAATGTGAAAGCCTTTTCTCAAATAATGTCTTTTTAAGAAACTGAAAAAGATCGAAATCGACTTTGAACCAGAAAAACTTGGACGTACAGTAGTACCATTTTTTTTCTGAAAGGATTGTTTGGAAGCCTGGAGATTGGTTTTACTGCTCATCACTTACTGAAAACCCAAATTTTGTCAAAAGGCAGGAAACCTTGTTGTCACTGAGGGTCCAAAAACCACCACATTAACTGTGATAGGCTAATACACCCTAAAACAAATCCCTCTTAAAAGGATCGGTTCACCCCGTTTCCAAAAAGATGCATTTTTCTCATTAGCCTCAGTAGTGTAACCAGATACCTTTGGTTTTGGTTTGGCACACTTTCCAGTGAAAACAGTTCACAAAGAAGCACTCCTAGAGTTGATTTCTTACTTTTTAATAGGCAGATATTGGTAGCCATTACAGAAACCACGTCTTAAAGCATCTCTGTACTGGCTTCAGCATTAGTAGTGGTTGCTGCTTGGTTGGAACCACAGACCAAAACTCAAAGAGTACTTTATATTTATCAACTAGTTTTCTAAAATAAGGCATGTTTTTCAGTAAGATTTTGCTGAATGGGACTGATCCATATATTTGAGCGGTCTTGTAAAGCCTAGCAGGTAAACTAAAGGCTCCGGACTTTCCACAGGAAACATGTCTGTTGACTTATAAACAACAAGAATTAAACCTGTTCCTCTGTAGTCTTTCTAGCTGCTTGGCGATGCTGCCAGCCTCTCTGTCTGCAGGTGGGTTTCCTCCGTGGCAGCTGCAGCTGCGTTCAACAGATGCTAAATTACAGTGTGGACCTTATGGTCGTATCTCTCTGGCTCTGGCAGGCTAATAATAGCGTTAGCCTGAGCAGTGGAGGACCTCCGCGGTCATGATGACATGGCTGATGGTTGTGTGGAGGCTGTGCTGCCAAAAGCCATCTTTGATCAAGTGCTGCTTAAATATTTGGAAAGTACTATGTAGGCTACTGTTTGCTGTATGTAATGTGGTCTCCTCTCCCTGCCAATAATCTTAATTTGTTTGCTTTTTAATAATTAAGAGATGTTTATTACTCTTTAGTTACTTGATTCTGTTCTTCTCTGAAAGCTGCAGGGTTTTTCTTGCTCAATAACCATTATTATAATGTCATAACAAACAGTTCTTTGTTATGACAAAATCAATGATTGTTTGGTCAGATGCAACAAGCTCTTTTTCGCCCTCGTTCTGTTTTGATTTGTTTCTTTCCCACTTGTCTGAAGAAAAGTTCAATTTTAAATGGTAAATTTTTGTGTGCTGTATTCTCAGAGCTCATCTGTCAATCAAACACTTGGCAGTACTATGATTCCTTCGCAGTTTGACTTTCTGTATGTGATACTTCTTGGTGTCCAGCCACTGTGGCTTTGTTTCACATGCTAACTAGGCAAATCTTTTTCGATTTATTTTAAACAGACCAGAAACAAAACACATCAGTTCCTGTGCACCAGAGGATTTGTTTAGAACAACAAATGGAAAATCTCTCATGGAGCAGAGAACACAGAATATAGCCTGGATTGTTCATCATGTTGATCCTATCATTTGGACCGGAGAAAATTAAGATATACATAAATGCACACGCCTTTGTGTTTATACTGAAACAATTGGCTGATTGGTTGATAGACAGAAAATTAACAATTCTGATAATTGATTCATCACTTGAGTCATTTGAAAATCTAAAATGCCAAACATTCACTGGATCCAGCTTCTCAAATGCTGAGAATTTCCTGTGTTTCATATTGTTGCTAATTGAATATCCATGTGTTTTGTGTTCGTCAGACAAAACAAGTAAAGATGTAAATTTAGGATCTGGGAACATTCACCCTTTTAGGACATTTAATATATTATAACATAATTATGTTCATCAAAACTATATTTGTGGATAACACGATTATAGATATGATGTAAGAATGCTCGGTCTGGAATCTGAGAGAATCTATCCTCACTGCTGTAACCTTACAATGACATAAACAAATAGTAGAATATACCAATACCCAGTCCTAGTTGTGCTAGTTGCAATAACATGAATAAAACTAGCATTCGTCTGTATAATAACAGGTTTGTCTGATAAATGACAGGCTGGAATTTGATGATGGAATCATTGGAAGTTGAATTCAATCGCTAACCCCTGTCGCTTCCTTCCTCTGTATGTTTGCAGGTTTATCTGATGTGCCGTGAGCGTTGGGAGCACCTTGCCCCAGCTCCGGCCTGCAGCCCTGGTGCCACCCAGCCTGGCTCACCAGGATGGACCCTCCTCATTCCTTCAGGATGGAGCTGGACGGGCTGGACCTCCAGCAGGTCCCAGTGCTGTCACTTGACCAGATACGTGCCATCCGGGCCAACAATGACTATGTGGAGAGGCCCGTGGCACTGGAACCGGCATCCCAGTCTGGATTTTTCTATGCCCATGATGACCGTTACCCTCATGGAGTATACCCCCACTACCCCCAGCCTTCCTTCCCCTCAGCCCTGCCCCGCAGCCAAAGTCAGCAGCATGCTCACCTGTCCCACCTGAGCCGTTCCAGTACTATAAGCTCTTCCATGTCTCGGACCAGTGCCGCCTCCGACCAGCGGCTACTGGCAGGGTTGACACCATCACACTCTGGCCTAGCTTCTGTGGTCCGTTCTCAGCCTAAAGGAGAACTCAAGCCGGATGTCTCGTTGGGTAAAGGCCTGACAGAGGACGAGGCTGAGCTGGGCCTTCATTTGTTCATCTGCGAGCGGTGTGGTCGCTGTAAGTGCCAAGAGTGCTGCGCCCCCCGCCGGCTGCCTTCCTGTTGGGCCTGCGGACAACGCTGTCTGTGCTCCGCCGAAAGCGCAGTGGAGTATGGCACCTGCTTGTGCTGTGTTAAAGGTCTGTTCTACCACTGCTCTGCCCAGGATGACGAGGATAACTGTGCTGACCGGCCGTGCTCCTGCGCTCCAGCCCACGCCTGTGCCCGCTGGGGCACCATGGGGCTGCTGGCGCTCTGCCTGCCCTGCCTCTGCTGCTACCCCCCTGCCAGGCTGTGCCTTGCCCTGTGCCAGTGTGCCCACGACCGCGCCACGCGCCCCGGCTGCAGGTGCAGCAATACCAACACTGTGTGCCGCAAGATTTCCGCCTCCAACCCTAACCCTGGTCATCCCTCGCTCCGTAGCAAGGCCCTGGAGAAGCCGTTATGACAGGCCTGGATGGGGGCCAGGTAACTCCATTTCCCCTCAGCCGTCGCCAAAGCAACGCTGTCGCCAACAGTGCCACAGCTGACATTGTGACGACAATGCCATTGTGACCCACCTACCTACATACGACAAGCCAACCAACCAACCAACCAACCAACCGTGAAGTGTTGTTCACCTAATGTACCTTGAATTTACTTCTTCTCCAGCTCAGGAGGGACCAAAGCTTTACTGTGCCTGTTCATGTTGGAGACTTCATGCCTAAAAACAAAAACTCATCCTGAAGAAGAAGAAGCTGTCGTGCTTTGCTGGACTGCCCTTCAACCTTAACTTCCAGACAGAAATCTCCTCTCTCCGCATTCTGTGGTGTAATCTGGACGTGTTAAAATCTATTTATTTATTGTTGAACCTCCTTCCGCCCCACCCTTTGCAAAGAGAACGCACGGAGCACAGAGACGAGCGATGGGCCAAATCAGGAAGGAAAGACGCATGTGGCGATGTGTATGGTCTATGCCAACAGAGCTTCTGTCCTCTAGAAAGAGAGAATCAGAAGAAGCATGGGAGACTGAGGACCACAATGACATTCAGAAAACTCCCCAAAAGACTGAAGATGAATGACTGAAGAAACCAACATTGTGCCGCGGTGAATATCAGACTGGGACTGAGCAAAGCACTAAGGCATAAAGTGAGAACAAAGACACTTGTAACACACCTGTAACAACAGTTTGACACCAAAAAAGGGACCATGCACTGTATGAACTGAGTGAATTTCAATGCTTTTAAGCTCATTTATAAAGGAAAAGCACTGTGAGGTAGATGGACTGTTTTCCCCAGCAGCCTAGAGCTGAATGGGGGGACTATTTAACCAGTGGGAGGGTGCATCCATTGGGACTAGGCAGCGTGCGTGTGTGTGTGTGTGTCCTCCTACTGTACAACAACCTGTGTATGTAGAGCCTGTGTGTATGTTGTTTTGTCAGCAGAAGAAGCCTCCTTCGTCTTATTTTTAGCAGTGCTGCTTCAGTGGAGCTCTGAGGGTCTGGTCGGGTTTCCTCCCGAAGTCAGTCTGTCGCCAACCTCCCTCCTCTGACCGACCTCCTTCACTGCCCCCACCTCCGTTCTTCTCTCCTCCTCTACCACACTTAATCCACTCTCCTCCCATCCTCAAATCAAATGCACATTTCTTTTAACCATCTTTGTTTCTCACTCTCATTTAGGCAGTCAGTTAGTACCTTGATCCAGAATGACTTACATTAGGCTAAACAGCTCCCAATAGGTTGAGTAAGAAGGAAAAAATCAAAGAATGGGCATGCCAGTCACTGTTTTTTGACTTAAATGTAATTTGCTAAGCTTTTTAGCATTCAAAACCTATGTTTCGGGTGTTAGGGGTAGTCAAGAGGACTTCTAAGCCACTAAGATCTAATAAAAATCAGTCAGCTGCCCTTGAAATGTGCAGAATTCAGAGCTTTTAAAAAATATTCTGACACAACTGTCAGGGTATTTTGATGGTGGTTGAGCTATACAATGGCCTCACCAGCAAATCGAAACAATCAAACTACCCTGGAGATCAAGGTTTGCGCAACACTCTGCTAGTTGGCCAATGGAAAAATGGAGTTCTGCAGCTTTGATGACCTTTGAATATCCCAGCAGTCTGCCAGGGTTAGCCCCACCCCTTCTCAGATGCTCGAGTGTGGAAGGTACTTTGAGAATATGGCGCAAGACCTTCATCAGCTTGATGAGGTTCAATTCAATTTGTTTTTCTCCGCTCATTCTCTCCTGAAATCACCACAGCACAAAAAAACAACAAAAAAAACAATTACAACCTAACCCAACCAGCGAAAGCCAGCCGACACAGGGCGTATTTTTCCCACACATCCATATATCCCTCCTGTCTCATCCGTCTCTCCGCTTACGCTCAGAGGGCTAAAAGCCTCCAGTTCCTGGTCCATAGAGAGTTGATCAAACAGGCAATTAGCTTCATGATAGCTCTTAATGGCCCGGAGAAGAATGGAGCGTGGGTGGGAGGGAAGTGAGGGGACAGGATGAGTGGATTTGTGGTGTTTGGCGGATGGACAGCTGATGGGGAGGAGAGGGATGCTGGGAGGAAAGAGAAAGGAGAGAGGTTGGATGGAGGGAAGAAAAGAGAGGATGTTGATGTCGCCATTAAGTCAGATGGAGACCATGCATGCTCTAAAAAAAATTTAAAAAATGAGCAGTGTGACTTTTTTTTTTCTTCTTAGGTTGAAATGACTTTCACCGCTTCTACTGAACTTATTCAGCACTTCAGGTCACGTAAATGCAACAACAGCGCGTGGCTCTTCTAGGGAGGAAGGAAGGATTCGAAGCTGATGAAAAACAACACACACACACAGCGTCAGGTGTGTGCACATGTGTGTGTGTGTGTGTGTGTGTGTACGCTTGTGTGTATGCATGTACATGTTTTTAAGCGTGTGTGTGTGTGTGTGTGTGTTCATGTTTGGATGCATATGGGCTTTTCTGTGTGTGTGTGTGTGTGTGTGTGTGTGTGTGTGTATGTGTGTCAGGTTGCGTCACCTAAGCACAGGCATACATACACACACACTGACCTGATTTGTTAAATGTTACTTTGCTATATTTTTATATGTAAATATGGGCTATTAACTGTATAACTATTTTTATTCTGCTTTATTTTGTTTCTATGAGATTGATATTATTACGGCTGTTTTCCATTATAGTGAATATTTACTTATTTACTGTCCACTTGTGATCAATTCAGGAACTTTTGGGGCAACTCTGACACCAACCATTGAACAAGGACTTGAGAAAGTGCTGTAGCATCAATTTATTACCACGTCCTTTAGTATATCTCAGTATTACGGCTTGGTTTTGAACCTTTTTGCCCGAAAGTGAACAATTCTTCTCAGATGTGTAACATCAGTGCAGCTGTGATCAGTGCTGCATGTAGTAGAGAGCTGCTGCAGCTTTCTGCTGCATGGAACAGTTTGATACACTTTAAAACAAAAGGCCTCAGTATGCTTCAAACGAAGTGCTTGTCGGTTCATCTAACGGCGCTTTATACCTTTTTTCTGATGGTAGAATTTAGAGGCTGTGTCAGATCATTTTTCTATAGACAATCCAACAACCATGTGGTGCAGAAGTGTGTTTAAAAGTCTCTCTTTTTTTCATGCTTTTTAAATTTTTCCATTAATTCTTCGATTTTTATGATTCCACATGGTATAAACACTTTTGCCTTTGGTGTGGTCAAACAACACGTTGTACCAACGTGCACGTTTGAAGCATACTGAGGTCTTAAGGCTTATAAGGAGTTTGTACATTGACAGAACTACTCGACCTTCCAGGAGGTGGAGGAGGAGAAGGAGGGGGTTTAAAATGGGTGTCCTGATTAATCAGGACAAAGCAAAAATGTCAAAGAAAGCAAAGTTGTTAGAGAATATTCACCAACCAACGTGAACTCCAATACAGTAACCTAAATGTTGTTTTAATTCATGTACTATGGTTTATCTCTCATTGGTAGAGCATCATAAAACAAGTAAAACAATAAGCATGACTTAGTGAAGAGTGGTAAGAAATATTTTAATGCTATTTGCTTTCAAGGTGTGTGAATGTTGCCCCAAATGTTCCTGCGATCATCACTGGTTTCACTTTGATAGACGGGTTGGCAACTGTGGAGGACACGCTCAATTCAATTTTTCTTTTTTAAATGTTGCAACTTTCTCCACTTTTAGCGTTACCTTGACATTATAATTACAATTATTATTTTTAGAAGTATTGGCAACCAAAAAATCATAATCTATGTAATTGACACCTATTAATGCAAATCACCCGGGTTGACATTATGTCCACATTAATGCTGATGAATTTAAAAACTTTCTTTCCCCACATGTTCACTTTTCACGAAGACGCGTTTTCGAACACCCAAAGCAGAACAAGTGGATACATGGGAAAATGCCAGTTCCATGCAGTGGTGTGAACAAAAGGAGAAACTGAGCTTTTCGAAAACGCTGATGTATGCTCGCCACGGGAGCCATTTTTCATAATTCGCTGGCACATTCTATCCTGCATGCATGCTCTGTGAATGACAAACAATGCTTCAGAAGCAGCTGAAAACCACTTGGCGGCCATGTGCAGGCGCTGCTGGGTCAACTGGTGTGCTTGATAGAAATAACAACCACTTTTCTATTGTTGTGGTGTTTGAAAACAATAATGTGAACAGAAAACTTTCAAAATGGAAACTTTGTTTTCAAATTGAACTGCATTACTGTGGTCATGGCCTCAGATGGGTTCCACACACACACACACACACACACACACACACACACACACACACACACACACACTCTGTCTTCTCTACATTGGCTGGATGACTTCAGTCAGATCTTGGTGCTTGGGGAGATGACTTGAGGAACATTTATTTGTACCCGGATTGTTTTCTATCTGAGCT
>NTHP01000415.1:459822-472755 GCA_003416845.1 Oplegnathus fasciatus | reverse complement strand
TGGGGGGGGGGGTTGACAAACTGTCAACCAATCTGCACATTAAAGGCATGTCCACGTAGCAGCGACATAAAATAAAAGCAGACGTGATTACATGATTCAGAGGCTCGAGTGAGTTGTAACGAGATGAACGGAAACCCAAAGCTGCATGGAAGATATGAAAAATGCATAGCTGTAAAACCTTCAGTATGGTGTGCTATCAGAAGTGGGCTGTAATAACACAACTGTAGAAGACATGCATGATTCCTAATGCCATACCAGTGTTACAAAACACGATTTCTTTTATTTTCTAACATTTCTAAAGACTACAAGTTCAATTTGAAGTCAAATTCAGCTTTCTTGTAATCTTGTGTAAATCTGGTAAGAGCACAAGCAGGCAACCCGATGTAGGTCATGACCAGGAGTTCACAACACACACACACGTACACACGGGAACATACTGTAGACCCTTCACGAACACACGTCATCAATACAAAGACACACACACACCCTTTCTGTGATTTTCAATAGACTCCGTGCATCCTGTAGAGAATGCAGAGAGGAAGTGATTGAATAATTCAGCATATTTCCTGAACAGTAATGGCCTGCTGCTGCTGATGGTGGTGTGGTATTCAGCGATGGGGTTAAGTGCTGTGTGTACTCAGCCAGCCATGCAACCAACCAGCCATTCATCCATCCATCCATCCGGGTTGGGTTTGGCCTTAGTTTATTTACAGCCACAAAGCATAAAAAACTGAAATTACAGAGGAAAAAATATCAAACTGTGCAGGAGACTTTAAGAAAGCTGCACAAACAAGAAAACAATGCAGTCTGCTAAAGCTTTTAATAATGTTGATTTAACCGAGATGTGTAGTATTTAGGGATGTCCCGAACAAGTTTTTTTGGCTCAGATCCCAATCAGAGTCCTTCATTATTGGGTATTTACCGATTCCGAGTCTGATCCGATACTCTTCTTTATACTCATAAACGATCTTTAGCCGAGTATAGACACCAGCTTGCACACAAACCCATAACAGCCATGTTTTAAGTTGCTCACCGAATTAACACTGATGTGATCTACCGCCGGCGACATTTGTCATTTTAAACTGGCGAAAGCGACAAAAGCTGCTGAATGTTTTGTACACTGCTCTTTGCTAATAAGAGAGGAGAGATAACAGGTTTGTTACTGTTGGAGTTTAGCGAATTCTTGTATTTTACCAACCCGGGTGTCAGAACAGAGTCAATCTCCGGTGCGACCAAATCATTTTTCACATTCGCACCCTCTAATTTTTACTCACATATGGAGCAAAACGCTCGTAGTGTAGCGCCCGGCCGTCATTAAGGAAAGACAACATCAGAGAAAAAGAGAATGACAGACTTGGAAGTAAAATATCTGAAAGAACATGCTTGATGTCAGCGCAGTATTTTGGCTCTATATTTTGGGACAGGGCGGGAAATCCACGGGGCTGGGTGCATTATATTTAGACGTTTGGTCCAGGAAGCAGGATGAGAAAGGGGGGGGGGGTTGTTAGATATTAGTGAGCCTTGTGGGACGAACTGGGGTTCCCACTTTCCCACAGTCTGAGCTGGAAAACGCTGGACGGAGGCCCTGACAGCTGGCCCCGCCAAGGACCCTGGGTAACGGACTGCCCGCTGCCTCCACAGGAACGAAAGGTCACAGTGCAAACGCACACACACAAACACGCCGCTGGTCCAACACACACAGGCTGGTCGGAAAATACCTGAGAGATGTTTTCACTGCCTCCATTTCTTCTATCAGTCAATTAACAAATGTTTTGGGAGATCAGCTGGTTGGTCACACCAAAATCATGTTTCCCTGTTAGATCTGACTGTGCTGACCCATGCAAAGTTGAGTGACAGCTGAGACCTTTTAGTAATAGTAGTATAAATCATTTAGTATTAGTAAAACTGCTATAATCAATATTTCCATATAAAGAATGGATCAAACAACTACCTGGATGTGAGAGGTGTCGCTTGTAGTGATGAACCACAGATAATTATCATCAGACTTAACCCTAACCCCAACTTTACCGTTTTGGTTTGGAGTGAGTCGGTGTCATTTCCAGCAGCAGGCAGCTGCTTTAAGTGGAAAAGCTCTGATAAACCTACTGTACATCACCTTCCCAGCACCAAACAGCAGACAGACAAAGGAGTTGGGAGAGAACAAAACAGAGGTAAAAGGAGACTGAATATTAGAGTTACTGTAAATAGGCAGTTGTTTGCTAACATGTTCAGCGTAGGGCCCAAGTGGCCAAAAAAAAAGGCCTGTTGGTTGATACGTAGTCTAAGAAATGAGAACATGCTGTATTACCTCACTGTAACTAACTATGACTTTCAACACCACGCATTTCCCTAGAAACAGGAAAAGTAGTCCCTGTCACTTCAAGTTTTACTTCCTAAAAAGCATTAATTTAATATCTTAAATATGTTTCTACTTAAATTAAATACTCATGTCTGAATAAGCAACAATCAGTGTTAAAGTTTGAGGGGGGAAAAAAAAAATCTCTTATGTCAAAATAACCAAAAGAGTTCCAACTTTGACAGAAAGTTGTGTCTTCATGAACACCGACCCCATTGCTCGTTACTGATTCACTGCGTTTACACGCGCTTAAATAGCCGAGTTACAGTTGGCTGTCTGCAGTAATCTGATTTCTTAAACGACACATGAGGAACCTGGTTTCTGTGAAAGGGGTAAGGGACAAGAGGAACCAGATTTCCTTGATCCTTTTAGTTCCTACTTCTGTCATCTGTTTTTCTCTACCTTCTGTATCTTCATTGCGTCATCTTTTTTTAAATTTTTTATTTTTTTTATCACTTTCACAGAATTGCTTTAGCGGTTTTGAAAATCAATTCAGTCCTCAAACCACCAAATGACATGAAGAAGTCTAAAGGCTGCAAATGGGTCTCAGTGTCTAAAGATGGAGACTGGAAACGCACACAGATACACACACTTCCTTCTCTTCCCACAGTGCTCTGGTCAGAGAGCCGAGAGAGTGTGGGAATCTTTTCTGTGTGTGCCAAACGTATGATGAGTCACAGCAACACACACACATACATGCACACACACACACACACACACACACACACACACTTCTGATGTCATTTCAAACGCAGCAGTTATTTTGCAGACAGCAGTAGATCTTTTTGGTCTAACTGTACAGGCACGCTGATTTGTGTCTTACTGTGGGAAATTACCACCTGCCGCCGTGCACATGCTGAAAAACAGTCCAAACTTTTGGGTAAATCCTGTCTGAGAGCCACTTTGCCTCAGAGGGCAGGTGTGCATCCTTGTGGAGGTTATGTTCTCTCTAAGTATCAGTTTGGTGTTTGAGATGGTCTCACATTCCTGGTAACTTTGTCAGTTTGTACTGTGGCTGACAGCAGAAGAAAAGCCTGTAATGTTTGTGGTGTTGTAGCTCCCTCTTGTGGTCTTACTGGGAAATTGGCGCTACTAGATGGGAAATGAATGACAATTTCCTGTTCACAAGGAAGTTGACACAATACAATCTCACAATATCAATTATTTATGCTAAAAGTAGCTTCTCAGATGCGTTCAACTCAACAAACTGCTACTAACGATTATTTTCACCACAGAGTAAATGTTGAAAACCACAGAGAGATTCTTGTTTTGTTGGACTCCAGCGCAGGTAAATGTTTTGAGACAAATTACACCTCTAAAAGATGCACACAGGATTTGAACCCACAACCAGCAGAACTATCACAACTTTCTAAACTGCATCAGCTCTCACACACAGAATAATTGGAAATCCAGATGAGCACATCAGCTGGAAGGGAAATGTTGTAAGAAATGTAATCAAGATAATCAACAAAAGTCTGACATTACATTTTCTGTTTTGGTCTGACTTTACTCCTCTTTTTTTGTGAATACGCCGAGATAAGCGATATTTTCACATCTATGTCATTGTCATATTTCCACATCGCATCAGACCGACTGCTCAAAGTTGTCCAGCGCTGCACACGAAAAATATTCTTCTTAAAAGACATTTTGCCATCCTGGAGATACTGCAGGCAGAAACAACAAAGCTGCAAATAAACAGTAAAGCATATCACAAGGCAAGCTGTGAGTGTGCAGCCAAGGTTCATGACATATGACTGATTTTACACAAAGAGCCAAGCTAGTGTCTATTTTTTTTTACAGCCACATTCTCGCTCTAAATATCTCTCCCAGAGGACACACTGCAGACTTCTGGACACACACTTTATGAAGCACACTAAAGCTTACACCCTAAAACAGCACCCTGTGTCACCCTATCAGGTGCAAACGTGCTGTCAGTGACACGACAACACTGATATGAGAGCCAGATAAACAGAATTAAAGCACATTACAGCAAAAACACAAGCATAGCAGATGTTTCACACAGCCGGGCTGCTGTGTGAAACCAAATCACAACATGTGAAGTCACGTGACACACAAAAGTCATGCCTGCAAATCATGATTTTTTTCATGAGCAATCAGCTGATTTCTTTCAGTGAATCAGTTCAGTTTATAAAAGAGAGAAAAGAGCACATTTCTTCTGTTTTTTTCTCATCATTTATTTAATTATTTACTTATTAACTTATTTATTTATTTATTTATTTATTTATCTGTTTCGTCGTCACATCTGAGAAGGAAATATTTGACAAATGGAAAATACACAGCCTAGCCTACTATTTGTTTAAGCAACAACCGTAAAGCAGGTGCATTAACTTTCCTACCTGTCAGCTGCGTCTCCGTGACGTGTTCGGAAGGGAAACAACACGTGCACAGGTCCGTGCAGTGTATCTGGTCTTCACACAGTCCCGGAAAACTTTACCCACAAGTTAAAAATGTGACACTGAAGTTTGGTCGGAGTGTTTCCTCGGTCACCTCGCGGTCAGCGTGCGCTCAGTTTTGGAAGAAAGAAGTGAGTAAGCGGTTGAAACAGTTGAAACCCCGCCCATCTACACACCTGAGCACACCTGGCCAATCACCGCACAAAGCCTGCCACTCTGGGGTTTTACCCTTTGTTATTGCTGTCATATTTTTCTACAATTTTTAGCTAATTAGATTTTCAAATGTGAACAGACGATTTGAAACATAATCAAATTACTGAATGATTGTTTATCTACTGAGCTGTGTGTGTGGCCTTTATAGTATCTCAGGTGACTCCCCGTGGAAAACTGTCAACAACAAGTGTCAAAAGAGTCACCTGTGATCACCTCAGTCTGTCAAAGTGTAGCAGAGACAGACCTTTTCTCAGACTAATTAGACAAAATAATTGTTTCCATCCCTAAGTTTTAGATCTTTACATACAATACCTGGACATATAATTGGTTTGGTCTAGTCCCCTCAGTGCCAATGGTGGACAGGGGTGTTGCACAGAATTCAGGACCCTGTACATAAGCATTCAGTATGGGCCCCTCCTCGCATCCACGGCTATTCTTTCTCTTTGTGGGCCCTTCTCACATGAGAGGCCTGAACGCTCAGACCCCTTTTTCCCTCCAGACCTTCGCCCCCGATGGTGGAAAATCTTAATGCTGCAACATACAGTGATATTTTAGACTAGAAGAGTGTGTTTCCAATAGCAGAATAGTAGAGATTTAAAGCCAGTATAACACAAGACACTCTGTGTATTCAGAAGAAGCCACATCACAACTAATATGGAGGTAAAAATTTAAGATTTGTTAAAGTTGTAGAGATTATATCGTTAAGTCTGATTAGTTAAAGGTTAACCTCAGCACAGCTGGTCCCAAGTCCTCTGTAAAACCATCAGAGCAGCAAAGTGCAGGGAGCACGAAAGTTTATTTTCCTGCCTCCATTCACCACAGAGCTGCCCTCATCAATAATAAATAGATGCTCTACTTTCTACAATGAGTTTCGGGGGGTTGAGGGGGAAGGGAGGAGGAGGACACCAAGGGTGAGGAAGAGGGGAAGGATCAGAAGGACATGCACATCCTCTGCTGAAGGAGATTTGGGGAGGATGAAAAGAGGAGAGAGAGAATGGAAATGAGTCAGATGAGGAAGGAGGAAGTAGTGGAGCACAGGAAAGGATGAGGTAGAGGAGGAAGGGAAAGCAATTAAGGGGAAATTAAAAGGAGGAAGAGGTAGAAAAGAGGAGGCAACAAGAGCAAAGAAAGGATCTAAAAGAAGGAAAGGAAAAGGAAAAGAGGACAGGTAAGGAGACAAGGTGGTGTGGAGGACGAACAGAAGAGGATCTAACAGAGGAAAGGTGGAGGTATAAGGTGAAAGAAGGACATAAAGGAGGAAAGGAGGAAAGGAGAGAGGAGGTGAAAGAGGAAAACAGGAGTGTGTTTTGGAGCTGAGGAGGGATGCAGCAGTGTTTCTGGCCACACGGTGTCAGTGTTGGAGCACTGTAAAGCTCACTCGGCGGAGGAGTCACAAGGCCTCGCTGTGTGCTCCCCCTGGTGCTGTGAGGTTTCGGGGCTCCAAAAAACGATGTGAAACGAGGAGCTTCAGACAATCTGCTACAAGCCTGCTGCCTTCAGGGAGCTCCAGCCTCAACAAGCACTTCCTGGCAGCATTTTTGGTGAGATCCAGACTGCAGCCAACTTTTTTTGCAGGTCCTACAGGGGGGATGCTGACTCAGCACACATGCTGTGTTTTTTTGGGTTTTTTTAGCAATGGCATGTTACACACACTGGGAGCTGCTCCGTGGCCTCCAAGCAGCTCAAGTGAAGGTTTGGGGTTCGGTGCCTCAGTAGGTCCTCAAAAGAAGGGAAGATCCAGCCTCAGACACTCTCACGCTAGGAGATATAATCATCAATTTATGATGTTTGACACAATCCAGGAGTTATTTCGGGATGACGTGTTGTGATTCACTTTGTTTTTTGGCCCCATTTCCCCCTCAACCTGCCTTGACTATTACTAATTTAGGGATTTCATACAATTCCCAGAATGCCCCTTTACAGGAACAGACATGTTGCATTCGGGTGTGAGTTATATGTGAGACCTTTTCCAGAATTGAACGTGTCCTGTGACTGTGTTGAATTTAGGTTTATTTTCTGGCTCTGTGGATGCCGAAACAAGTCTCTGTGTCTGTTCTGTGATTAATTTCTACTTCTAATTCTGACTTTAACAGTGCAGCAACTGGTCACCCAGGACTTCCCATAACCGCGACTTTGCAGAACTTTGTGAGGCTTTGCTACAAGGTTTGTATTTTAAAAGACATTTTGGATTTATGTCATTAAAAAGGCAACAGCAGGACCAACCGATCCTTTATTTTTCTATAGTCTTCTGTCATCGTTTTAATCTTTTTCCCTGCACTGTTCGGTTCTGTGCTGCATCCTAATTTCTGCCAGTTTGCTGTAGTTGTCCTCACTGTGATGTGACACATCTGCTTAACCGATCACGATAGACAGCACTGCCAACAACCCTGAAGGTACTTGAAACTCGCATTTGGTGTCACTTCCTGAGCAGCGCCGAAATGTAGTTCCGGGAACTCGTCCCCCAAAGCGAGCGGAGAAACATGGAAACAAAAGCAGGGCCGCACATTATGTTACGTCACTTTACAGTAAGTTCATGGAGTGGAGAGGGGCTACAGTGATGCTGGATAGATGCAGTGATGGTGCAGACATGTGAGTCTCACTGTGTACCACTGTTAACTCTGATAATATCCTAATTATACGGTGAGCATATGACAGTCTGTGGACGTTATCTGCTGGAAATTATGTGTTTTATGAGGCAACAAGCTGAAACAGGTTGGTCTGAATATGACAAGTGTTGCTGGATCTGCTGTAACATAAAGTTTTTTGGCCTTGTGAAGGATTTCATAACCTGATGTACAGCACTGGATATATTTTTTAAAGTGCTACTTAAGGTTTTTTTTTATCACATATTTGGGTAAATCTGCTTGTTTCAAGAGTTTTTTGTTATTTCACTGTGCAATAGCCGAAATAGAATTTGTTGTTGGTTTAAACTGAAATTAAACTGAAAAAAATCTTTGTTGACTTTGGAGACGGCAGCTGACAAAATAATTTCACATAAGTTCCATTTCGAGGATGTTCTGCAGCTTTTGATCGTATCGCACCAGAACAGCCCACAGTGATCGCACCTCATCATCAGAATCCACTTCGAAGAAAATAAACGAGTTTATCATTTCAGCTGCTGTACACTCACACGGCTCTGCGTCGGATAGATTCATGCTGCCTGGACGTGTTGAGCAGAACATGGAGTTCATATAAGGGTCAATGAAAACTGTATTTATAACCTCTGAGACCACCCCCCCCTCCTCCTCTCTCTCTCTCACCTCCCACACACACACACACACACACACACACACACATACACACACAGAGCATGCGTGTATTGCAGCAGCAGAGTCCCTGATCAATAAGTAGCGCTGAGGGAGGTTAGTTGTCACTCATCCAGTGTCTGACATCTGCAGAGGAGAAGGCCTGAGCCTGTGATACCTTCACTGACTGACTGACTGACTGACTGATTATCTGTCTGTTTCTCAGACTGACTGTTTATTCCTCTGATGGACTGTGTGTTGTCTGTTTATCCGTTTGACTGACTGTGTAATGATCTGACTGGCTGACTGATTACCTGACTTGTTGTACCTGTGTTGCCATCATAGCTTAAAATGACTGGTTTGATTGTAAATTAGATTCACGTTTCTTAATCGGATGTTTCCAGATCTGTTTTCAATCATTATTTTTAAACATTTGCTGTGTGATTTCCAGTGTTGGGGAAGATACTTTGAAAGCTTTGCAAGCTACCAATGACTTCATGCTGAAAGAAGTCGAACTACAGCAAAGCTCCTGTAGGGAGAAATCTAGTAACTAAAGCTACTTAGAACGACTTTGTAAAAAAATGATAAAATTGACAATACGACTACAATTTTATAACAAAATATAATACATCATCATGTCCATCAGTCTGACACCTGCCTTCCAGGTGGGGGTACACAGAGCAGGATTACCCAGTTAGCCAGGGAACTACTAAAATAGCATGCAACAACTTCTCTGAACATTTGTTAATAAACAGCAATAATCAATACTTATGACTAACTGACACCTAATATATTCAAGTTTAGTTTAACAGATTCAGATTCAAAACATTAAAAACTAAAACCAAATATTTTTCACACAGACAATCCAGCTTCCTGGAGAACCCCTGAGACCTGACCCTGTCCTAAACTAAACGATCTGGGCTTTTCACGAGGACAAAACTGCAAGGAATGTTATATATTTGTTGGCTTCAGTAGAGGAGCAATGGTAAGATAAAAATAAAAAATCATCCTTTTATGGCCCAAAATTGTAGTTTCAGTAGTTAACTACACAAAAAATGGCAAAAGAAAATTTTAACTACTTGAATCACTGCAAATATGAACATAATTAAACTACCACCAAGCTACTGCAAAATGTAAACTATAAACTATAATTACATGTAGTTCACTACTCCCCAACACTGATGATTTTGTTACAAATTAACTTTAACTAATACAAAAAGATTTAAAGCTGCAATCATGAACTTCTTTGATTTGACAGCCACAAGTAGGAGCAAGAAATATGTGCTTAAATTTGACGATTGAATGACTGCATTACCCAGAGCTCAATAAGCTGCACTCTCATCCGTCTTGTGAAGCGCAGCTTCCTTTGGATCGAGCACTTGCTGCTGTTAATACGAGAGTTTCACTTATACAAAACGTTTCATCATCATGCCCCTCACAGTAGCATTTTCTGTGTGAATCATTGGTGTGAATCTATTTATGCAGCTGAAAACACAAGCGCACTTTTGCAAAAGAAAAAATGCATTTCTCAGGTTTCAAATTACAAAAATTTCTGGAAACACAACATGACCTTTTCCGTGTGGAGACTCATTACATTATCAGCTCTGCTGCACAACACCAGCGTGGCCATATACACAGTGCCATCTGATAAAGTGGATGTGGCAGGCAGGAAAAATAAATGTTATATCTGTACACTGACGAAAGAAAGTGGGTCAGAGTACAAGCATGTAGCATACAGAGGCAGCTTAAACATGCTGTGCAATCATGCTTACATTGAGAGATGCACAGTGCAGTATGGCACATGTACCGTGTGCATGTGGTGGAGTTTGCATGTCCTGATGACAGCTGAGCTAAGGGTAGCAGAAAAGCATATAGTAGCTATTTTGCACACACACACACACACATGTCCATTATTATCCTTCCTTAACAGTCTCCTCGTGTAATGCTGACTTTCAAACAAAGAAACAGAAATATTTAGCAAGGAAAGCGTGAAGGCGGAGGAACAACTGGAAATCAAGCAGGCAGCGAGGCTGTCACGCAAACTGACAGGTAGACAGGCAGGTCAAAATACAACCAGTCTGTCAGGTAAGTAGAGAGGCAATGAGATGGACAAAGAAGCAGGTGGGAGCACAAGCAATTGAGCAGCTGGGAAGTCAAAGTGACAGGCAGAGCGAGCAGGCAGTCAGGCAGCGGTGCAGGCAGACCGGCGAGTGAGGAGACTGATGCACACAGGCAACAACAAAACACACCAAACATGCATCAGTCAAACAGACACGTATACAAACAAAGTGTAGTGTGCTGATGTGGGAAGCAAAGTGGGTCGCCCTGTACTCCCAGGGAGGCGGGCTCCACCTCTGATGTTGTGGCGTCGAGGTGAGGTGTCTCGCTACTGGGTGCTTCTGATCCACCGCTGAGGTGGAGTGTTAACACACCGCTGCAGCCGGCTCTGGGCTCCCTGGCGCAGCTCTGCCAGGAGGCTTCAAAGGCAGCTTCGGCAGGCAGACTTCAGTGATGTGTCCGCCTGATAGTTTGATATTCAAATATATGTTTGATTTTGCTTTAGAGCTCTGAAAGAAAATCCACTGATCAAATATTGCCACTGGTAGCGAAACATTTTAGACACCTTGATGTCAGAAAATGCCTCAGGTCCTGTTTGTATGCAAATCTAGCTTGTTTTAATGCTTGTGATATTCTGTCATGAAGATATGATGGTAATGCAAAATGAGTACAAGCTGTGATTAAGGAAAAAGGTTTGCTATCCAAAACCATTCAGTCCACACTGTCTGCATTTAAATATTTGTGCATATACGACTACCATGTCTTGGGCTTGTTATTTTTTTTGTTATTATTAAAAACAAAAAGAAACATCTGTGTTTAATGTTAATGTTAAAAATGGATAAAAATCATGTTATAAAAAAAACTGATACAAAAATTTGCGTTTTTAAAATACTGTTTGCATATTTTTCTTAAAGGGACTCTCTGTACTTTCCTTTAATGAGAGTTTCTAAGCTGTTACTGTTGCTTGACAGTGACCGCGAGTGTCTTATTGCAGCAGGAACAGCTGTTGGTTGGTTGGACCTAAAATCCAGGTGAAAATATGTTACTGATCTGCTCCTTTGAAGAAATCCAGGCCATTTTTCTGTGAAAATCTGTAAGAGCTGAAAACGATGAGCTTTGTATATGGGACAGTGTGGACCACGACTGGCTCTGTAACCGTTACATCAGTGCTGCAAGACTTTTTGCTAACCCTCACAGCTGCTTTGCAATGTAGATTTCTAAGAAGTTTCTCATCACCTGGGACAGTCTGACCCAGCTAACCTCGCCTCAGGCTCCACCCCACCAAATAAGTTACACTTCCTGAAAGAGACGGAAATTTGGAAAATTGTGAAGAGAAAAAAATGACCCCAGCTTTTGTCTTGCCCTAGAAACTCATGCAAACTGCTAAAGCATCATACATAATAACAGTGAGTTGTACTATTTTTCAGCTCATTGTATTGTTTTTGGCCTCTGATAAACCCACCACCTGCCCAGCAACAGCAGACAGATAAAGTTAGCAACTACAGTAGCAGGTGGAGACCGAAACAGAGCGTTAAGGAGAGTGAATATTGGACTAAAATTCATCAGTTAGCCGGAAACATGACTCAAAAAGAAAACTAATGTGGTCATGTTGGCTGGATAAGTAGGAATTTGTTTGCTGGCATGTTCACCATAACAAATTTATTAAGATAATATATCAAATGTGTTTTCAGCTTGTTCCACTACTCCCAAATGTCAAAAAAAATCTATTAATGCTGCTGTAAGTAACTGATAATCTGATTTATTCAAGAATGAACAGTTGATGAGAGAAGGTGGGGACAAACTGTGGGCCGTTGTATCTAAAACCAGTCATCTAACCAGACCTGGTGCTCGCCAGAGAAGAACATTTGGTGTAATGAGAAAGAAAAGTAACCACAGGAGGTGTTTCCAGATTCAGTGTTCAAGCTCACTTTTTTTGCCACAAGATTTTCTCCAGACCTCCGTGAGCCTGACGAGACAAAGGTTTGCCTACAGAACATTAAGCAACACAGGAGCTTTGTTAAAAGATTATGCTTTACTTACATGTGATTATTTTTGTCAGAGACGGCATCACCTTTCTTGAGCGGTTAAGATCACATCTTGGAATGAGGACAATTTCTGCTCGAGGCGCTCAGACAGTATCGATCATTGCTGCATTATATTAATCCAGGATTGTGTTATTTTTCGGGGCTGCAGGTACTTTTTAAGGTTGCATGTTTTTTGTCTCCCACCTGTATGGACCTTGGGCACCATATTTAGAGTGAATTAAAGTGGAAAAGATGGAGGATGAGGAGGCAGGATGGAGTAATGTTTCTGTACAGTGGGGGAGCTGCTGTTTTCTGAGAGGAAAATACCATAAGCCACAGAGACAGAGGGGATGATGGGGAGAAAGAGTGAGTTTGTGTGATAAAGAGGTGTCTGAAATCTAATATCAGAAAGATTTATTTATTTTGCAACGAAGGGAGGGAGAGAAGAGGGCTTTAGAAATTGTTGGGGGAGTTTTAAGCATCGAGGTAGTGCGCTGAGAGATTTCAAGGCCAGAGAATTTCGAGAGCACAAAAGTAGAAGGGAAAAAAAGAGCTCTTTATATATTTTTTTCATTATCAATCCTCAAAACAAATTACTTTTTTTCAACAGAGTAAGGAGGGGA
>NTHP01000415.1:445000-458495 GCA_003416845.1 Oplegnathus fasciatus | reverse complement strand
AGCAGGGAAGTTCATTCTTGAATTTAGGAACGGTATGTGAGACAAAATATTCTCAACTTTTGTTTTGCTGATGAAGACTGTGAGATGCGGTTGAAAGCTCTAAACATGCTCGTGGACCCTTGAGATGAGAACTGTGTTTTTCCTAACTTCCAAGTAGTTCTCCGTTTATCTCACTATAGTGTAAAAGACCAGCGATAATAGTCTGAAAAGCAGCGCTTCACTGCCCCTTTTGGTTTTAAGTTTCAAGTTTGTTGCACATGTAACCATGCCCAGCAGTGATGTCACTGTGTACTGACACGCCCTGGAGTGCACTTGTACATCACAGCAGCAAGATGAGAAGTTAAAGCACTGGAGGATAGCAACACGATTTTAAGCTGCTGTTTTTTGCTCTATAGAGTAGACATAATGTTCACTGATGGATTATCTACTGTGTCTCAAGTCTCTGCAAGTTTACTACCACACTGAACAGAAATTAATGAATTAATTAAAGAGCAGACAGACAAAGTTAGTGACTGGCTGGTGAAGAGCAGCTAAAGAGCCAGATATTTCCCTCAGGAGTTGGTGAAAACAAACTTGGCTAAATGTAGAATAAATATTGGACTTCAATTTATCCGGCGGACTGAAACACAACAGCACGAATTCTGTTTTGATTATTTCCTGCCCCGTAGTGGCTAAGAACTGGTTAATGCAGCTTTTATCAGATGGTGTATGTCTCGTTTTTAAAAACTCTTCATCTCTCCTTCATTTAGAGAGATGAATCTGTATTCAGATGCTCAAGGATTTTCCGATCAATATATGGGAATACAAACAACTTTCCCTCAAACACAGCGATCAAAGTGCCGAGAAGACTGAAACGTGTGACCTCGTGAAGTATGGCTTTAGTTTTACATACTTTTATCTTTGGCGAGCAATTAAACACCTGAAGAGATTTTGCTTGCCGTGTTGTATTTTAGGGCGTAGTCCACTTCTGCTGGTGTCTGCTGAGCAACTCTGCCACGCAGGAACCAGACAATGAAGAATACTGATGACAGGAGAGCGCTGTGAGCATAAAAAGATATAAAAAAGTAGGTGGAAGGAGGAAGATGAGGATGAAGAGCGTGCTTAATTGATCCAATAACCTCGGGGTTGAAACTATTGAGCAGAGACAACAGGAGTCTGACCCTTGCTAAGGCCTGCTGAGGGCTAATCTCCATTCTGTCAGTGTGTGTTTAGACTCCTCACATCTTTCGGCCTGTTCTGTATCACACAAAACCCTCTGATTCTCACTCCTCCCACTGTAAACCCTCATCCACCCCGTCTCCTTTTCAGTCTTCATCAACAATATCTCCTTTAAGTATCCTTCAACTCCCATATCCCTCATCTCAGCGTCCCCTGCATCTGTTAGCAGGTATTTAACAGGTAAAATCTTGGTAAATGCAATTAAAAGTGAAATGAAATAAGAATATTAGTAAAAATATTTAGTTTCTGGTTGCAGCAAATGATGCAGCTCGTTGGTTCATTTTTTGTGGCATTTCATGGTTTGAGTTCTTCCCATCATCTTCTGCTTTTTGCATATTTTACTCCATCTATCTTTCCCCTTTCTTTCTTCCCTCCCATGTGGCTTTTCTTGTCTTAAACCCTCCTGCTCGCTTCTTTTCTCCTCGCCTCCCTCTTTCTACCTTTTTCTCCCTGTGTTTGACCCTGAGGCCAGGCAGTGAGTCCAGGGAGGATAGAAGAGAAAGACGAGGGAGCGAAAAAGAAAGCAACGAAAAATAACTCTCATGTCACTCACTCTTCTCCTCCTCCTTCCCCTGCTCCTCACGTCTCCTTTCTCTCGCTGTTTGTCTGTGTGAATGAAAAGCTTTGAAGGGGAGAAAAGGAGTCGGTATCGATTGGCCCTCTGAAAGATGCAGCCCAAGCAGCCAGACCCCCGCCGCATTGTGAACGCACCTCCCACCTCTATCACACCGGCAAATCGATAACCCCCGGCTCAGAGAGGGCCGGGAGTGAATTTGGAGTGGAGGGCTTGAGGAGGAAGACAAGGAGGAGGAGGAGGAGGAGGAGGAAGAGGAGAGGGTGAAGAAGGTTAACACCAGCCTTACTGAGGAAGGAGGAGATATGAGCAGAATGACTGAGCGAGTGATTGACAGGCTGATATAAAACAGTATCTAACATGATTAAAAAACTACCCAGAGGTTACTGTTTGGCCATTTTGGGGAAGGTTGGACTAAAATAAAACAAGAATCTTTTTTTTTTCCAAATGAATGAATCTAAACATTTCATAGAAAATTCTTCCTGGCATGAATAGCAGTTCACCATCCGTGCTAAAAAAAGAAAAAGGCCATGAGGCAGCAGCTCTCAGTCAACTTCACCAAACAGTTTTCAGACATTTTTAAAATGTTGTTTGTAGAAACGACGTCACAGAGCGCCCAGCAAGTCAGGATTCTCAAACGCGGATGTCTTGACGGTCAGACACCTGAGATGGAGGATCTCTGTTTTCCTCGTCCACACTACACTCCACTGCAAGAGCAGCGTTTTTAAATTCATCCACCGCGAGGAGCATTTCTCTTAAACTTTTTAAGCTGACAAATACTGAAAAAAAGCAACCAAACCAAGAAACCAAAAGAGGAGAGTTTTAGATTTGGCGGATATAACTCTGGATGTAAGTAAGGCCGTGAATAAGCACAAGCACACTCTCCAAATTGGCAGATTATGATTTTGTTCAAGGATAATGTAGCGTCTCTAAATATTCAATCAAACGAGGCTGCTTTGAAAGATTTTGTTGTGGGCCCTCAAACTCAAAGGTACCCAGTTGAGTTTTCTCACGTAAACACTTTCTATGTATCCTTGAGACCGAACAAAGGTGTTGAATGCTTTTGCAAAACCTGATTTTTGAATATCTTGCGTTGTTCATATTAATGTTTCCTAGCTGTCGGTCTTCTTCTTCCCTGCCTGTGCTCGTGCATTGCTGTGAGTGTAATAGCGTGAAACTGTTCTTGTGCGCATGCATGTGCATCCTTGTGCATGTGTGCGAAAGACACACAAAACAAGGACCTGCTCATATAAACATTGCAACACAGCGCTAATAGTGACAACACAGGGCAAAGAAGTATTTTGGAAAAGCATCAAGACGCTCTTAAAAAGTGCCTCCTACACGCTCGTTAAAGTTTAAGAACAACTTAAGCAGGAAGAACAGTAAACTCGTGTTTTAGTTGAAGTTTTAGCCTTTACCTCTGACCTAACACAAAAACATAAACTGCAACGCAGGGTGGAATCGATAGAAAAATGGCCCGAAGGGGAATTAAATCTTGAATTACAACTTTGTGTTGTGTATCCGTGATTTACATCGGCCGTTTCTGTCACCATCGTCCTCGTCTCATCGTGCATTGGTGAACACAGTGATGAGTGTTGGCAGAGATGGTCTTAGACAACTCTTCCCAGATTTATTAAACCTACACGTAATCTTGCTTTCACCATGTGACCAACGGGCTTAAGAAGTCAAGTCCTGTACACCAAATATTACAGAAAAATCAGAATCTTTTTGTGGATTTATGATCTGGACTTACAGAAAAAGGGCAGTTTAAATACAATATATCAACTTATGCAACTTTAAACACTATTATCTGTTGGTGCAGTCAGAGTGTCTCAAAGAAAACTCTTTATTTCATCATTGTTTCTGTGAAAAAAGCCTCATTATCATTTAACAAGTGCAACATATTAGAATCAACTCGTTAAGAGTGAGAGTGTGAAGGCAGCCGAGTGCTGAGAGTGAGTCTGACCCTGCAGGTTGGTGGATTATGACTTTATCCACTGCTAATGAGAGCGGCTCAGCTCTGAATCCCTTCTCCAAATCAATAAAGAAGAGCTAATAAGAGCCGGGCCGTTACCGGCTTACACAGAGATCACAGCAGGCGGAGGGAGGCCGCACTTTCAGGACAACAGGCCCGGGCTGGTGGACATTATCTGGGATAAGAGAGAGAGGAGCCCCTGGGAGGAGAGTGAGTGTGTCTGTGTGGAGTGGGGTGTTTGCATGTAATTTAAATGCCTGAATAGAAGATATACGTGCATTAAAAAATGTATATAGGTTGTATATATATAAATGCAATATTTGTGTGTTTTGAGTACATAGAGCATTATCCAGTATTTGTACTACATGTTTTGCATTATGCTATTTTGGCTCTATACAATTGGGTTTATCTGGTCAAGTTTTTTTTGTCACCAAATACTTGTATTTATGTTTCCTGCAGAGCAAATCAGCTGCTGATTGTGAGTTTACTATTAAAAACAATAAATGGTTAAACTACAGTCTTTCTGCCACAAACTGTTTTTTTAAAACTTGATTTTCTGTATTATCAATATCGATTCTCAAACCTTTTCTAAATAATTAAAATAAACACTTACATCCCTATCTTTAGCCTATGTATAAAACACACCTTGCCATCTATATGAATGCCACACTGACAAACTGAATGATACACATTTAGTATTTTCTCTGAGATGAAGGTGTCATTTTGGGATAGAAACCCTCATTTACACACAAGTACCTACATATACCTAAATGTAGTGTTTTGTCCAAATTTTCCCTGTATGCCTGTGATGGATCACTGCTGTGCTTTTAACCCGTCCACAAGAACAATTATAACTTATTAAAAAATAAATCTAAGTTTTGCTATTTCCAGCCCTCATATGTCTGAGAGAGTATTGATTCAATATGTGCTTTTTCTAGTTTTCTCTGCAGCATTTAAGAAGGAATCTGCGGCAGTACTGATGCAGGATTGATACATGAAGACATCGACGTTGGCCACCACTGCAAATACTCAGGCACCCACAGATACTTGAGCATGACAACACACACACACACACACACACATGCCATCTAGTTAAATTAATAAACACACACAATGCGACATCTCAGCATCTCTGCAAGGACACACGCAGTAATCTCATTGCCTGACAGTTTTTGAGATGTAAGACGATGATAAGTGACAGTAACAGAGAGGGTGGAAGAGAGACTCTTGGTTTTTTCAGCAAACATCTCCTCAGTCTTTGTTGTCCATTGCAGATAGATGTGTCAATCCCCCCCCCGAAAACCCCAGGCCCTCATGGGAGGTGGGAGTGAGGGTGTGTGTGTTGATGGCGCCTTGATCAAGCCTTAATCCAGGGAGTAACACCCCCTCCATCCAACACACACACACACACACACGTCCCACTTTGGCCTCATCTATGCAAACACCATCTCTGCATGGTAAACAGCCTCCTCCCCTCTCATGACAGAGAGAAATGAGAGGACAGGGAGGGATGACAGACACAGAAAGAGAGAGGAATATGGGGAGAGAGAAAAACAAGTGAACAGGGGAGAGTAAGAGTGTCTGAAGTACCAGATCCTGTTTGAAGCGGTTCATTCAGTCCGGTCCAGAGTCGTTATTCAAAGTGGCTTTGCTGGCCTCAATAAGGAATAAAAACAATGTAAAAGATCTCACCAAAATCTGACCAAACGCAGGTGTGACTCTTATTTTTTGGCTGTAGACAGATGTTTTGTTAGCACACCTGTCATAAAAGCACTGTCACCTTTTCTCCAGCTTCCTCCCACAGTCCAAAGACACAGGGTTAGGTTAGGTTAGGTTAATGGGTGACTCTAAATTTCCCGTAGGTGTAAATGTGAGCGTGAGTGTCTGTGTCTATGTGTCGGCCCTGTGATTGACTGGCGACCTATCCAGGGTGTACCCCGCCTCTCGCCCAACATCAGCTGGGATCGTCTCCAGCCCCCCCGACCCTCTAAGGATTACTGGTATAGATCATGGAATGGATAATGGGCATTTTATCACTGTATTATTCCACATATACACACAAATCTCCACTATAAATCATTATTAGTTAAAAAATGTAATTACACACTTGACCAACAATATTATTATTATATTATTTTATTATAAAAAATGTGACCACAGTCCTACATGTTTTTATATTGTTTAATTTGGAGAGCTGACAGTAACGTTTTGTGATTTTTAACATGCCCAGTTTGGAGCGTTATAGACCTTTTTTCACTGCAGACATTTTGACTTGAACAGGTCACACACATTTCATCAGTCCTTCCAGTAAACCATGTCAGTGAAGCAGCATGCACAATACCAAGACCCTGAAACTGGCTCACCTAAATGGAGTGCAGTCGTTTTTTTAATGTTGTCAATTACACCTGTTCTTTTGACTGCCGTGAAAAAGGTCTTCTGGAAGAGTTCAATATTTTATTTAATAAAGTAAATGATGTAGAGGACATCTGTTGGGGGATCTACAGGGTTAGTCAGACAAGAGAGAATGATGAGTGTCCCTCAAGCTTACAATGGTCATCACTGTAATTAACGCACACGAGCACAAAGAGTCTTCCAGTCCTGTCCGTACCTGTTCTCATATGCTTGCATAAAGCCATTATGAACTATTTACGTAATGGAGACCCATGTTTGAACAGCAAAAGGCCATTATTTTAAAGAGATAGATGACGACCGAAGACAGATGCCATGGCTGAAAAGTGCTTGAGATGAAGGTGGAGAAACAAGTGAGAGACAGAAAGAAAAGTACTAAAGAACAGAGCAACAGAGCTAAAGAGGAAGATAAGGATGGAGAAAGACAGGACAAGAGAGAGAGAGAGAGAGAGAGAGAGGAAGATGGATGGAATGACAGGGGGAATTAAAGAAAATGGGAGAGAGAAAAGAGTGGAAGAGAGAGGCGAACTGAGACAAAGAGAGAGAGAGGAATGAAAAGGGGAAAAGAGCAGTGGGGAGAGAAAAATGGAGAAGAAGTGGGGAGTAGAGCAAAGGAGTGCAAGACGGAGAGAGAGAGATGGATGTAGAGAAATTGGGGAGGGAGAGAGAGCCAGCGAGCCAGCCAGGCGCGGGGTTAAAATTCTTTCAGATCAGGTACACATAATAGGCCTCGTTAATATTCATAGTTTCCTCAGGTACAGCGAAGGTTAAATTTTACTTACTTTTCAACTCTCATTACTAATACATGACGGCAATAAGAATATTCAAAGCGGACGGGTGACCAAAGGTTGATGAGAACCGTACCTTTCCTCTGACATTTAAACACATTACCATTTCAGGGCCCCTTCCTCTCAATCGCGCCTGCCAGAATAAATTGCCGGCTAATCACGACTCGCCCTGCGCGCCCGGCCTGGAATGATGATATGCCAGGCAAAGTCCACCCCTCCTCCATTAGGACCCAACTCTCATTATGTGGGAAAGGAGAGTCAACGTGTGTGTGAGAGGACTTGATCTATCTATCTATCTATCTATCTATCTATCTATCTATCTATCTATCTTTTTAGATGCAAGTGCAGAAGTGTGTTATTTACAGAGCATTTATAGGCTCAAAATCCTCAAAACAAATAGGTTCAGACAACAAAAACAACAAAAAGACCACCCTTTCCAAGTCCTTCTGAGTTAGTCATTAATTTATCTTGGTTAAAATTAATTAAGGTTATTCTTTTCAACTAGTTTTGGGTCTGTGATTCTGAGCATATATCATCATTTTAAGCAGAATAAACAATTATTTTATTTAGCATTCAACAACTACAGCTCCCATGAGTCCTCTGCCAATGCTTCTGCTTTATTCTTTGAGCCTGTTTCAACATTTGATGTTTCTATTGACAGAAACATCCAAGCCCAAAATTCAGTGATCTTTATGGCTGCGTCGTTACACTATTACACATGATTTCATGGATAATAATCCACAGTTTAGCTTTACACATTTGGGTAGACATTTCGAATACCATCAACGTTATGCAGAACAGGATCCTTTAGACACGAACGTGGTGAAGAACTACTCAAAAATAGTGAAAAGGTAAATGTGGGATATCGATCCAAGTAGTGCCGGCTACCTTTACAGTGGCACACTAGTACAATTTAAAGGCGGTCAATCATCTCGACAATGGTCCCACTTTTTTATTGCTACGTCTCCAAACTTGATATGATTTACTGATGTTAAACTTCTGCACATACAGGGAACATATGCTAAAACAAGTGCTGCCAAAACCTCAAAGGATGATCAAAAGTATTGAAGTGTTCTGAATGAATGTGTCAGTGTGTGTTTGTGTTTGTGTGCCTGTATGAGAGACAGTTCCCTTCCCGGGTGGTGCTGTGACATGCCGGTGCTTTAGGTGAACAAACAGGGACAAAGCTCTCTCCATCAGGACCGATCAGCATCAGAGCCGCCCAACATGACATGGATGTGTCTGTCGCCCCGAGGCAGTCACCACGGCAACAGGAGGGGTGACAGGAGAGGAGAGAGGAATTGAGAGGAGAGGGCAGGTGACAGAAGCAGGAAAACCACACACCTGCACAGCTCAGTTTTTATTGGTATAAAATCACCACATTCGCTTAACTTGTCTCTTATTGTAATTCTACTCATGTTTTTAAACACTCTCTTACCTGAGAGCATCAAAGTGTCACTGTAAAGGATTTTCCTCAATCAAACTGAACCAAATTGGTCCTCATAAGAATAGAAATATACACACATTCAAAGCAAGTTAGAGAAAAATACCCAACTGCAGAAAGACTGAAAATACCTGGACTCTGATTTATTTTCAGGCTTTAAATCAAGATAATAGAAGAGTTTCGGGGTCATCAGGTGTGCATGTATGATGAAAAGTGTAAACATTCAGTATCACCCTTCATACGCAAACACTCTGCAGTGAGTTCAACACATTCAAACAGCAACACAGACCAAACAGCAGACAGCCTTGGAGATGTGCGAGTTCCCCAGCCGCCCCGAACTGTGAAACCCTGAAGTTTTCTTACCAGTCAACTTACATTCGCGCTCCGGTCTTGTTGTTTTCACGCAGGACCGAGGCTCTCGCAGTTTGTTTGGACTTGAGTGACAGGCGATGGTATTTGAAGATGTGTGAAAGCGGCTGTTTAACTGCAATAGCGCTTGTCGTGTGATTCTCCAGCGTCGACTTCAAGGCTTTCTTTGAAGTGATCAAAGTGAAACAGTGATGATGTCAAATCGTCCTTCTGGACGGAGTTTAAGGAGGCCATCATCCATCCATCAATCCATTCCTCCGTACACACCTCTACTGATGCTTTTTCGCTCCACTTGTCAGTCGTTCAGAAACTTAAGGACGGCAACAGGTTCTGGTCTGAAAATCCTTCTGTTTACATCCATTAAATCCAACATTTTCTAATATGCTACTCTGTACTGAAGGAGCTGTTATCCGAAACATTAGCTAAGTGTGTTTTCATGCAAACCAGTGTTCTTTTAAGCCTGACCGTGGTTTTCATCATATTTGAGAAATGAGGGATGGAACTTAGAGAAACTAGGCTTTTTGGCTCTCCGTATACATGATTCTACCATTATCCAGATTTCTGTTCGTCTGCATCGGTGCAGGCATGTCTGATTCCTCCACATCCAGCGTTTCTGTTCCTGACTGAGTTACCTCAGCAGTCGAGGATGAACCCGGATTGACTTCTTGCTGCCTGGACTCTGTTGCATTTATCACTCTATGTCTAAGCCAGAAGAAGGGCTTATCAAAGTATNNCTGACGGTGCAAAAGTAATGTGTTTTCTCAGATGAAGACGAGCTGCATGGTAAACAGCCACCTACAGAAAATCTTTATTAACAAATTATGCAAAGAAGAAGATCTTACCCACCTTAAGTGCACCAAACACTGACAGCACATTAAAACACCTGCACCCATTGTCATGTGTCAACAGTCCAGAAAAGCAGCTTTTTTATGACATTCGCACCCGAATGTAACATCTTTACTACTTGGTCCGGTGTTTATTACGGCCGTCAAGTGGTGTTAAGTCAAATAACGCATGATGCAATCCAGCCGGCGTGTGCTGCACTCTATTCTTACCTAGTTTATTAGACTGACAGGTGATATCTGGGAAGTGCAGAGCAGAAACCCCACAACAATGAGCACTTCGCAAAAAAGATTGAGAAAATAAATAAGAGGAACAAAAGTCTCTTGGATTACTTGGTCATGACGGTGCAGCCTCTCTTGCCCTCAACCTTTCCACCCGTCCAAGCCCACCTCGTCCTCCTGTTTCTTCCTCCTCCTCTCGCCTGAATCCCTGCACGCCTGTTTGTCACTTAAACGAAAGCTTGCAGACTGACAGGCCGATATCTGAGTCTTTAAAACGAAACTACCAGCAAATTAATTTTTCATCCTTTCTTATCAGTGACTGATGGGCCGCCGGGTCCCTCCCAAAACCCTCGGTGTCCCCGCGGGCAACTCCTGCAGCCCGGGAACCAAGGTTTTCATCCTAAACGGTGGTAAATGGCTCGCCGCACAAATAATGCATAAACAGCTGTTTTGCCCAAGTAAGTTATCCTCTTAAAAGATTCAGAACCCCCTCTCTCTCTCTCTCTGCCGTCCCACAGTCTCCTGCTCTCTCTCTGCCTATCTCTCTCACTCAGTTAATTCATCAATTTCTTATGATAGCAACAGTTCTGCTCGGCGCGGGTGTTTAAGTACCAATTAGGGGGGCGGGTTCCCCTCGGCCCGTTCTGCCACACCTCTCCTCCTCCTCTTACAACGCTTCTCTTCCTCTCTTGCCTCTATTCCACTCCTCCTCTGTCCATTTTCTTGTAAAAAATTTTTTTTGGTAATTCCCCAGCTGCAACCCGTCCCTTCTCCATCCACACCACAAGTCCATCCTTCATGTCTATCAAATCTCTTCCCTCGTCTCAGAAGTCCAAATTGGAAAGATTTTCTGGAGTCTTTATTAACTTTTTAGTACTTTAAATTATTTATCCCAGATAATCACTGATCAAAAGGCAGAAAACACACATCAATGAGGAGAAACTTCCAGTGGGCGGTGGTATCCTCAGACCAGCACAAACCAGGGACAGTTTTTTACTTTTTAATATTTTTTTAAAGTTGCCTGCTTTGCTTGGATTTGCCGCTCGGACGTTCCCGCTGGCGTTCAGGTGGTTTCAGGTGGTTCAGGACACTTGAAAACTGAAATCAGACTTAAACTTGTGCTTGTAGCTATGGTTACAACTGCCACAGGAAAACGCTGGTGAAAAACAGATGGTGGCCTTTCTTTGCATGTCAGAGGATCTAAGCTTTTTTCTTCAAAAGAAAAAGCGTGTGCATGTCTGTCTGTGTGTTTATGTGTAAAAATGAAGGAGTGTGTTTTGAATATGGGGGAGGATGAAGAGAATCTTATTTTTTCTCCTGATAGCAGTTCTGGCATTACGATTCGGCAGGATAGGAGGGGCAGGCCACCATCTTGATTTCTGAAGTGCTGCCACTTGGCCTCGGAGCCGTCTTCAGGCTCCGACTGCTCCAGAGGAAGCAGAGATAGATGGAGGGAGGGAGGGAGGGAGCTGTTGTGTCTTGTGTCTCTTGAGCCTCTCAGATGTCGCTGCCAAACGTCACACAGACTGCTCACAAGAAAACACTGCTGCCAACCAGAACACATAGAGACATACAACAAGCGTGTGTGAGCTTCTTTACAGAGAACCAAAGTGAAATCAGAAGCAGAAACCTAATTCAAAATCATATTGACATTTGTGATAATAAAAATTATTAAAAACCCAGCGCTACAACGTAGCCTTGCCCAACAGTGTTTTGTGCATTTCACCCGTTTGTCTAGACAGGCAGTAAATATTTCTCCTTTTAGCTGAGAAATATCTGCTACAAAGAGAAATACACATCAAGCCCAAGATCATCCCGTGTTAAAGCATCGCCAGTTTGACAGACGAAACCCAGTCAAGTGGCGAGCCAGAGAGCCTAACAGTGTAGATATTCTTTAGACATCAGACATTACATCCGTAGAGTTGGACAGATAACATTAGAGGAGTGCAGGGATGCGTTAAAACTGTCACAATGATGTATACATTAAAATACTTCAACCCCCATCTAGCATTTATAAGCACTATACAAACATTTAGTAAATGGTTTATAACACACTATAATGTATTTGTACGCAAATATAAGGACATTTTTAAGTGTTTACTAATGTGTGGTATTTGTTAACAATATAACTTCTCTTCTAAAGACACCTTCTCCACTTATGTGTGTTATGTGAGTTTATGTTCTTGACAAATAAATGACTAAATGCTTACAGCTGCTTACAACTACATGATAGTGTGTAAAAAAACCACCTATCAAATGTTTATATATTGATTCTAGATGCTAAAAATGAGAGATTGCATTGAGTTGCAGAAGCTTCTGAAACAGCACCGAGCCTGGATGTGATGTCCGGACTCTCTGTAGGGTTGTTGATGTACAGGGAGCTGCACCAGGACTAAAGCCCCTGAATGCTGAACCCCACAGACTACAACATCATTAGATGACAGAACACGAACTTGACCTAACCCCAAAATGTTGTACAGTCCAACACTGACCACAACTGCATGAGAAATTCAGATGTGTCCGTTACCGATGGGGCAAAAACTGGGGCAAATAAGGTGTGTGTTTTGTGTTGCCTTTAAGTCGAAGATGAGGTGAGGTTGTATTTTCAATTTGGGAGGTTGAGTACACAAACTGACAAACGTCGCGAGGTGTTTTCTGCAACTCAGCGTCATTCTCAGGACAAGAAAAGATGTCAAACGCGAATGAAAGGCGGCATTTTTACACTTGTGTGTCATTGTGGGACATCACACATTTAGGTTGTTTTAGGTTATATTCATGACAATATCTTGTAATACTTTTTCCTCTTCCTCACTCTGGAAAGACGACCCTCAATTTCTCAAACAATCTTCTTTTTTTTTCACAATTATGTTAAATATTTACGATGCTATGATCTCAGTTCCTCAGTGGAGGGTGGCATGTGTGTTTTTTGTTTTTTTTTCTTTCCCAAAGCCAAACCAGGCCCTGTTCCCCTCCTGCCGTCTCTTCTTCCCCTCTTGTAGGAGGCGTTCTATTTTCTCTAGCTGACAGAGAGTTAAGAGAGATCTCTTCTCCAATCGAATCACGCCTGTTTTCTTCACAGCGGCCTGTGAGTCGGAGCCCAGGGAAAACGAAATCCGAGAATATAAAACCCATCTTTGAAACTGTCCCCAGATTCTGCGAGCCTTTCAAGTGCGCCATCTAGATTCATTTACTTCCCCTTTCATGTTAGAAATTTGGTTTCATCATGGCAATTAGCTCTTTCGTGTCCTGACCAATTATTCCATTAAATTAATGACTCTTCCAAGATAATAAGGGCTGTAATTGATTTTATCTGGGTAGCCAGGCTTCCTTCTTCTGCAGCTCCAGTGTGTCGTTACACCTCATTTAAAGGGCTTTTCTACCATCTTGCCCTCATTAGCGGTTCAGTGTCGAGTGTGTGTGCCTGACAAGTGCTTCATCTCCTTACCCCCACACACACTCAGCACACACACACGGCAAATCAACATCCAAGCTGTGTAAAGTAATTTGTCAAACATTGCCTTTAATGGGATACACTGAGGGATCTGTGACACAAATGGGCGTTTGTTCCTCCCTTTGTTGTTTCCTCTGTTTCCTTTTCATGCCCACCACTGTGCTGCCACCCCAGCTGCTCTTTTACTTTCCTCTCCTTTTTGA